>JBBMJY010000021.1:1426018-1443059 GCA_037833715.1 Toxotes lorentzi
TGTGTGTGTGTGTGTGTGTGTGTGTGTGTGTGTGTGTGTGTGTGTGTGTGTGTGTGTGTGTGTGTGTGTGTTTCCTGACTTGAAGTTAAGCTGTTACAGTGTATGACAGTGCAGCTGGATGAGCCTCAGTGTTTTATATAGAGCAGGACAGGGCAGAACAGACAGGCTTTTCCCTTCCACAAAATATAATCCCTGAGCTCCTGTTAATGACAGGACGGAGAGCTTTGTTCCTCTGCTGCTACATATAGAAGACACAAGTGTTTGGCACAAATCTATATGCATATAAAATGATTTACATATATTATTTTTTGAACAGAAGCACTGCAGAGTATAAGTGCACCAGATGTATACAGAGGGCCTCCAGCAGATGTTCATTTATCCAAACATTTAACTACATTAATGACCACAGTCTAATGTTGACTTGGTCTTCAGGGAGTGATCCCAGATTTTGGACAGTTGCTCACTTTGCTCAGTTTGAGATATATTTCAAATGACTCTGGCTTAATGAACAGTGGCCATCTAACCAGAAAACATCATGTCTTAGCACCAAGAACAAGGAATCTGATGCTGTAATAAAAGCTGACATGATAAGTAATGTGGTAAACCTAAGAGCATTCAGACCAAATGCTAAGGGAAATTAGAAGTGGTTTAAATGCTCTCAGTTATTGGTAGGAGATGTATAAATTAATATTATTCACAGAGAGAAGGACACACTTGTATATGATATTTATGATAAACAAAAACTGAATAAACCAAAGATTTCTAAAAGCCACACAGAGGTCACACAGAGCCACTGATGAAAACTGTTCATTTGGCACAGCCTGCACTCTCATGTGAGGGTTAGAGAGATGAAGTGCTTCTCAGAGAGTTTACATTAATCTCTAAACATGGACTCTACTGTATGTACTAGGTCACTGAGACTGAGCCTCTGGTGGGTGAATGGTAACAGGTAAAAGACCTGAAGTGATGAAAGGATGAGCCTCTAACTGAAAGCTCAGTCAGTCAGTCTCATGTCAGCAGGGAGGTTGTTCCACGATAGGAGGAGGCCCTGCAGCCTGCAGCCTGCAGCCTGCAGCCTGCAGCTCAACTCTGGAGGCAGAGGGAGGAGGCTGAGGATCAGGGGATGGAATATAAGGTTTACAGGGATCAGACAGCTACGAAGGAGCCTGACCATTTAAGAGTTAGTGTGTCATTAGAAGCATCTTAAAGTCTGATCTGACATGGAAAGAGAGCCAGTGAAGGGGAGCTGATATTGACGTGATGTGGTCAGATTTTCTGGATTTAGTTAAAATTCTAGCTGCAGTATTCTGAACCATTTGATGATTCAACACATAGCAGGCCCAAAAACCTTAAAAACATTACAATAATCCAGTCTGCATGAGCCAAAGTTGTGAATTAGGGTCTCAGCATCTTTCAGGGACAGAAAAGACTGAGTTTTAGCTCATGTCTTGGTGATGTCTTTAATGTGCTGATTCAAGGAGGATCAACTGTAACTCCAAGATTCTCCTGGCTCACAAAGCTGAGGATTCCAGATCTGGCACCAGGAGAACAAACCCGAGTCTAAGTGTCTGTGGTGTAGGATGGGGGGGTTAGTCAGCTGGCAGTCAAGTAGCTGGCTAGCCAGTCAAAAGCCATGAAAAGGAGCTGGCACATCCAGTGCTAGCCATCTGGGCTGCAGACTGGCTGCTAGCAGGCATAGTGACCCAAGCACAGACACAGGCTGAGACATGTGAACCAACCCAGCAACTGACTGAGGGGATAAAGGGATGGTATAAACGCAGGGGAGGAACAGGACTGTAGGTAACAGGGACGTTCCAGTGATTGGGAATGGGAGACAGGTGAGCATATGGATCCAGGAACAGGAGGTAAAGGCCAAGGACATCTGGTGAGCAGGTGGTGTATGACAGAGACAGAGGCAGAATGGTCAACAGGATCACATTGTGTTGTACGTTTTAGTATTTAGTATTGTATAATATCTTATCATATCATATAGTTTATTATAATACTGTACTGAATCATGTGGTTGTATCTAATCATATAGTATAGTAGTACATGTTAAAATTCAGGGGCAAGGTGTCACCAGTGTAAGCATGATGACACACTGTAAAGACCCTCATGGATCTCAAACTTCTTCCTGCACACCGTCCTTCAGAAGCCAAACAGTTTGAGAACCACTGTACAAAGCATACGTTGTATTAAATATACAGTACAGTCAGCTTCCAAACTGCTGCCGGCCACACTGCCTCCTTCACCAAAAGCTTTTCAAAGTAGCGAGGGTCAGTTATATGTGATAAGCTGAAGCAAGCAGAAGAGTGAAAGCACTTGGGGAGTGGATCGGCTCAAAACCTCTTTAATCTCATAATCTTTAATAGAGTAGCTCTTGTTAGCTGGTTTTGGCCCTGGAGGCAGATTCCACGCTGCCCCAGCTCTTCTATTCCTGGCTATTAGCATCACATCAAAATACATGGGAACAGTCTACTGACAGCAACACACACACACACACACACACACACACACACAAATTTACTCTTTACGTATACTGATGTGGGCAGCTAACAAACAATAGGCAGCTAACACAGACACACGTTTTCTGTTGTTTCTCTCTCGTCTCATTACTGTTAATCACTATCTCCGCTTTCTAAAAAGAAAGTAGTTAAACACAATCCTTCCATAACTGCGCATCTCATCATCCCATCACAGTGATCTTTCAGTCCTGTTTAATGTCTGCAGCTCCCCTGGGGTCCGCACCATATCATCCCTCTCTCTGATGAGGACCTCCATCAGCCAATAGCTGGAGGCTGCTCCACAGATTACCACAGATGCATTATTCATTCACAGACTAAGTCGTCTCTCAGTGAGGTGGAGAGCAAAGAGTCTAGATGAGCTCTGTTAAACAAACTGGTATGTTTTTTTGTTTTTTGTAGTGTTCTTTATTCTCTTTGGTTAGATCTGCATAATTTCTGCAGAGCTGCACTTCAATGAGGAGAAAGCACAAAATATCCTTGTTTTACACTTTTACACAAATCATGTTTTGACATTTTAGGCTCAGCAAAATATGAACTCTAAATTTCTGGTAAAACACACTACGGAGAGCGAACCTTTCATTTTCTAGGAGGAGCAACAAATCTTGCACAAAGCATGATGGCACGAGGCGAGAGATTGGTGGGCGTCACACTCGAGTGAGGTTTGACGGTTGCCAGTGAAGTCTGATCAGAGTGCAGTCAACACAATGGCAGTGACTTATATCACCATGCTTGTATTTTCATGCAGTGAAATCAACAGCAGCCTTGCTGGCTGGGTCATTTTTCAGTTTGTGTGATGGCTGGCAGCAGGCCTGGCACAAATGTCTGCCACAAACTTCTCCATCTTTGTTCAGTTTCTAACCCCTAGAGATGAAGACAGAAAATCTTGGCACGTGCAGTTTTAATCAAGAAAAAAAACACATACATCTGTTAATTATAATGATCTTTAGACCCCAATTAACTCTTTATAGCAAATTTAAGGAAAAAAATCAGTGATGCTGTATGTCCTGTACACATTGTGCAGACTCTTCTATAGGCGTGGAACACACAGGGTTGAATTTACCCTCCTGATACTGTGGCTCACGGGTCCACTAATCACAGGGTTGGCAGTTCAGTCCCTGGCTCCTCCTTTCCACATGTCAAAGTGTCCTTGGGCAAGACACTGAACCCCAAGTTGCTCCTGATGGGTAGGGCATGGCAGCTCCACTTCCATCAGTGGGTGAGTGAGTATATGGGTGACATTTCAAAATTGTATCATACTAATAGAATAATATAAAACAGACTTCTTGATGTTAGAAATACACATTTTTCAGTGTGTTCACTGCTACAAATCAGTGCTTGATGTAACTTTTAAAGGCCACTTTATAAGTCCACCTTGTCTCACATTCTCAGTTACATGAGAGTCTGCTGCTGCTTCATTAATCAACTATTAATATGATGTCTAGGTTGCATCAATCTACATACTAACAGTAAGCAACTAATAGCTCTAGCAAGTTGTTTTCTTTCACCTTTCATTTATAATAATTTTACCAGTTGTTTTCCTGTCTTTCCTTTGGGTTTTGGAAGCTTGATGTGTGGACCTTACTGACCTTCCATCTGGGTGATATCATGCACATAAAACTCGGATCTGGGAAAGGTTTTTTTTTTTTTTATCTATGTAACACAAGTGTCCTGTCAAAAATTTTTACATGTGTCTCTTCTATAATGGTGCTCAGTGGGGAGAAGGCTTTCTGTGATACAGGGGATTTTTTTGTTTGCAGTACCTCAGTAAGCCACTGGGACAAATTGTCAGCAAGTCTGACTGGCCACATTAGATCCAGTTCTTTTAATATATACATGGTTTGGTGATCCATAGACCGTAGGCCTTTTCAGATGGCCAAAGCCCTCAGACATAACAACTGTGTGTCACACTAAACTGTGTCTACCAATTTATTCAGACATTGATAATTTACTATTCATCCTGGTTCCGTTTTAAAATCCTCACACTGGGGCCTTTGAGTAAAGCCAAGGTTTGATTTTTTTTAATCCAGTTGATAACTCATAGACCAATGCATCTACTTTGTTAATCGCTCTGTGTTTTCAGTCTATCTCTGATTAAGTTGATATGGCCACACTTCATTTCCTTCATTCACATCCACTGACCTCTGCAGGCGGCTGACTAGTGTGTATGTGTGTGTCTGTGTGTGTATATATGTATGTTTGTGTGTAGCTGAAGTTGCGTGTAAGAGGATCAGCGGCTTCATTACGGAGAGCAGCCAGCAGCCAGCAGCCAGCAGCCAGCAGCCAGCAGCCAGCAGCCAGCAGCCTTCCACGCTACTTCTTCAAACTCAGCTGCTCAGTTGTAGCCATGGTGAATGCTGGGGAAGATCTCGCTTTTTCAGGCCTGTGGCTCAAAAGTTTTGGAAATCAGACCGATCATAAAGTCATAATAATTTGATGGAAAAAACTGACCATTGACCATAAACCCATCCCCTCAACAGTGATTGTCCAGTGATAGTCCAGGCAACTAGTAAAGTTGCTAACTTTTGAAAATGGACAATAGAAGCTGCAAGGAGAGGAACAGACAAGAGGGTAGATGAGACAAAAGGATGCAGAGGAGTCAGTGTTACCAGTAATTACAAGTGAAGTGAGACAGACAATAGTGTGAGTGTGATGTAGGCTCCAGGGCTGCTCGCTACATCAAACAGGACAACCCAACCCTCGGATGTGGTATATCAGATGAGACGAGACGTAAAGAGAATGTGTGTGTATGCTCATGAATGTGTTCTTCATGAGCATGTCTTTGTGTTTGTGTCTCACAGGAATGCAATGGAGGTGGAGATGAACACAAAAAGAACACAAAGGCCTAATGATAGCCTAAAAATGAGTGGCAGAGCTTATCAGACAAGGCTTTTATTAAAGTGGTAGTCTCAGTGTAATTTGTCACTGGCTGTGAAGTCTGCAGGATATGAGGTAAAGTCCAGATATCTGTGTTTGAAAGCACAGGCTGATGCTGATCTGTCACTGTACTGCAGAGGAAACAGTGGTGGATTTGGGCTGTGGTGGCTGTTTATGTTCTGTATGAGACATGATGAACAAGTGACAGGAAGTCTATTGAACAAGCCGGTCAGCAGCGGAACTTTTCATTCTAATTAACTGTCATCTGCCCACATAGACTTCTGTGGTTTCCTTCCAGCGTCATTTCATTTCATTAGCAGGAGTTCTGTGGTCCCAGAGGCCTGCTCTGAGAAGCAGGGATTCTGAGTAAAACCTAGAAAAGCTTTGTTTGTCGTAGTCATTGTTCCAGAGGCAAAGGGTGGCTTTCAGGTTTTAGGCCTGCTGCCCTTTACATTCTCATATGTGCGTCCACAATCGGTGTGTAGTTTGGTGCAGGGATCATGCTGAGTCATTTTCTCAGCAGTTATCCAGTTTAACCTATTTCTTGGAAAAGGCTCCGGCTTGTAAGTGCAAACTATCACATGAGTACTCAGTACTCAGACCAGACCTGACTCAGGTCAGACCAGACCTATTTTTGAATTCGGCCTCAAATACACACCTGTAAAGTTTTGTGAGTGTATCTTGCACAGTTGTGATACCACCACACTGACAAACACACACAGACTGACAGACACACACATAAACACCTGCCAAAGTCCTCAAAACCACCTCTTTGGTAGTTCACATGACAGGAGATGTCTCCAGGACAACATTTTGCCATGATGACACACACACACACACACACACACACAGACTCACAAGCTGAAAACAACCAGCCACCATGTTGTAATAAGTCAGTTCCAGCTTTATGTATTATAAATGATTTGTGGAGAATGGCCAGCCAGACATTGGGCCTGGCACTCAGGCCCTGAGAGAGATGTGGGGAGAATTACTGGCCTAGTTTGCATGAAGCTCACTGTGGAAATTCATGATCTCAGAGTGAATGAGTGAAGCCTGCAGCTCATTCCAGGTGATCTGCTCAATTCCACTGCTATACTCACACCACAGATCCCTCTCACTGCAGCACTCACTGTGCTTCATGGCAGTGTGCTTAAGCTGTCAGTGCTGTACTCACTGTTATGCTGCCATGGCTGCTGCCACGCTGCTTAACTGAAAGCTATGCTGACACTTGCTGATGCTCCCACCCTGCTGTTACAGCTGGAGCATTTCAAAGCCCCGCCTCTAACCATGCATTCCACCTGTAGGCTCTGATGTTATCATCGCTCTGGACTCCTTAACTTAAAAAAAAAAAAGAAAAAAGAAAAGAAAAGAAAAAAACTCACTTTATGGGGGTTTGTAGATGGACTTTTAGTTTGAAAAATGTTTTTTCAAATTAACTAACTTTAACAAATTAGCTCAAAAGAAAATAAGTCATTAATTGTGTCCTCAAACTTCTGCCATATATATTGTCCTATATAACCAGCATCAGTTCAACAGATTATGAAACATGACACATTCTATTAGTCAGTGTCTGTCAAATCAAATTTCCAGCTGTTCTCCCGTTCTTTACTGCCGGTGTTGGACCAAATTTCTGAAGTCCTCCATCCACAGCAGTCAGTGAATCATAAAGACAATCCTGTCCCTCACCCTGCTCAGGGAAGTGTCTGCAGTGCTCATGATAATTCAGACATTTAATCAGCCCTTTGATTTAAAGCCATGTACCTCTCAATCTCTGCTGCAGCCACTGTTGATGCTCATTCTTACTTCAGCTTTTGCAGCACTGAGAAGTAAGTCAAAGACTTTTGCTTCTGTGTGTGGGCAGAGGACAAGGTACACCCCCATCCACTCCTTAAAACACACACACACACAGATACAGCCTTAACGATGATGAACTCCTCTTACAGGCATTCAGATGAATTATACAAAGTAGTCCAAATGCAGCCTTTTCTCCTGTGAGCCCATTAACCATGACAGTAACTCCTGCTTCTGTCAGGATGCGGTGGTCGCCCATGCTGTGTGTGTTTGGTGTGTGTGGAGAGAGAGAGAGCCTTGGCAGAGTTGGCAAGTGCATATTTGCTGAGTAGCTCATATTCAAGCCACAGAACACAGCCCTGTTACTCTGTGATTGATCATCAGGAGGAGAGCCGTGCAGAATGATGATGGGGAAGTCAAAGTGGGGACTGGTCCTTCTTGTATGCGTGTGTCTACGGTTGTGTAAACAGATTTTGGTTCAAAACCATCACTGAGAGGACTTTTTGGACTGTGCTCATAACTCTGAATAGCTGTTTTAGGGTTCAGACAGGTTAGAATCAGGTTTCAGTTAGGGTCAGGGTCAGGGTCAGGGTTAAACATTTAGCTGTGAGTGTTAAGTTCCTCATCCATGATCAGACTCCATCAGCTGAAACATAAACAAAAATGAACACAGGCACAAACAGTGCATATAAATTCACCCACAATCAGCTTTAACTGAGGAAGAGTCTCCATCATAAAGTCACGCGACACACTCTCATTCAGAGGGACCTCATCAGGGAAGTAAACCAGCCTCATATGCAGATGCTAAACACTATGCTCCTCATTTATCAGTACGGAGCTGCTAAGGTCTTGAACCTCATCCATAGTCAAACCAGGTCTGAGCCCTCAGTTCATGATCTGATTTCAAGCAGTTTGAGATTCTTAGAGGGGATGACGGGTAAGGAGCAAACAATTATGTCGATGAGTGTTCAGCAAGGGGATGGAGAAACAAGTTTGTGTGTGCAAATGAGAGTCGGTTGGTGTGTGTGTGTGTGTGTGTGTGTTTGTGTGTGTGTGTCACAGCCTCCTCAAAGGGTGTTTGCTCTCAACAAACCATCAAATAAGCATCTAAAAGCACTTCACGGTGCCTCTCCAGTCAGCATGCCACATGAACGGAGCCACAGAGTGCTGTTCTCAGCTCTCTGTCTCCCTGTGTGATGGATGGTTATATCATAACTGCTCCCTTACTTGCTAGAGCTGAGGACAGGTGGCTGATTTTGAACTCCCACCACATGAGTGGAGTGTTCCCAGTCATCACACAGCACACACATTGACATAAAAAAAAAAAAAAAAAAAAAATCCTGCCCGCCCCTGTTGATGTCGAACCACCCAGGATGCATCACTGCTGTGTCATTCATCTGACACTCAGCCTGTTTTATTGTGTGTGTGTCTTGTTTTAGCAGTGGAAGACTTCACATTGGCTGCAAATGTTCCTGAACTCACATTAAACCTGCACACACCACACTCATGTTTTATGCCAAAGGACACCAAGAAAAGAGGACAGAGAAAAGGACATTAATATGTAATTCTGTTTCTATCCTTCAGTTTTTTTTCTATACACCACTAACTTCACACATGAGTAATTCATGATTCAGTTTACTAGTCATAGAGGACTGCTTAGCCTGGGGAAACATCTTTAAAATGTCTCCTCCGGCTCTGGAGCATCTTTGTCAAGACAAAGTAAAACTGATGAGGTCATTTTGATGTCATCTGGCTCATCTCTCATAACAAGACACCTCTGCTGCTTTGATTAGAATCCAGGGCCCCAACATCTTTTGGACTTTTTGTTGTTGGACTCTTGAGGACTCTTGAATAGTTTCTTCAGTTTTGGTAGGAGTTTCCTGTTTTGTTTTTTAAATCATGTCACTTTCGTTCTGGTCTCTTGAGTTTTGGTTTTGGCTGTTCCTGTTTGGTTCTACATTTCCTGTTTTATTCTGAAGCCTTGTCCCTAGTGTATCTGATCTTACTCTACTTCCTGTCTTTGTCTGGTTTCCCACCTTTTTGATTGTCTGCCCCGCCCTGATTTGTGTCACCTGTTGTCAGTTAGCCTGTGTTCACTGGTGTTTTGTCCAAGTCTGTTCCTGCTGTTCTCATCCTGGAACCAGAGTTCATCTGCTGTCCTGGCCTTGGTGTTACCTGTTTCCCTGTCTGTGTTCCCTTTGGATTTCACTTTCGTTTCTTGTCAAGTAAGAGCTTTTGAGTTTTTGAGACAGATGTTTGTGTTTCAGAGTTTTTCTCCATCAGGGAGGATTTTTGGTTGCTTAAGTTTTGGTTTCCTGGCCCTGAACTTATTCCAGTGATTTTGTGTTTTAAAATAAAGAACATTGTTTCACTCAAACTGTCCATCTGCCTTTGGGGTTTCTGCATTTAGGTCGTCATTCCTTGTGTTCTTGGCCACAGCAGTGAACCTTAACGGAGGGTTCTCAAAAATCAAAATTTTAGGATCTTTGTTTTTAATCTGTAATTTTGAAATGTTGTGCTGTCAGCATGAAAAGTAAATTACTCTTAACTGTCCTATTGTAGGTATTTTTTTGTTTTGTTTTTGAAAAGCTGACTAACTGATCTGGTATTCTCATCTTATACATCTTATAATCACTCATAGATTGTGCTGGAGTACTTCTTTGGTTAATTTGTTTTAAAAGATCATTTTTTTAAAAACATGTTCCAATTTGGGATGGCACAATGGTGCAGTGGTTAGCACTGTTGCCTCACAATATGAGGGCTCCAGGTCTGAGCTCTTCTGTGTGGAGTTTGCATGTTCTCCCTGTGCCTGTGTGGTTTTCCTGGCTTCCTCCCACAAACATGTACATGAGTAGAGTGTGTGCTTGATTGGCTGTCTGTCTTTGTGTGTGTTGGGCCTGTGGCCCTGCGATTGACTAGCGACTAGTCCAGGGTGGACCCTGCCTGTAGTCTGTAGTGGTATAGAAAATGAATGAATGTTACAATTTGAGTTCTTATTATTGTTTAGCTTTTGCAGTGATGTAACCTCAGCATCGTCAATTTAAAAAAAGATCTGATGCTAAATACAGCTGTGTGTGTGTACTACTGTGAACACACAGTTTGGGTATCACCCTGAAATTGGGATTCCTCACTTCCTGTGAATGGAGCTCTACCTCTGCTACTACAGAGTGTCATCCTATCTGTAGTGGTACAGTTAGAGGAGGTGGCCTCAGCTACACTTTGAATTCTAGCATGGAAACTTCTCTTAATGTGGCTTTGAAGAGAAAATGGATCAACCAAATATTGTTCTATACACCTGTGTGTCATCGGCCATTTTCATTTTCCTACATATAGTGAAATTACCCCACAGCTGTGCACAGTGTATGAGCATTTATTGGTCCTCCCCTTTGCCTCTCCATAAGTCAGCGTTTTGAGAAATCAAAGGATTTTCACTGACAACACAGATTCTGTTATGAAGGACTATCCCCTCAACTGCTCACTGAGGCCAGGTGCTGCTCACATAACGTATGGCAAATCACCTTAGACACTGACTCACCAGCCACCATGATGTAAGCCCCCACAATCCCTCATGTCCCAAATTCATTGTTACAGCTCTCTTCCTCTGTCTCTCCACCTTCTCTAATCTCCCATATATCTGCGTGCAGGGATGCTGAGGACTCCAGATACCGTGCTTCAGGATCACAGCTCGAATATCACATAGCAGCAAACTCTCAAGACCTCCGGTATCCCTGGCTCTTTGTAAGCAGTAAGTCCTCACTTCATTCACAGATCCTGCTGCCTGCACAAACTAACAATGGAGGGCTGCTCCTGTCTGAGTTTAGATCACGAGGTGTATTTAAAGGCAGCGGAGGCACCTGTGGGAGCATCAAGTGATGTCTGATGGGCAGTGAAGTCGCTGCAGCTGCCTCTCAGTTTGGGATGAAACCTGACGGTGCGTAGGAGGCTCACACATCCATCTCTACCGCCACTGTAGGGGAAAACAACACAACACAAAGCCCTGCTCATGGCTATCCTTCCCCTCTTCCTTATCTTCTTCTGCATTCACCGTCTCACAGCTCGTTTCAAATGTGCTTCATTGGCCTGAACAACACAAGGTGTAGAAACATGATTCAGTTCCCGAACGTTAGAACAAAAGGAACGAAAAACAAATGATCCTACAAGATAAAAAAAAAAAAACACTTTTCAGGAGGCCTTCAGTGCTTTTCTGTCTGTGCTCATTTATGCTGCTTTTAGACTGCAGCTTAAAAAACAAATGTGAAGTCATGCTGCTATGTTTTAACACACAAATGAAATGTTCATGTTTTCTGTTGAAGCCCACGATTCTGTCACAAAACTGTCTCATTTTCTCATTTTACTACAGTACTTTGTGTAGTGATCTACTCAGAGAAGGTTTGACACCATTTTTAAATGTCTCCACAAAAAAAATCTTCTCACAAAGACTTATTGTGGTTAACTGTGCCTTAATCATTTGGAGAGAGGATTTTCTTTGTGGTCGACCACAGAAGATCTGTGTCAGTGAGGTGATGTCCGACTGGCTCCCAGAAACAGGAGGAAACGGGTATCCTGGCTCAGTCTGAGGGTAACCACAGCTCTGCCATCTGAAGCTCACGAGGCAGTGTGTTACATGTTGTTGGTTGAATTCATACTAACTGAAGCCTAAGAACAATCGTTTGTGGTTTTATGGGATGTTGGGTACCAGACTATTTCTTTTTCCAGGGGCGGTGACTCCCTGAGACAAACGAGAGAGAACTGTTGGGATCAGCCCCTAAAGAAGCTACTTTTGTTTTGGACTTTTGGATAACCTTCATTTTGAGCTAACTCTTGTGGAGTTTGGACTTCAGATCAGCTTTTTGGTTTTTGTTTTTTTTTAAGCTCCTGTTGGACTGAAAGGCTAGCTGTTACCCCCTGTCTGCAGTCTTTATGCTAAGCTAAGCTAATCAGCTGCTCATAGCTTTGTACTGAGCACACAGATATGACAGTGTGACATTGTGATGCCTCTCTGTGATGTCATCACTTTACAGGGGGAGGAAAGTGCAAACAGATTTTTTATTTTCGAAAACAGCTCCACAATGCCAACACCCTATTATTTTTATGTCATGTTTCAATGTGCTTTGTTCAAAAGTGTTTATTTGGAATTTTTACAGTGGTATTTTTTCTTTTTTTCTTTTTCTTGTTTTTTCTTCTGCTGCTTTTAAGTTTTGGTAAACTGAAGGCAGTTTCAGCTTTGTTGGACCATAAAGTTCTTTTGACTTATGAAATGTAGGAATTTCTCTGAGCCAGTTCCAAATATATCCGTTGTTCAGCTTCTTCTGACAGACACAGCCGGTGGAAAAAAACCGCTCAGCTTCGCAGACATGTAATATGCAACATATAATTTTACAAGGCTCGTTTAGAAAGGACTTCTTCTGAGTGTTTTTAGGTAGCAGTCCTCCTGCTACACTGATTTAAGTGCCAAAGTTTTCTCTTTGTCAAGCCATGTCTTTCTCTGAGACATTTTCTGCTGCATCATATTTTTCTCTCTGTCTAACCAACAAGTGAAGGGTTTACATTTTATTTCAGCAAGCAAGTGACAAATGTTTTCTTATATTCAGTAAAATCACTGTAGGTTTTCCAATTCACTAAATCCTAAGCTGCGACACAGTCTCTGTATTTAATATCATTTGCCACCAAACGCCATAAATCCACTTACATAAACAGACTACATTTGAGGAGCAAAGTGGAGCAGCAGCTTACGACTGACAAGATGTTTATCTGTCCCTGACATACGCTGCTTCAAAAACAGCTATTTTGCAAACAGGAAATTATATATTTGCTCTCTGAGGGAGGGATGCATCTGTTGACGAGTCTGTCTTAACATTTAATACAGTACATAAATGAGTCAACATCACAGCCAAACAGCCAAACCTTAGAGTCGAGTCACTAAAAAAGAAAAACATCTGACTACATCATCAGAATGTAGTGGAAGCCTCTAAACTTCCAAACCTGCTTATATCAACTGACAGAATGTCTGGAGACAAAGAAGAATGACAGCATCAGTGTGATCAGTGTGTAGATGTAGACCATCATCAGTCAGCTTGCAGGGAGCATCAGGCCTGGAGCTGCACTGATGGAGAGTTCATGCTTTCAGGCCAATTTCTGGAAATGTTTAGTTTGATCACTTTCAGACTCAAACACACTCGTAACTTCCCACTATTCAAAACTGCAGCTCAGAGGCTGGTAGTGTCAGAGGGCCTTTAATAGCTTCTTTTCACACACATTTTGAAAAGTAGACCATGTGCATTTTGGGTTTTTATTTTCCCAGATATCCATCTGTGAGATTTCTGCATCCACCCCAGTACAATACAGGTGGCTGAGTGAGTTTTGTTGTAGCACTCACACCACTGAAAAACTATATTCAGTAAAGTGAATAGAATTTCCAGAATGTATGTCCTGATCCACAGGCCCACTCACTGTGATCCATTTTCAGGTGGAGCTACTTTTTAGTGAAGAAATAGTCTTTGAAAATCAAAGCACATGTTCTGTGGTTCAGTTTTTAAAAAGCCAGCTCTCATTGCTGTGAATACCACAAATAAAACGGAATAAAACTCAATTCACCTCAGATGATGGGACACAAATGTATCTGGACTGGTAGAGAACAGTTGGGTTAGTAAAGTCTTGTTTCTGTAATATTAGCTTTAAGCTTCAGCAGGTGGTAATGGCTTAGAATACCAAGGTTTGGACTCGAAAGCCCGACCCACAGACAGGACAGGTCGGCCATAAATACAGTTTATGTGTGTGAGAGAGAGCAGGTGGATTCAAGTGGCTGGAACTGGTGCACACACAGTGAGGAAAAACTGCTGGTGAGACAGAGAGTAACAGGATATGGACTGTGAGTGGCAAACAAACAGCCAGGTACAAATGTGTGAATTAAAAATCTAAATTGGCTGAGTTCATCCTTTTATTGACTTTTAAAAAATGTTTTAGTTGTTATTCTGTTCTCTTTCACACTGGTTGACTTCAGTGATCTCTGCCTCTCCCTTTCCCTCCCACAGAGAACGTGGCTGTTCTGGAGGAGGAGATGCTGCAGGAGTCCCTGTGTTTCTCCTACCACAAATAACCAAGTAAAGGAGCAGTGTCAGAGACAGAGGAGTGGACGGGAGGCCACAGGCAGCCGTGTCCTCTGGCAGGTAACGGAGAGTGAACAACGCCCACACAGAGCAGCCAACGACAGCAGCTCACAGCTGGAGATGAATCCTACATGAAGCCGAATCCACACACGATGCATATTTTTTAATTATTAGTTTACATCCGTGCAGAAATACTGGGTCCTGGAACAGGATCCAGGACAGTTCACACTACTTAGCAAGTCCACATGAACATTTGACAGAGGTAGACAGTATACAGTTAGTGTTGCAGTGTTAACTCACTGTAGGCTGGGTAATTACTAACTTCACCTGGATAAGTTACTGCTGCAGACCACGGCTGTTTTTTTTTCTGGTTTGCTATCGGACAGCTAACATGCCACTCAAAACCTGAAGCCAGTAGGACGCGTTTGCTGTCAAATGGTTGCACTTGATGCTTATTGAACTCTGGTCTTTTCAGGGTCATTGCTGAAGCCTGAAGTGTAGCTTAAACTCTTTCCTTGGAGCATCATTTGAACAAATGTAACTGTCCTACAACAACTGGTGTGTGAAGTGTTGCTGAGCACATGCAGCAAACATGGTCTACTTGCTAACTTAGCGTAATGCTAACTGTCATCTACAGTCATCTGCTCAGCAGTCCTCATGGACCTCAGGTGGAAAAGATGAAAACTTTCTGGACCCCTCAGTGAACAATGTAAGGACCTAAGGCTGTTGGCTGAAGTCTGTCCCTTCTCCCTGCCAAGCTCTGCTCTGGTGTGGTTGGACTGTGCTGCTGCACCCATCAGCTCACACAAGACATTTTTCTGTTACTGAATCTACGAGTGCAGAATCCATGCAACATGTCTGTGGATAGTGGCTGACTGGTGATAATCCAGCTTTGCAGCTCTCACACTGAAAAGGCTGAAACATGCCAGGTACAACACAATGTAGCATAAACCCCTGCAGCTCAATTCTTCAAACTCTGGCATGTCTGAGTGCTGCACTGCCTTTTTCTTTACATCAAATAACATGTAGAAAAGTAAGATCTGAAGCTTTCTTGAGGAGCACTCACCTGAAAAACTTCACAGTCAACACTGCATTTTGGTTCCTTTAGCAATATACACCTGACAATACACAAAGTTTGAAGTCAATCAGATGGGCAACTGTCGAGAAAATCAAAATACAGACAGAGATCCCTCCATTTATAGTTGATATTAAGTTAAAATCCAGTAAAACAATCGTTCAGGGTTCATTGCCCGTTCACTGAATGATTTCTCTTCATTTTTCTTCTTTTTTTCACGTTTCATGAGTCCCAGTTTAATTTTAGGCTATTTATTGTTTGCTAGACCTTTAGACGTTTGTATATATGTAAATACACTTTATGAAAGCAGTTTGTGTTGACTGTGTTGTGTTCACATTGCCTTTCCACACAGCTCCATCAAACCTTTAAGCTTATTTACTGATACATTCTCTGTTTGTCATATTTATTTTAAGGCTCACTAATACAACAGAATATGACATGGGAGTGAGTATGAATGTATAATATGAGGATTCAAATATTTAATATATAAAAACAACAATGACTAGAGTCATTAGTAATGAGTCACCAATTTTGCTCAGCCTCTTAATCATAGATAATCAGTAATGATTTATAAAGAAAGTGGTGGTTACAACTTATCATGACCTAATGATCCAGAACTATAGAAACTCCCAGTGTGAGACGCTCCCAGCATGCATTAGTGCTTTAGAAATGCTCATACAGTGATCTAATGACAGATGTGTTGTTCCATACATAGACCCCAGCCCACCTCTCTCTCTCTCTCTCTCTCTCTCTATCTTTATCTCCATTCCCCCCCCACCCCCCCCCTCGGTCGCCAGGGGGGAGTGGGCGTGGCGTCGTAGCTAGGCAGTGACGTCAGCGGGAGCTGTTCAAAGCGGTGTGGTGCTGAAGAGAAACCTCTCCTCCCGTCTCCGCTCAGTCAGACGGACAGTCGCTCGCTCGCTCGGTTGGTCCGCAGCCGTCAGCTGGTCCGCCAACGCTGGATTTCGTTTAATAGCGCTCAGCACGGGAGGACACAGAAGAAGAAAAAGAAACACTACCTGCACCGCTTACATATCACTTGGAGTCCATGCGGGAGGGATTTCCAGCAAGTAAGTCGCCGCTTTTCTTTCTGCCTCTCTGTCTGTCTGATGTGTCGGAAAGCAGCAGGGATGGATACATCTTTACTGGGTTAGAGACGCTAATAAATCACAAGTGGTATCCTTCGTTTCACTGGTGGCTGTGTAATAGTACAGATATATCCCTGCTGTCTGTAATTATCAGCCCGTGTGTGTCCACTGAGGCAAGTCTTCCAGCCGCGCCTAAATCTTACCCTGTGCCTGCCGGGGGTAAAACATTTGACTCATATTTGCATGATCCAATGGTCAGAGATGCTCTCTCTCTCTCTCTCTCTCCCTCCCTCCCTCTCTCTCTCTCTCTCTCTCTCTCTCCCTCCCTCTCTCTCTCTCTCTCCCTCCCTCTCTCTCTCTCTCTCTCTCACACACACACACACACTGTTCTCTTTGCATGAATACCTGAGATCAGAAGAGCAAGCAAATGCAACTCAATAAAAAATTAAAATATAAAGCACAACAATACTCACCTCTCTCTATACATACATCATTATTATTCCCCTATCCCTCTGTGTGTGTGTGTGTGTGTGTGTGTGTGTGTGTGTGTGTGTGTGTGTGTGTGTGTGTGTGTGTGTGTGT
>JBBMJY010000021.1:1456977-1489861 GCA_037833715.1 Toxotes lorentzi
AAAATAAAACAGGAACTATAAACAAAACTTAACTAAACAAGACTCTGAAAATGTCCACAAGAGAGTTCATAACAAAAAGTGTTCAGAAAACAGCCCCTCTTAGGGGCTAGTCATGACAGTCTTCTGCCAAATCTGATCCCAGGCCACCTTGTGAGTTGATCTGTGCTTAGCCAATCAGAGTGTCTGCTGTTGTATAGTGGTGGTTTCTTCTGCCTAGCATAAAAAAGTATTAAGGCATGGGACCATTAAGGAAGCAAGTGTGATAAACTTTTTTTGAGGTTTTCAAAAAGGTCTCTTAGGTTAAAGCATTTTGTTACCACTAACCTTTGTATTCATTTGTTACCTTGACAGGTGTTGGTAGGTTACACGTGTTCACTGTTGTATTTTTTTTTTCATTTCATTACCTGTACCTACACATATTCTACATTTCTATCTTACATGGTTCTGTTGCTGTCCTCTGTGCAGTTTTCCTAAACCTGTCTTAAATGTAAAGAACTACAATCATTTCCAAATGACTAGTCCTGTATGGATGTTAAAGGACATCTGATTTTCAGTCTCTCACTCTCTCTCTCTCTCACACACACCCAAACACTCACCTTTGTTTGCCATGGCCTGAACTTTGGGCCGTTTCTATGGCAACATTCACCACACTTGGTGACGGTGACAGCCAGCCAGCGGTCATTTGCTTTCACCAGCTATGTCCTCCTCTCTCCATCCTTTTCCATTTGTTCTTTCCACTCCCAGTCTCCTGAGCATCTGTACAGAATGACAAGGAGAGAAAGCCTTCAGACCTCAGTTAAAGTGAATCCAGATTTGTTTGGATTAGGGTTTTCTATACAGATGAAGAGAAAGAAAACAATCACCATGAAGGCCCCTTAGTTCTAAGCTATATCTGAAACACTGTAAGGTTGCATACATTTGAGTGGGTTGAAACATCTTGTAAGGTGACAGTGCTAACTATGTATTCACTGTGGTCAGACTGGTGCTCCGCTTGCACTTTGTCTATGATTCATCAAGTCAAGATGACACAATGTGGGCTCGCAGTCTGTCTTTTTAAACTGCTACTGTAATTGTATGATACTACTTGCAGGTTTTAAGAGGAAGAAATAACACTGGTTTTAGTTTTGTTGTTTAATTAAAAATATATTTCTGAAAGTGTATAAAGCAGAACAAATGTATTTTTAAATGTGCATAAAGTTGTACAACTTTTGCCTGTTTACACATCCAGCAGACATGGAGCAAGATTAGCATTCATCACAGTTATATGTCTACTCAATGAATGTTAAATATTCTCCTCTTAGCTCTTTAGATGCTAAATGCTCCACTATGTTCACCAGCTAGCTGCTAACTTTTGTGCTGGAGAGTGAGACTGAACCGGAACATTAAAGTCGGAGGCTTTAATATCAAAACCATAAGCTTAAAGATGCTAAAACGATCCACTGAGGTCAGAGGAACTGCAAAGTTAGGTGATGATTCTCTGGGGGTTCCTCACTATGAGTGACACCTTTCATATTACGCATATGACATCTGACGACATCTAACCTACTGAACCCTGGAGTACAAACTGGGCCACATCTTTTATTTCTCTAACTTTTAAGGTTATTTTATATGTGCACACATATTAGCTCTTAACTTCCTGACACAGTCACAAGGTGACCAAGCGTGCGCTCACAGTTTTGTATCGAAGGGTTTAAAGAAGAGAGTTTGGCCTTTGTTTTACTTCTGCTTTTCTAAAATGTAATCTCTTTGTTCCTGTATGTATGTATGTATGTATGTATGTATGTGGTTGTGTGTGTGCATATGTGTGTAGGAAGTTGTGAAGTGTGTACAAAAGGCAACACTCCCACTCAGTGACCCATGCACTGCCTTAAGCGTTGGGGACAGAAATACTGCACCTTTGCTCAAGTTCCTCACTTCCACAGCACAATAAAGTGTACAAAGAGTACAGGGGTCTGATACTTTCTAAAGTCACTGTAAATAACTCTGTAATATGTAGGGCCAAACTACACTTCTGATTTCCCTGAAGAATGTTAGCTGCTATGCTGATGTTCAATGTTCCCCCACTGTCGCCTACTATCTTTGTCTATTTATATTTTATTTTGATTTTATGTATTATTTAAATCTCATTTTATTCCCTTTTAATTGATTTTATTCTGATTTGTGTTGCTCATTGTTTTTTAATGTTGTTGTAATGCTTCTCCTTGCCTGTGTAGAGCACTCTGAATTGACTCTGTGTTTGAAGTGGGCTATATAAATAAAGCTGCTTTGCTTTGCCTTAATCCAGATCTTTTCCATTTACGGTACATTTGCCTTTCTCTTTCCTTCTTCTTCTGTTTTAGTCTGTCTGCCTTTCTAATTTTCAGTTCGAAGACAACCGCTTTTCTTGCTGGTTTGGCTTTAGCTAATACACATTTCCCCTCACAATGTAGTCAGTACCACATGGCAACTCATTTTCTGCCTTTTCTGACCTGCTTGTCAGTGTAAATTTCCCACCATGTTTTTTTTTAACTGTGACACAGCTGATGCACATGATTTTCATCTGACATCAAAAAATATGACCTTGCTACTGGTAGCATGTTGGGGAATGACCACAGGCAGTATGTTTTTTAATTTAGGCCACATGATGGTAGGTTTCTCTATTTTTTGGCTGTTTGGGCAGGAAGCCAAACATAATTGAAGTTCATCAGAAATGTCAAGCGTGTTGGTAAAATAGTGCAGGCAGCTTGTGAATGTTAGAGTGTAGCAGCCCATGTGGCCAGTGGACATAAAATACGTTTCCATGGTTTGACTGGGAGTGAAATTGTTCTTGTGTGATTGTGTTTTGACAGTGGATCAGCACGCAGCTGTGAGCTGTAACAAATGTAGAGCAAATCAATGCTGGACAATCTATACTGTTCTGTCTGCAGCCAGACCAGAGAGCAGGGTACAGTGTAGGTGTGTTTATGAACAATCTATATACAGTATAAGTGTGTGTTTTTTTGGCTGGCTTAGTGTGTTTTTGTGTTTGTACTTGTGCATGCAAACGCAAATGTGCATCTTAATGCCCCAGTCAAGTATTGATGACTTAATGTACCGAGAGGGAAAACTCATGTCTGTCTGCTTTCCTGCCTGTTATTGGATGTCTGTATCTGAGGGTGTGTGTGTGTGTGTGTGAGTGTGTGTGTGTGTGTGTGTGTGTTTGTGTGAGTGTTGTGAGTGTATACAGGCTGACATGGGGGGAGGAGACAAAGGTCAGAGTTCAATAGGACAGAGGAGCAGAGACTGAAAACGGAAGGAGAACAGAGAGAAAGGATCAAGAGGGAGGAAGGGTAAAAGAAAAAAAATGGGGGGGGGACAGAGAGATTATATGTAGAAGTCCATGTTTGTTGTTGTTTCTCCACGTTTGTCCATCAGCTGTTTTACTGTCGTCACTGTTGCTTTGACTGTATTATTCTCATTTGCTGGTTCATACAGCTTTGCACTTACGATACAAATAACCCATAATAATCTACAGCAAGAATCTTCCCCTGTCTTCCCCTAAAATATGATCCTCTAGGTCATTTGTTCAGCAGCTTATTATGAGCCATAGTTCCGTTTCATTGATAGTCAACCTCTGGTGGTGGCAATAATTATTATAAATGAGGAAGTCGGGTTACGCTGTGTAAAGAGCGATAAAATCTGTTTAGGGCAGTGGATGGATGGATGGATGGATGGATGGATGGATGGATGGATGGATGGATGGATGGATGGGTCATAGTACAGGACAATGACACAGGAGGCTGCTGTTCACCTCCTGTTTGAAATCTTTGTTTCTTTTGACCATGTTCCACAACTGCATGTTTATTATTGTAACCATGACAACATGTTGTGATGGTTCCATGTTTATATAGTAACAACCATGACAACATTTGTTGTCATGGTTGTTACTATATACACATAAAATGGTTATGAATGGTATGGTTGTGTTAGAATCATGTATAAAGGGATACAAATGATCAGCTATCTCACATTTCATCTAAACATTGTATCCTGAATATGATTCAAATCGAGGATACTAGCGTCCATGTAAACATACCAGACTCAATTTTTGTATCGGCTCACAGCACAAAACACTGTGGCGCACAAGTGGACTGGTATCTTCCTGCAGCACACTGAGGTTATTTCCTCAGCTGTGTAGGTTTGGATCTCGGTGACTCACCGTGTGCCACAGTGGGAGGAGAGGTTCACAAGACAGTGTGGTGACACGGATCCAGCGCTGCACAGAAATCATGCTGGTGGTCCGCCGCTCGCTTGCTCAGAGTAGGTCAACTGCTTGCTGTACTTTTGTTCCACAGTATATTGGACACTGAATTGGACACAATGAAAACAGTTCACACAGCCTCACGAAATATCATGGATCAATTAGAACGTCTCTTTCCACTAATAACTCCCTCAGGACCATCCGTTCCTTTCCCATCCCCCACTGTTTCCATCCAAAACACCAGGGTAACGGAGGCAACAGTTAATTAACAGCATCCTTCTTTTTGACGAGTCTGGCCAAAGTGATACCTGGAGCTCTGCCTTTTTAATTACAGTACAGGTACATGTCGCTGCCATCACCATCATGATGTGATGGAGACTTTTGAGGGGTTTTTGAGCGTTTCCAAAAACAAAAATGTTATTTTGAAATTCCTAATTCCTCATGTATTCGCAGGTCATACCGAGATCACATTTCTGCTGCAACATGAAAATGAAAATTAATTATAAGCAGATTGTTAGCAATTATTTCTCCATGTCAAACAGGAAAATAAAGTAAGCATGAAAAATTATTTAGGAAATAAAGAAATAAAATACGAAAAAAAAACTAGACCACATTGTTAATTTTATCTTCACTGTACATGTGGGACTACAGTGGAATCAAACCAGCTCACTGTTACTCACAGAAAACACGATTATCCTAATTTTTCCAAGTGAATTCGAGAGAATTCAGCATCACTTTATTTGAACTGCTGCGTTCAGGGGGCCTCTTTTCTGATCCCACCCCATTTTCAAATGCACTGCAGGTGCACAGGGCATGGTGCACCCAGAGAGTTGCAAATCAGCTGCTGCTCTATTTAGCATGTGACTACAAACAAATGAATGATGCCTTTTAACTATATACATTAGGCTACAAGCCGTGTGAGTGGCTGGTGTCCTGCCATGTAATATTGATGCTACACGACATCATCTCGGTCTGAGGTTCGGATCCACTACAAACCGGCTGCTCTGGATTACTTAGAACAAACAGAGCAGCAGATCTGCCCAATTCACACATTCATGCAAATGTACACACAGGCAGAGGGTGTGCACACATGAACACACACACTGCCTGCTCTGAGCCCATATGGATGGCTGCCCTAAGGGCTGATGAGTCATAATTGCAATTGGCCAAATGTGAACGTAGCATGTAAGGCTGTGCTTTGCAGTGGGCGGGTCTGAATGGACTGGAATGCCTTATAATGGCTGTCAAGTGAGGAGACAGAAAATGATTTGTGGAAAGTGAGAAAGGAAGACATTAGTAACTCCTCAGAGTGTAATTGAGTGGCTTCATTGTGTACTTTACTGTACTTTGAGGCTTACTTTTTAAGCTTCCTCCTTATTTGATTGTGACGCCAATTAGTGGTGAACAGTCAGTAGGCAGAGAGCAGAAGGAGCAAAGCACAAAGAAGGCGAGATAATTATTGATCTGGCTGTACTTTCTCAGAGTTATCTCCTATTCCTCGCAAGATCTTGTATCTTTGTAAAAATTTTACAAAACCACTTATGATTTTTCTGGCCGGTGGAGGATGAGAGCATCCTCAGGCTCTGCAGTTTCTCGCCTGTTTCCAGCGATAGGCGGCAAAAGCTTTAGCAAAAAAAAAGCTTTAAAAGCCCAGTGTACACTACCTGCCCAGCACCAAACCACAGACAGGAGCATTTAGCAGCTAAAGAGCCAGATATTTCCCTCAAGAGTTGGTAGAGACCCAAAACAGAGCTAAAAGGAGAGTGAATAGGACTTACATTCACCAGGTAGCCACAAACACGACTCCAGTTGATTACTACTGAAATACTGGATGTGGAGATAAGCAACTGCTGACTAACAGTTATCAGACATTGTGTATAGCTTGTTTCTGCTGCCCAAAAATCTTGGTTAGGGTCAGGAAATATTGAATATTGCAACTAAAAGACTTAGTGGTTAATAAAAAGACAAACTCTGGTCTCCTGCATGAAAGTCAGAAATACTACATACTCATTCAGGACCCCTACACCCATCATGCAGTGTCAGAGTGTAGTTACAAGTTTCCAACCAGCCAAGTCGCAGTTTTAACCGGGAAACTGAGATACCACACTACCAGCTACAATTTCAATAAACATTAGCTCTAGATACAAAATATAAGATACACAGTAAGTAGATTTGTCCAATACTGGGCTGCATGGAAATACCACAGACTTAACTGCACAAAATAAAGATACTCTATTGTACTAACAAGTCACTGTGGCTGTGATACACAGCTGATGACTCAGTGGGACCTAAATCAAAAGCAGGTTAATGGTAGAAGGGCTCTAATAGCAGCCTTTGTGTTATGTAAAAGTCCAGAGATGATGCCGTGCGACTATCCAGAGTGAGTTATTAGATCATGTACAGGAAAGAGGGACGGTAAATGTAGGAGAGAGAGAGAGACAGAGAGCCAGACTGAGACATAAAGGAGAGGACGACATGAAACAAAAGGTCATGGGTTAGAATCAAATCATGTGGCTCAGTTAAAGGACCACTGCAGTGACATTTTAACCCTTTTACTCCAGACTGTACATATTTTTCATGTTACTGCAGACTGTTTCCTAAAACATGGCTCAGATTTTTGGATGTATTTTCCTCATCGTCCATCACAATGAACATCACATTAGCTACTGTTTTTCTCAAAGCTGTGTTACAGTCACATTTTGCTACATTTGAAAGTGTGGCTTTCCTGTGTTTAATAGGGAGGACTGGTGCTCTCATGTGCTATTGTATAAATCAGTAAAATTACTTCTCTCCTCATATCAGATTTTTATAATCTTTTCAGTGCAAAAGCTGATGTTTCAGACCAGTAGCAGAGTTTTCAAAGAACTGCCACCTTTCCATCTACTAACTTATTTGCACTTGTAACCTGCAAAAAAACAAGCAAAAAAAAAAAAACCTACCCGTTTAGTGAAAAACTAAAGAACACTGCCAGTGTTCCCTCCTGCCCTGAGTCAGCCTTGTCCAATCGTCGTATTTGTTGTCATGAGAGCAGCAATGTTGTTCAAGAGCAGGTGGCAGCAGGTCCCGATCTGATCGAATTACCGCACCGATTACATTGTGTCTCATAGTGATGGTATTATATGCTACTGCTAACCATGTTATGCAACCACAATTACACTGACGGAGACAGAGAGACGGAGAGGAGGAGGGTGTGAGCTCTTTATGGCTCAAGATACTCTCTGATATTTTAAGTGTAGGAAATACTTTAAATTAATTCAATAATGGCAAAGAGAGTGGGAATATTAAATCCTTAACACTCCATTCAGGCCTCAGCCTCTGGTTTCTTGAAAATGGGTGCAAATAGAATTGTTAAGACCAACTTGAGGCGCAAGCACTCGTGAGTGTGACAGAGTATTTGCTGCAGTATTGCTGACCAGAGGCACATGTGTAATTCAGTTACTGCACAGGGCAAAATAGAAAAGATACATTATAAATGGTAGGAACACAGTATGAGCAGCTAACTGTTCAATTACAGAAGCAAATCTTTACCCCTTAACCACAGCAGACAGTTTCATTTCCAGAATGAGAGTCCTGTTGAGAAACCTGTTGTGTTCTGTTCTGATGTGCACATGTCTGTGAAATCACACAACTACTACATTAACTACAATGTAATGTGTTGGATGATAACGTTGGTCTGTCAGTGTGTCTGTCGACCATTTTGGTCTAGACAGAAATCTCTATACCCTTTCAGAGTACATTCTAATGACTTTCATGATCCCTGACTTTTCATCTAGTGCCACTATCAAGTTTTTAATTTGTCACAGCTCATGACTGAATATTTGCAAAAACTAATGATGTTCCCATCAGCCCTAGAGCTGCTAGTATGGCTGCAAACTCTTAGTCTTGTTTCTTTGCTCGAGAGCCCTACAACATTGTGTTTTGTTAGTTGCATATGATTGCACATTTACTCAAAACTGACTCTGCTACAGATTCACCATCAATCATAAGAAAAGCTGTAGTTTGACATATTATACATTTACATTTTTACAAATAAAAAAGAGGGTTGATGGGACTTTTGAAGTTGCGTGGGTGCACCTCTGCCAACAAAAGACATAGAAACTGGTCATTAGGTGGAATGAGCAGGCAGAAACACATGTGCAATTTTGTGGCAAAACAATTACTCAACCTGATCAGCATAACCATAGTCTCGGCTTTGCCACTTCATCCTTCCTCGACATTAACAGCTTCCTTTGGAGCCAGGAAGTTATTGAAATGGTGCTTCACCAGTTCAATAAGATTGTCATCCACTGAGTTCGCCTTCCAGTCTCACCACACATAATCATGTACTGTAGAAACATATGTGTACAGCACACACACACAAACACGTATAGACAACCTCCTGAGACAAGATATAATTCAGCTGTGAAATATTGAGGGTAATTAGCTGCAGGCTGTCCTCAGGTTGATGATAAGTAATTTGACAATTTATCCCATTCAGTTTAGAGGCCACAGTGCTCATGGGAGTTGTTGTCCCACCCCAGTGTTCCCACAGGCCTGATTTCAGCCCAGATTACTTTGTTGTTGATGGAAATGTGTGGCCATTGACAGAGCCACAATTCTTAATTGAGAGGAAATATAACCATCCAGGGAAAAACATGTGACTCGGGTATCCCTTGTTTCAAGTATAGCGCCTATTGGATCATAACATATGAACTAAACACCTGGCCTGCTTCACTGTAGCAGCATACATGCACTGCTTGTGAGTGTGTGTGGATGTGTGTCTCACCACATTACACAAATACTGTGCAAACACAGTATGTATGTGAGATCTAAAGCTGTGTCTGCGTGTGTGTGTGTGTGTTCTCTGTACACCGACAGGCAGCTACACTAGTACAGTTACCAAGTGCATGTGACTAGGTCACCATGACAACAGAACTCCCTGGAGCATGCTGAGAGCACAGTGACATCACTGGCCTTTGCATATGTGTGTGTGTGTGCGTGTTCATGTGTGTACATTTGCTGAATTAACTGCTGGTCCTGCAGAATCGGCTGGAGTACATTGTGTGTGAGAAACAGACACAGGAAATTAAAACAGAAGAAGAAGAAAAGACGAGAGAGAGAGTGAAAAAAATCAGAAAGAGGGGAGAGGAGACAAAAGACTGACAGAGGAAAATTAAAAGATGCATTAGATGCAGAGGGGGCGTAAATACTCTGATTTGTACTCCCACTCTACTTTAGTTTCTACCAGATGGTCTTATTTGTCTTATCACTATTCCCTCATCATAGGTTTCTGTGTGTGTGTGTGTGTGTGTGTGTGTGTGTGTGTCTATGAGTGTGTGTCTGTGTGATCGCTCAATGCTCTATTCTCTCTCCTGCATAACAAAAAGAGGGCATTGATTACTGTTACTCTCCATGCAGCCACTCAGCTACAATGTAGTGACAGACTCACATACATGCACATGAACACACATACATACACACATAGGTTTATGCCTCACACAGTGTGCATGTACACACACACAGACATCATACACACCCAAATACGCTTACAGAGTAATCGCACACACTATTGATGGACTCAAGCACAACCCTTTTGGCTTCTCACATGAACACACACACACACATTGTGAAGCAGTGAGCATTCACCCACAGTTTTTCTCCTTTAACAAACTACAGTTCCCAAGCTGACACAGTCATTTATCACTCACTTCATCAATGTCATGTCAATCTTTGCATCCTAATGAGCCTCTCAGTACAGTGAGGTGTACATCCATTAGAGGATGTGTTTTGGGTGTGTGTGTGCTTAGAGATGTGACAGTTGCTATTGTTAGTTAGGTAGCTGTACTCAAATGCTACATTGCATTACAGTGTGTCTCTGTGTAGACTGTTAAAGCATAGTAGCTTTATGAAATACAAGCCAAAATAGGGTGTGTGTGTTAATATCGCTTCATTTCCACAAACACTATAGATTTAAAGAAGAGAGGGGGAAATGGAAAAAGGAAATTCGACCTCTATATTGTCAGAGCTTCTATCCCCCACAATGTGTCATATATTACATTGCGTTTCACTCTCTTGACTTTGTTCATCATCTGTGTTAATGAGAGAGAGGTCGTTCTGAGGTGTCGTTGTTTTTGTCTTATTAGGAGACTAACTCCCACACTCCCCTTTGATTAAAGCACCACTCATCTTACTGCGCTCACATTGGACACTAGCTACGAGTTTTCATCTCTCTGTAATGTAAAACAGGGCACTCTCCCGGGATTCATTAATAGCAGGACGTACATAGTTAACAGAATATTAACTACTTTAAAAAGCTACTTCAGGAAAAATATACACTGTGTTTGTGTTTTGGCATCTCTCGGAATGCAATAAAGTGGTTTTGAATCAAGGTCTGTTAAATGTGAGATTGTAAAAATAAACTGCACATGAACATGGTTGTTGGTTTCCCATATATTGATATAATTAACTGTATGTGTTGTTTCTGTTGGTCACGATTTACTGGAAAGATGCCATAGCCAAGTAAGAGTTACTAACTAGTCACAAATGTACACAGGTGAAATCTACTAGTCAACTATGACTGCAGGAACACTTTATCCAGTCATTGTTTGTTATGGAAAACAGAAGTTTTTCCCATGTAGGAAATTAGGTTCTCTGATTAGGTTTCTCTAAGTAAACCCCATAGCAAAAATGTTAGTTTTTAGAGTAACGTTTGATTAAATGTGGTGTTAAAAAAAAACACTAAAATGTTTGTGTTTAATTATTCAGTTATTTGTACATATGTGAGAAGTGATGTATGAAGAGCTGAAGGGGGCCCACAGACACCGCATCTGCAGAGTGCCCAAACTATTTGGCTACATCTTTGTGTATAATATGGAAGGAGTTGTTATTAGTGAAAAACTCACAGAGAATTATCACCCAACTCTGCATGAGGTTCCCTTCAAGTCCGTTTTAGCATCTTTCGGCTCATTGTTTTGGTTTTCCACCAGACTCGGTTCTCATCAACCTCCTTTTGAGCAGAGGCAGGCAAATGTTTTTGGTAAAAAAAAAACAAAAAAAAAACAAACAAAAAAAAAAAACCTGATAAATCCATTGTTTACTTCCTTCCCAGTACTGAACAGTTGACAGATGAAGTTAGCCACAAGCTGTTGAACAAGACAGAGTGTTAAACAGCTTAAGGGCAAAATATTTTAATATATTATATATTATTCTCAGGAGTTTTTACAAAAACAATAATTCATTTTGTATGGTGGCCCTGTGAATGCTAATGTTGCTCCATATCTGCTGGATGTGTAAACAGGCAACTGTTTCCAAACAAATTTACCTTTACAACTTAAATACAGTGCTAATATACTGGTGATGTGTTTTCGGGTTTTTCTGCTGCCCTCAAGTGGCCAAAAAGCCTGTTAATGTAATTTTAAGCTAGAAAATGTAATGGTTCCTCCCTGGGTTGCCAGTATTCACATTCATTAAGTCACTCAGTTGCTTCAAGCAGCAAGAACAAGTGCAACAAGAGTGTGTGTCTGTGTCTTTTATATTATGAGAAAGAGTAGACTTGTTTTCATTGTAATTAATGTATCGTTGTAATTTTAATATTCAAAGTAATACTACCTGTTCACATTTACTTGTAACACTGATATTTTACATCTGAAACCAGAGTGTGTGCACAAAAATCCTCCTGAATCTGGTCTGATACGTCAACACCCTCATTTGTCATCAGATTCAGTCCAAGCTGCAAACTTCTAAGGTCCAAGCAGTAGATTCATTGGGCCCAGAACGGAAAATCACATCAGGGATAATTCAGCTCCCCTTACAGCTTTGGTGACCTATGTACATCTGAACATATAATTCATTTCCCTCTGGCCCACAGCACAAAACAACCACACAATTTCTGTGACAGTTGATCAATAAGAATGACTCAACTGTGCAGTAAGCTGACTTAACTCTCCTGTTACTGGAAAAAAAAAGATGGTTTTCAGGATAGTGTTTAAGACAGATTAGAGCAGTGAACACGGAGGAGACACTCGACATTTCAGTCTTCCTCAGCAGGAGATAGAGATACAGACACAGGCACAATGTTTGTTTAGTCGACATTGTTCCTCTGGTGAAACCTCACTGGCAGCAGGATGTCAGAAATAAACACCAGTGGCTTTAATTAGCAGCCTTCAGCTCCTCAGAACCATGCAGTATAATAAAGGATTGCTTTCTGGCACATGGTGACTCACTGTAAACACGTATAGATCTGAGTCTCAATTCATATGTCTTTGGACTGTTTTGTGTTTAAAGTGTCTGAGTCTGGGTCTGAGTGCATGTGTGTTTGCCTCTAAATGTCTGCTGACATTCTGTTGGATCTTGTGCTGTCATGGATTTTGTGTCTCTCCCTAAAAGCCCATGTGCATGCACTGGTGCAGTTCCCCTGATAAGGTCAGGTATGACAGTTTGTGCTTGATATTGTGTATCAGCTCTGATTGCTGGGTGTTTTTCTGGGTTTGGCTATTGATGACGTCTGCAGTTCCAAAAAGAAAATAGTGTTGTTGAAAAATGGAAGCCTTTTGCCTTTTGGATTTAATTCAGAATCATAAAAGAAGCATAAAATGAACAAAGCCTATATTGCAGTTAAAAGTTGTTGGCCTGCTTGGGTGAGGTAAATTAGACTGAGTAAAGGTAAAATGTAAGTACTAATGGTCTTTCTGGAAAACTGTGTAAACTACAATACATAGTGTATATACTAATGGCAGCCTTCTACTGTCAGAATTTGGTGGTATGCTGTGCTTCTTCCTGTTGGTGGTTCATTCTTTGGCTGCTCCCATCCTCAGTTAATCAAGGGGACATTTCACCATCCAAACCTTACAGCCCTCCTTGTCAATCATGTTGGTGAGCTGTCTGCCACTGAAGAAGGAAAATGCAGCCAATCTGCAATAATCATAGCAGTGCCAATATTTTAGTTAAATGGTTTTCTCTTTTTTTCCCTGCTTTTCTCCTATGATATTCTTTCTGCTGTCACACTCTCTCTCCAAGTCTTACCTTGAAAGCTACAACCTGCTCACTGCAGGTCATGCCTCCAGGATCTCAAAAATACACATAGAGATTATATCTTCAGCACGTAAAAATCTTAACATTGGAAAAAGGACATTCACAAGAATTTTAAAACAAAAGCTCAAAATGTCGGGAGACAGTAATTTACCTTCTTGCCAAGAATGAGATAATATCTTCAAAACCACTCTCATGTCTGCCCAGTAAATATAAAGCTAGTGTCTCAGGTGTTTAGCTTAGCTTAGCTTATCTCAGCTTTGTATCAAAACTGAAAGCAGGGCAAAATAGCAGAATTTGTTTGCATTATTTACAACAACAAATGAAACTTCATTTGAATTATCCATGTTTTTTTTTTTGTGAAACCTAATACAGTGAGCCATAAATAGCTCATTTTAATGAGGAAAAGCGGCAAATTGCAGCTTAAATGCCAGGCAGCAGTGCAATGAGTGAACTTGTCTGGATTAGAGTTTATGTAGGGAGGTAAGCCTTCTGTTTGCTTCCTTTCATTAATTCACTGACTCTCTCTGCCTGCTCAGTCCTCTTTTCATCCTAAATGGAAACAAGAATTTCATCGATTAGTGGGCTAAACAGTGCTTTAACCAATTGACCTTCACAGTCATAGTCACTATTGGAAATACACAAGTCATAACCTCAATTCTAAGTGTAACATCTCAGATTGCCAGGATGTTGTATTTACCAGGTTAAGTACTGTCTGTCGGTCTGCTAATCTGCCAGACAGTCACACATCAAGTCAGAAAGCCGTTCAAATGGTAAAAAAGTTTGTCAGTCAGCCAGTCAGCTGGAAGCACAGCAGTCATGCCAGTCAAGCCTAGTGGTGAGTCAGCAGGTCAGCTCTTCATCTCTCATCCTGTCAACCAGATAACCAGCACACCAAGAAGTCAATCAGTAGCAGGTGGCAAGTCAGTCATCTTACTAAACAGGCAGCTGTTCTGTCATAACATGAATCATTACTGTACACAAAGGTTTTGACTGTACAGAAGAAGATTACTAGGATGGAGGAGGCAGTGATTATTGTTATTCTGATCGAGATGTGCTATTCGGAGGATGAGCCTGTCTCACAAAGGAACCTCATTTTGGAAGAAAATAGTAGACTGTTATGACAAATGGCTCACACAGTCGCGTCTTGTCGAAAAGTGTTCTTTCTCAAACAGATAAAAGAACAGACCCTGGATGTAAAATTAATATATGGCAGACCATGTGTCAGCCTTGTCCTGTCTTTCTTAATTGGGACAATGTGTATGTGTGGTCACGGTATACAGTCAGTTGAAGGTGAAAGAGTAGATTGCCAACTGATTGTTTACAGTAAAACAAACATCGTGTAATATTGTTGTTAGTATAATACTCACAAGAGTATTACATTTTTGAGTCAATTGGATGAAGACTATAACAAGCTGTTATTGGACAGTTGTTCCATTTGTACAGCCGTTTAACTGTAATTGAAGACAGTGCTACTCCACGTTTTAATATTGGATGTGCATATAACATGTGTTAGCACAGTGTGTGTACAACATATGGTGAGTGTGTGCTGTGTGGTCTGTGGAGCCATTCTGTCGTGTTGTAGATGATTCACTGTCTTAACTTAAAAGCTTGAGGTTGTGGTACTGTTGCTGTTGTGCTCCCTGAGGGGTATATGAGGTTACACTGAGGTCAGCACTCTCTTTCTGTCTTTCTAAACTCTAGCTGTTGAAATGAATGAATTAATCAATTCATTATTTATTCATGGTGGTGGAATTGATTCCCTTCCCACTCTTGTGATGGAATTAAAGTCAGTTGAAAAGCATTCACGGACTGGGATTTCTAGTTTAATCATCTGTGAGCAGGAAGAAAATAAGGTCCTTTAAACAGCAGTGGTTAGTGTCACGCCGATTATCATCCTCTTGGTTACCATTTATTACTGTACTTCCAGCTAGTTTCCCAGTCCATTAAGCTAGGTTGACCTTCTAGAGACCTTAATGTAATGAAGTGAAGTGAATTGTAAAGATAGCTATGTTCTGTAAACAAAAACTGAAAACTGACGGAAATATCACAAGAATGTTTTTAACGTAATGTATAGAAAAATGTGTGAAAATCTTAGCTAGCTGCTTTAAGGGCGTTTGAAATTAGCATGTTTTTACTTTCTGTATTTACTTGTCATTGGCTTGCTTTTACTGTTGTGTTTCCAGTAGTCATGGCGGGATGAAAGAACCTTGGTACCTTTTGATATAAAACTGACAATTTTAATGCTGCAGCCACAAAAGGTGGATAACGTGTGATGAAATTTATGACATTCATTTGGTTCCCAGCATGCTCACATCAGGTCAGTCACTAATCTGCTTCTGTTTTCCTCTCCCCCACCCCCCCACCCCCCGCTTCCTCTTTCCCTCCTCTGTTCTTCTATCGATCTGCTCACTTTCTCCAGGTCTTGAGGAAATGCTGATATTTAATGGCAGCCCCCTCCCGAGGTTGTTGGAGTCCTCGCAATCATAGATCCGTCATCAGAGGAAAAGCTTTCATCATGGCAACCCCCTACCTCCAGTCTACGCTCCTTGACCCCTCCTGTAGAGGGTGTAATTGCTGAGGGAGGGGTAGTGAGACTTAGACAAGCTTTCCAGTGCAGATAAACATCATCCAAACCATGTAGTGTGGCTTTCTCCAGGAAGTGGGAGGGTCTGCAATTGAGTCTGTTTTATATAGTGAATATTGGTGTTTATCTCTGGAACAAATCTGAGCTTGTTTAAAAAGTTTATGTGGGTGTGGACGGAGTGTGTGAGGTGAGGAGAAAGCGAAAGAGAGGAAGAAAGAGAGAGAAAGAAGGAAAGAGATGGTCCTCCAAACCACCCCTTACTCTAGTGCCTGTCTGCACTTCCTGGATGGCTTATCATGGAGCTTGGTGTTCCCCTGCTACTGGCTCCTGGACCGGCTCCTGGCCTCGTGCGTGGCCACCTCACTGGAGAAGCGACAACGCTCCCAGGACCCCTGCTCCTTCCTCACCCTGTGTGTCCTCATCTCTGCACCCCTTTACCTGCTCCTCCTCCTCACCTCCCTGCCTTTTGCCCTTCTGGGCTTCATCATCTGGGCTCCCCTGCAGGCTGTCCGCCAGCCCTACTTGTACACCTACCGCAGGTTAGTGTTGCCCTTGGTGAAAGAGGCACAGATGTTTCTGTTACAGAACAATTAAGACAGCTAGTAACATCCACATCGAGACTGTGGTGTTGTCTTAGTGTTGTTCAAAATTTAGACGAATGGCACATAAACACTTTAACCCTATTGCATAGTTTTAAGAAATTACATTTATATTGAATGAATTTGTTTTACAAAAGTTTTATGTTTTTACATTTTATGTAAAAATGTGTTATGTGTAAAGCATAGTACAAAAGCCTGAACCTCCTGTGTGGTTACATTCAGGCAACAAAAACACTTTGGTTAAGGTTAGGGAAAGATTGTGGTTTTAGTTATATGTTCATAAAGTAAACACATCGTGTCTGGTGCTTCAGGTTACTCTTGATTTTTTTCAACATTAATCAAGACCACAATCTTTCCCTAACCATAACCAAGTGCTTTGAGAGGGACATCACTCAAAAAATGTTAATCAGTGCTTTAGTTGCCACGAGTGCATATTGTATTGCAAGAGCAGCAGGAAATTCCTCACTCTGGGTGAAAAGGATGGGATAGATAATATATTTATTATCTATAAATTTCTCATAGGTCAGTTCTCTTCTGCAGTAGCTTAATGGTACCGAACTCTGGAAATTTGGTTTGTGGTGCATTTAGATGGAAATCTGACTAATTTCAGGCGACTTCCAAAGCTTGCATGGCCATGAGACTTCAGGAAGTCTTTATCATCAGCGCAAAAGATGAGAAACTTTGTTAGAAAACATATGGATCTCTGATAGAAATGTTCGAGACTGTGTACATAAAATATAAGGATAGACGTCAGTTGTGACTTCAAAAAGTGTATTTTGGCACAAAACATCCAAATTTTAGTCTTTTACACAGTCAGAAATATGAACTCGTCTTGCACCTGATTGGATAAACACTTGAGTCATTTGGCCATCATTTGTTTGCATTTGATTTTCAAACTGGCTTTTCTGGAAACAGCCTGTTTCATTGTCAGGTTTCTCCCAAGCTATGCATTGAAATGAGTTTCGGAACCAATTTGAGATGAGAAATAGACCATGCAGTTGCAGAGTCATGCTTCATTTGATTTCAAGAGAGCCAGTTGTTCACATGGTTTCAAGATTTCAAGAAGCAGAAAACTGAGTCATTATCTTCTGTAAATAGTTATTGCATTGGTCTGGTTTCCAGCTGCCAGGCTCGATCAGTTCTCAGCGGGTGTTTGGTTATCCAAACAACAGCCCCAGTGGCTACCCACCATCGCCACAAACTCTGAAATACTGTATTTAGCTTTGTTTGTTGTGGAAGATTCCAGCAACTCAGCATTTTCCATAATAAAACACAGTGTAAAATGTTATAGATGTTCCCTTTGTAATCTGTTTTTGGTTCCAGTAATTATACTTCTGTCCCAACATTAATGTGGCAATGGTTTGTTGAATCATTTGGGTACCACCTTATATAGCAAAAATAAAATCAAAGAGCAGGAATCCTTATGGAGTGAGCCAGTAGTAGAAAAAAGCAGAGGGAGGGTCAGATTTGGAAGAAAAGTCAGATTCTTCATGATCATCATGATATGAAAATAAAACTAAGTTTCTAAATAGGACCTGAATGTAAAAAAGAAAAAAAAGAGGACTTCAACCATCAGTGTTGGAAGATAATCTCCCACGTTACCACTTAGTGTATATACGCATAAAGTTTCTCAAAAAAAGACAGCCTTTTTTGTTTTAAACGGACAAGTTATTAAGGTTTTTCTGTCCCTGTAGATGTTTATGTCATATACAGGCTACTGTAGATCAAGGAGAAGGGAGGACTAAGAAAACGTAGACTTGCATATACCAAACTAATTAATGAGCCTTTTAAACCATACCAAGTTTTATTTTGTTTTATCATTGTGGTTTTCTTTTTTATATATCTTTCATTAAAATCTTCTTCTTTCATGAAATATCTTATGTAGGTCAAAAAGTTTTTGAGTGACATCTGTGAATCTGCCATTAAAGTAAGGATGAGAATCTTTGAACATTTACTGCCACCAGTTAAATGCGATACTCAAAGCATGGTGCTGTTGCTTATAAAGTTCATCATTTTCCGTACTGATTATGTTCGAGGTATGTTTAATCAGAGTTTTGCTTGTCATTAACATTAACGCCAGAGTTGCAGCGGTGCTCTCTGCTGCCTGACGCTCATTTCCCAGCGTGCATTGATTTAGCAGCTGCTCACTACTGCTGCTGCTGAAGTTGTTAGTTTGACACGTGCATGAGCCTCAGATAGCTTGCTAAACCGGACAGGCACCAGACAACAACTTCATTACGCTGCAGCGTCTGCCATAGTGCCACAGTCTGTTTGACTTAATACAGCCTTTTTACCTTTCCTTGCACAGACCAGACAAACACCAGGCTGAGCAGGGCCAGGCTGGGGGCATAGGTATCGGTGAATGGAGGCCACAGGGCAGAAGCTTCTGTTTCGGCAGTGCCAACGTATGCCTGCTGCCGGACTCCCTGGCCAGGTTCAACAATCTGTCGGACACCCACAGGAGAGCCCGCGAGGTGGGGAAGAGGATCCGCAATGGTGCCAGTCGGCCGCAAATTAAAATCTACATTGACTCACCAACCAACACTTCTATCAGGTGAGGAGAGCGTTCTCCTGGGCTCCTCCGGCTTATGTCTTAGCGGTATTAAATCCATTTATTCCTGTCATACATTCCACATACATTTTGTATGTACTAATATTTCTTTCTTTTTTCCTTTCTTTCTTTCTGTTCCATTCATCAGTGCGGCATCCTTCAGCAGCCTTGCCACAGGTTTCCGTCGCACCTCTTCTCTGGATCAGCGTCCAGACCAAACACACACCACCAACGGCCCAGCCGAGACTGAAACCGAACCCCTCACTGAGTGCCCTATTCACCCTACAGGTGCTGCCGATTGCCCTGTTCACGCTGCTGCAGGAGACCAGGGCTCCTCTGGATGCCCCCTTCACCCAGACGGAGCTGACACCACGGCAGACTGCCAACTCCACCCTGCAGGGACTAACTCTTCAGACTGTCCTGTTCACACCTCAGGGGAGGCTCCAGACTGCCCCATGCATTCCACAGGGCCTCAGAGTGTCCCTGGCCATCCTGACTGTCCCATGCATGGTGAAGGGGCCCAGCCAAAGTCCTCCACAGACTGCCCACTTCACACCTCAGGGGTTCAAATCAGCATCAGTGCCCCAGAACCGGACCCCCAGGAGGAGGAGGCCGAAACAGGGAACCATCGGCCTGGAGATCAGGCGGTAGGAGACACAAGCAGTATGACTGCCTCCAGGGAGTCCCTTGCTCGTTACCACGGAGGTGATGGTGGAGTAGGAATATCCTCCAACAATACTCTCTCTCATGTTCCTCGCACGTCAATCTTTAAGCGCCCGGGACGAAAACGCCGCCATGGAGATGAGACTCTCGACCATGAGATCTCTGCCTTTTTCCCTGCCAACTTGGATTTTCTGGCTCTGCAGGAAGTGTTCGACCATGGCTCAACAACTAGACTGCGGCACCAATTGCATCGCTACTTTCCCTACGTGTTGAGTGATGTTGGACGGTACGGCTGGAAAGGCTGCTGCTCCAGGTTCAAATTCCTGAACAGTGGGCTGATGCTGGCCAGCCGCTACCCGATTCTGGATGCACAATATGAGTGCTACCCCAATGGAAGAGGAGAGGATGCATTGGCAGCCAAGGGGGCGCTGTTTGCCAAGGTCAGAGGTTTTACTTTACTTTTACTTCACTACTCTGGCTCTGTCCTGTAAAATCTGTCAAGGCAAAATCACAGTGACAACACAACTACAGAATGTCACTTTACCCAGCCAAGAAATAATCCAACACTTAAGTCTGAGTACAGATTTAGCAAGTCAGATGTAACACAATAAGGAATAGCCTTTAGAGCTGCTAGTAGGCAGACATGGACTGTATGGCTGTTTCTCTCTGCTTCCAGTCTTTATGTTAAGCTAAGCTAACCATCTAGAGCTGGAGCAGGACCCAGCCTCAAATTGAAATGGACAGACTAAGAATAGTATCAATATTATAACCTGACTCTTTATAAGAAGGCAAATTAGGTTATTTTCCTAAAATGTCAAACTATTCATATAGTCAGGAAAGTAATGAAATTATAGTTGTTGGGTTTTTTCAAACAAATGTAATATTTTCAATCAAATTCTACCTCCATGAAATAATGGATGGTAATCCATGTGGTTACCACTCAGATAACTACATTATACCGTTTAGAGACAGACAGCCCTCTTGTCATTTTGCAATGGTGTCAGAGTAGAGACCAGTTAAGAAATGTCATAACTAACATCCCAGGCTAGTTTTAGACAGGGCTTCTTTTTGAAGCCTTTACCAAGACTTCAGGTCAAAGATTTTTAGTAGAATGAGAAAACCTTGACTCCTCACTGTTTTCCTGGAATAGTTTTTGAACTCAGAGAGCATATCTCTCTAGTCACACTGCAGATGCAACTCATTTCATTTCACACTGAGCTGAATTAGAACTAAATGTCACTATTTGAAAAATTAGAACTAATTTATGATATGGGTCTATGCTCTGAATGGTGCTTGGTGCTGTTTCACCCAAAAGCTAATCCTGTCATCTCTGATGCTGCTATCTGGAACTTTGGCAAGGTGGTAATTAAATCTGCCCATTAAGTCTATTTTTACTAAATTGACTTATTATACATTTGTGAAAGGGAGTGTGAGTGTGAAAGAGAGCGTGAAAGAGGGATGGAGAGTCACAGTTGAAATTACCTGCTAAAGCATCACGTGGGAAAAGATTTCAACATCCAAATTCTGATTCTCTCCTGCTGTAAAAATATTTTTTAAAAAAGATTTTGATGTATCAATATCAATCTGCTCCATCTACTATTGCCACAATACTGCTGTGATGGAGAATCCACAGCCTGCAGACAGTACTTGGTAAACACACTTACATCCACCCACATCCATTCACATATCACACAGCTGTCATTGTGGTGAGTGCATGCACCACAGAAATTACAGAACACTCGCGACCTTTCCACAACTCACGCTGCTGTGTGGAAAAGCAACAAATACATGTCATGGGTTTTCAAGGCCTTCAGCATTACATGTTCGTCAAGAAATTAGCAGAATTACGCACGAGAGTTGAATTGTAGGATTTTATGCAACTGAGGATTCGTTTAAATTTATTGAGATGCAATAATTTGGGATACCAAAGTGTAGCCATTAGGATACAACCCAGATGCCAAAAGACTGTTAGATATGGATAAGACCTGAATAGTTCCATGTATTCATATCCATTTATTGGCCTGTCCCAGATTTTCCATTCACTTGTAATTTTCACACACTTTGAGGACCTGCAAGTTCCACATTTTTGACTGATAAATGACCAAAACAATTCAAGCTCAGTTGCATGCCCAGTGGGTGATTGATTGAACTTTTTTTTTGTTTGTTTGGTGAATCAGGAGTCCTTAGCCTGCTCCAAGGACAGCACTGTGATGTAAGGTCTGTATCATAGTGGGACTGTCTTTATTCTTGGAGACACACAAAGTCATACTTTATGGATTCTTGAGAGTTGTTGTTGTGGCTCCACCTCCCAAGAGTAACTGAGAGCTATCCGGTCATGTTTTCACCTTTGTGGACAGATTTGTCCACAAGGCCAAGTTTGAAGATGGGTGTGGTCCAGCCCTTGAGTACTGAGTGCTCATATAATGATGTAGTAATGACTGCTGAGCACTCATGGGTTAGTTGTTAGACGTTTCTCTAGTTCCCACTGCAGTCAGAAGCCAGTGTAAAAGCACTCAGTTATAAAGTCCATCAGGCACCTTCAGCAGTAACGCAGATCCCATGCAGATATGATATGACATGATGTGCAATCTTAATGCATGGTGAAGGCATTTTCACAGTGGTTCCATTGTGCCATCGCAGGAAGCAGGATGGGTTTATGACATATCTACCAGCACACTAATGTGGGCTACATGCAGAGTGATGGGATTTCTACAGTGGCTACCAGAGTACATTTACCTATTTGAGTTTGACTCATGCTTCTTCTGAACCGCAGAACTACAGAATCCTACACAGACAACGTGCAGTGAATCAGTGATGAAGCGAGCTTAAATATGTTCTGTTGTTTGTGTGTGTACTTGCATGTGTGTATCTGATGAGTGTTGATGGTCTATGAGTCCATTAATCAGCCACGTACTGTGACTGTTGAGATGTGAGTCTGTGGCCGATCCAGTTCCTGCTGGGACGGATCCGCTTTTTGTGACCTGATTCTGACGGCGGGCACCTATGTGTGTGTGTGTGTTGTATGTGTGTGAGCATCTATTTATTTATGTCCGTACATATACCAGATCTAATAAAGACACACTCCAACAGTCTCATCCTGTTAGCCCTGCTGCCTGCTGACTGTCTCTGCATCTTACAACCTGGACTCGCGTTCCTCATTCAACACCTCCGTGTATATGAGGTCACTCCAGGTCCCTCTGACAAGCTGGCTGTCAGCCAGCTGGCATGTACATGTCTTAATGCGAGCTGCTTATACTCCCAGCTGACAGAAGGAAACCAAACAATGTTAAAGAAAATTGCTCTCCCTACTCAGCTGGTCCTCATACTAATCAAGGACACTATTAGAATGACACTTTGCTTTTCGAGATTTTTCCTAGATTCTTTGCTTTTCTGAGCTCCAGCTAAATAGTATAGTGAGGCTTGTAACTATCAAGCATTTGTTGGAATTAAGTTGTGCTGTATTAGCTATTGTGTGCTTGAGCCGATAGAGCAGCAAGCATGTGGATGTTCTTGTGATTTTCTGTTTTTAAAGCTGCACACCCTAATCCTGTACCATGAGTGAAACAGCACAAAAATGGACACAAATAACAACACTAGTTTGTCCAAACATCTAGAAACACCTGTTTGTGAGGAATAAAGTTCATTCTTGACCTTGGGAACAGTTGCTTGATAAAACAGTCAAGAGTCAAAGATCAAGAGTCAGGATCCACTCACTGGCACTGTACGGATCTAAACTGTCCCATTTACCTTGATAATGACATGATATGAGAAGTGAAAGCCTGGAGTTCTGTATTGGACTTTGCACTAATTGGTCGGCTTAGTTGGTAACTGGTTCATGATGTTGGTAATTCCATAAATTCAGTTTATTATCCAGCACTGATGTCAATAAAGAATGAGACAGACTGGGGAAATGTCTTCACGGGTCAGGGTTTTCTCAGTTTGACTTGCACTGCTACCAAACACCCAAGTGAGCTAATCAAATGTGGCAGAGTTCAAATAGACATTTGAGATGCTGTTAACAGCCACTTTGTGTGCCATCAATATTGAAGGAACTTTTAGAGCTGCACACTTTATTTCTCACTACAGTACGCTGTGTCCTGACTGCACGTTGTTGCTCTCATCGACGGAAAAGTGTTCAGCATTGGTTTTTGCTGTAACCTGCCTGTCTCCCAGCCAGCTGCAGGCTTTGATGTGCCTGCTGTTCCTTCCTCACCCCTGTCCTCCACACGTCTCGGCAGCTTTCCAAGGCAGCGTCTTGTTGTGAACCCTCTCTTCCCCTGCATGAACCTTTGGTCACACTCACTCATTACCACTCTGCCTCACTTCACCACCAGCTGGGGTGCATGTCATTAGATGCAGTTCATTTGATGTACCTGATGTTCATGCTGCTTTTCTCTATGCAGCTATCAGACACTGTTTGTTCTTTCATATCAAACACAAACTATGAAACTCAGTCAGAAGTCATTGTTAAAGTGGTGATCTTCAAATCTTTCCTTTTTCCATTTTGCACTTTAACTCTCAACATGATCCAAACATCCATTCATCCATTAGCTGTATTGCTTACCTTGTGCCCAGGGTCGAAGCACATGCAAACTGGGGGAGCTTCTCTTTGTGGAGAGCCCCCCAGCAATCCATGGGATTGAACCTTCTCGCTGTGAAGCAACAGTACTGACCACTGTATCACTGTTCCATCTCCCTAACATTAAACGTGCAAACAATACAGGCTGTGGAGAAACAGACTTTTCATAGGGTACTCTCATGTCTGTCTGTTCAACCACAGGCATTAACGTTCATGCTGACTACTCAGTTGTTGTGTTTATTTGAAACAAACTTCCTGTGCCACAGGATTTTGCCAGGAGCCAGATGTATAAAGTCTGTGTACACAAAGGCCCCAGTGCCGATTCCCACACTGTGTTCTTGGTGCATTTGAAAAAGTTCAGAGAAAGCAACATGCAACATTTTTCTTTGAAGTTACTTCACTGTGTGTTTTTAGTAAACAACACACTGACTTTGTAATATGTCTACAACACAGTTTAAACTTTACTTTAACCAACTGCTCTTGAGATTGGATGATAATGATTAATGATGACGCTGAGATATCACTACCAATAATGCTTTATGCATATGTGATACAGTGGCCCTATGGATTCTATAAATAACCACAAACATGTATGAAAGTTGTGGTTTTGCTCTGACGTTGCTCTTCTTCTATTCAGATGAAACAGGCAGTGGTGTTTATAGGCAAGCAGTTAATTAAAGGGGTATTTACATCTATTTATGGCTTCAGGTGGAGATGGGAACCAGGCTCATGCACATGTATATGCATAGCTGTATATGTACATCTGAAGACAGGAGTCCATATGCATATTTCTGCCTGCCTATATACAGAGCTTTAGTCTAGAACCTACACAAGGTTTTATGCCTGTGGACGCAGGTGTTGCAATAACCATTTAATGACCCTTGTGAATCAAAATGGACATTTATTCATATGAAAATTCCATGGATTGCTGAAGTGAAATATTTAAATAATGAAAAATTGAATGAGAACCAAAGAATGTAATGACTCAGGGCTTTACAAAATTGTCTTCTGATGCTGTCGTCCATTTTGTGTGGGAAATTATTTTAATCTAATTATCATCGGCCTGAGCAGCCCAGTATCCCTACAGGAATCACACCCATGTTGGATGATTCTACACTTTAGGATTTATGACCAGTCCCAGTGTTCAGTGCCAGTGTAGAAAGTAATGTGTCCGTATGTAGCAGGGTAAAAGTGAAGGGTGTGGAGGTCAGGATGGTGGATGAGCTACTCGCACATCTGACCTTTCTGCCAGAGACCATAGTTTGCTTCACATCATACACCTGATGATGATGATGATGCCAAAAACCTGCATCCAGCCATTTTCTGCTGTTATTACCAGAGTGATTTATTTTAATCATAAGCATGTTAAATGGTGTTCTTCTTAAATGAATTCAGTCTCCAGCAGATCTTACTCAAGACGTACACAGATTCTCATAATTTCCCCATGGATGTATTTACCTGGAGAGCAGCAGCAGGTCAGCAACATAAATCTAAATTGTCTCTTGTGGAGAAGTGATGCACTAGAGAGAGCGAGAGAGAGAGAGAAAGGGTGAGTGAGGCAGAGATAGAATATTAATTAAAAAATGTTTCCCTAAAGAGAGCGCCAGCTCTGGCTCCGTAATTAAAGCTTTTCAGTCTCAACATTTATCCCCTCTTATAATTATTTCAAACTACTAAGTGCATGGTTGAAGAGTTGTGTGTGTGTGTGTGTGTGTGTGTGTGTGTGTGTGTGTGTGTGTGTGTGTGTGCATGTGTGTAAATACACAGTTCAAATGCATTACTACGGATTAGGCTTGAAAACAGGGACACACTCAAATCTAGATTGGATAGAATGGAAATCAATGGGAGAATTCCCCAAATCTACCCATGGCCATTAATGACCAAAAGGCCCTTTGTTCACTATCAAGGTCAACTCAGTTTATTGACACAAATTGCTTTCCTGTTCTGTAGCATAGGGATTTCAACCTGTCTTTCAATGCAAAACCAAAAGGATAATTTTGGTATTTTTCAGCCTGGTTTATTTCCCATAAATATGGCTGCTGTGTCTCTATAGGTTGTTCTAACTTTGCATTGCAGCGACATCCTGTTTAACTTTCAGTCAGACTCAGAGACCAGTGTTCAGAGACAAATGATTTCCCTGATATACAGTGTTTTGCGTGAGTCCTCGTTTCCCTGAACCTGTGCAAATTAAAAGTTAGCACAACCCATGGAGTCATAATAGGCTCATTTATGGGAAATACACCAATCTGAAAAATACCGGAATCATGCTTTAATCAAACACTCAATCAAAGGCAACAGTACACATGCGTTCTAGCAGCATGGTTTATCTCAGTCAGACCATCTGTTCTTTTATATTTCTATTTACATTAAAATGTGTTTATCTTTTTGATAATAAAAATGTTGAAACCAGGGATCATAATTAGTTGTGTTTATGCAGTCTTTGGGGAGTGGAGACCTTAATTGGACCTGACTGCTCACTGGAATTAACAGTCTTCTTATTAACAAACTATTGACATGGATTTGTCTCAGATGATTTGAGAGTTGACTTGAACTCAACTGACTTAAGACTCGTCTTTTAACTGACACACAGCTAATCTCAGGTGCCTTAAGATTTGACCTAAATCATCTGTCTTAAATGATTTGAGACTTTACGTGGATTGATTGATTGATTGATTGATTGATTGATTGATTGATTGATTGATTGATTGATTGATTGATTGATTGTGACTGACTAACATTTTCTCTGTTGACTTGAGACTGGGCTTCAACTTGCCTCACTGTTTACAGTGAAAAGACTTAAATATAAGAATTGTCTGTGGTTTTGCTCATCTGGAAAGACAGACAAACAAAACCACAGCTCATCTGTCACCCTGCTGCTTTTTGCCGCCTGTCTGTCATCACGATAATTTGGCTGCTTGGTTTTCAAGTGAAGCAATCAAAGTCATGCGAGTAATACGAGGTGAAATCTTGGCTCACTCCTCATCTGTTTGTAAAGTTAAGGTAATTAGTTACAGCACCGTCAGAGGTTTCGTAATCAGACTCCTGTAGCTCAGCTTGGTTTGGTTGGCTTCCAGTGTGAAATCGCCTCTCACAGCTCATTTCAGTTCCGCTCACTTCTGTCTCAATGCAGTGTGAAGAAGGGAAGCCATTGTTCCTTTGTTTTTGTTTTAAGAAATTCAGTTAATTTCATTTCATGTTTTTGTTTTTCTACTTATGAAGGGAAAAAGACACTTTCAGCACAAACTGCTTCCGGTCGAGGTTTTCCTTTATCATTACACGGAACTCTGACCAGAGTTAGCGTTATCTGAATTTCATCTCCTGCATAGACCGCGGATAAAATAAACACAATAGAAGTCCCCCCCTTTCCTGTAAGCATGAGTGTGTGCACACACACACATAAGAATCCCCTCAGGCATCATGTCAGTTTCAGGCTGCACACACGCCTATTGAAGCATAGATAAGTCCCTGAAATATTAATACAGAGCCTGGCATGCAGATAGAGAGAAGAGCAGAGGGGAAGGAAGAGAGAAGGGGAAAAAGAAAGGATGAGATGATTAGATGAAATTTTAATGGCCCCTGTGGTGAGATTTACTCAAACTGAGAAATAAAAAGCAATGAAGGAATAAAACATGTAACAGAAACAAATATGGGCTTTAATATTACTTTTACAGTTTTAACACAAAGTGGTTAAAGCAAGGAATACTCCCACTATACTAAAATGTATGGATTTAAATACACTTGGTATATTAGTACTTAAAGGAAAAGCTAAACACTTAAATAATGAAATAGCTTAATTGCTTTTTTTGCCGAGTTCGATAAGAAGGTCAATAGCACTCTCGAAGCTACATCCAGGAGATAGGTGGCTCAGTTTTGTATGAAGACTGGAAGCAGTGTGAAACAACTATCCTGGCGCTCTCCAAAGGTTAAAGAATCAGGCTACCAACATCTCTAAAGCTCATCAATTAACGTATTTTATCTGGTTTATTTCATGCATTCAAAACAAAAAAAACAAAAAAACACAAAGCTGTGGTTCTACAGGGAGTTATGAGCTGCACTGTTTCTTGGCCAGGTGCAATGACTGCCTAACTCCCCCCACCCCCCCTTGTTTTTACAGGTCAGCTTTTGTACAGATAAAACATATGTAACATATAGATAGCATGTAAAACATACAGCGTGTTAATTGGTAAACTTTAGAGGGGGTGGTCAGTTTACTTTCTGGTTTTGACAGAACCAGGCTATTTCCAATCTTCATGATAAGCTAAGGTAACTTAGCCGTCACCTGATGAGGATGAGGAAGCTGGGGTTTTTGGTTAAATGTAGTATGGTATTCTGGTAAAGTGCCCGGTCAGTGTAAATATAATATATAGGCGACAGGGTTGGTCAGGTTGTATAAGCAAACCATTGCAGTCTCACATCTTATGCAACATTATTAGAAAAGTTAATGTACCATCAGGGCATTTAACAAAATTGGACCAGTCTTTTCTGCTCCTCCAGCCCACCCACTCTCACAAAACACTCATCCCATTAAGTAATTGAATTAGTGCCTCAAATCTTCAGAGGGAAATGTATGGCCTTTGCTGTAAGGTGTATTTACTGTACTCCAGTCTACAATGTGAGCTTTGTGTTTGGTATTAAAATCTGGCTAATTAGACTGATGCTTTATTGAGGCTTTTAGGATTTTTCATTAGGGGTTCTGCACAGATACCAAGCCAAAACAGTCATCCCATTATTGGCAATCTGTTCCATTTGTCTAAATGAAAGTCTATTCCTCAGTGGGGTGCTTGAACACAGTGCCTAATTCACCAGAGAGGTAAATGCCAATTTCTTTCCTCATTATAGTAGACATGAATTGATCTTAAATTATACACATTAATTTGACTAAATGAAAGCGTCACACAACAGTTATGTTTTTAAATCCCAGCAAAAGAAGTTACTGGAGGAAACGGGGTAACTAAGGAGCAGTGAGCAGTACCTTTGTCCAGACCCGGTTTAACATACATTATACCAGTGGCTATAATCCATGAAATGTTCCATGATAAATTAAAAATGATGTTATCATAAGTAGTATGAATGATGGCCAACACTCTGACAGCTAATCCCTGATTGCTTTTTGTCTCTGATCCTCAGAACTGTGTTCTGCTTTACTGCATTTACAGAGAGCACCTGCTGATCAACCAGACTATTACTGTCATGTCTTCCTCCTTGGACTTTGTCTTGATGAAGCTTTAGGTTATTATCAGTTCAGTATTAATGGCTGGGAGTACTGCTTGTTAATATCCTCTTCTTCCTCTCCATCTGTCTATCCATACATAATCCACGCCATCTTTCATTCACATTGGACAGGTCTTCTCTGTCACAGGCCTACACATCCAACACAACCACTCACACATTAACACCAATCGGAAATTTAGAGCCTCTTCACCAACCTGCACGGCTTTGGGTTCAAGGAGTATAATGGCACACCCATGCAGGCACAGGGAGAGAGTAAGCACGCTGCTCTCAAAAAGGCCAGCTGTTCTCTTAAATACCAAAATAAAAAAACAAAAAGACAGAAAGGTGAAGTGCTATTTTCCTGTTGGTCAGAGGATTATTCTCTGCAAAAACCTTGCCAGACAGCAAGCTTTTAGAACAGCAAATGCAAAAGCTTTCATTAATTGGATTGAATTGAATTATGGCTGTGTTGCAACTGGCAATGTATATATATGATGCAGTGCGGTTCGTTGCTTGGATTAGATCATACATTGATTGTTGACTCCATGGCTTTTACAACATTCCCTCCTCAGTTGTGAGGATGGAGCTATATTAAGAGCAGTTTACCTCTGTCCAAGGCTGTCTCTAAGCTGGCCTCTTACAGGGTGTATTCTGCCTTGTTATAGATCTACTCCACCCAGACGCCTTCCCACTTCAAACTAACCACCCCACAATCACCATCTCCCTTTTCTCTGCAACCCTTTATTCCTCCTCCTCATCATCATCAGTCTGCATCCACCCACCAGCACTTCAGAGCTGCCAGCCTCTGCCTCGCTCCGTGTCTTGCTCCTCCGTTGCTGAAGGACTTCTCAGCGCTGATCCTGAAGGTGTCTGATTAAATCTTGAGTGATGCTGAATTTATTGCAGCTTTGCTCAGACTCTGCTGCGCGTGGAATGGAGAAATCGAGGTTGGGAAGAAGTATGCATGTGTACGAGGATATGTTGAAAAAATAATATCTTCAGCTCCGTGTTTAGCTCACGCTGATTGAGTCAGGACAGTGCTAACACGTGCGTATTAGACGTTTCAAGCATCACAACTATAAAGAATGAACGCTCCAAACAAATGATATTTTTTTCATCAGTGTGTTCAAGTTAATTTTACTTAGTTTTGTTCCCAAGACTACTTTTCCTCCCAGGTGTAAACTCACTGCATCCCCAGTGTGTGTATCAAATAATCTGTGCGCGTGTGTTGTGCAACAAGACTAAGAGTCATAGGTAGCCTTGCTAGCAGCTCTATGAGGCTGTACGTAGGCACTGTTGTGCATTTGTATTTGTGTACTGAATTTCATGGCAATCTGCAGTTGCTGGGATATTTCACTAAAAACCAAAAATATAAAGCTCATGAAGGCACTAAAGGACGAGTCATTCTCTGGGAGCTATGAATGTCTGTAGAAAATTTCACTGCAATGCATTTTATAGTGATCATGTGATCATTCATTTTTAAATGAAATCATCTTCCATGGTGGACTGAGCGACAGACTGACATTGATGTCCCTAGAGCCGTGGCACGAGCATGACTAAAAAGTGATGCGTTTTAAATTTCATCCACGGAGGATGAAATGAATAGTTTGCATTATCAGTGATGGGCAACACTGCGGGAGATAATAAAAAATAAATAAATAAGATTGCCTAAATAAACCAAACAATCAACAGGAAATCAAACTGTTTGGCCGACAGGTGATCTTTGTAAAACGCAGGGCAGGAAAAAATACACTTTAACTAGTGCACTGAGCACTAGTTAAAGTTAAACAGGAGATTTCTGTAGCCAACCTGTATGTCTGAAACTGCACTCAAACACTGTGTATGGATGCTGGATACTGATCAGTAGACAGCAGGCTTCCAGAAATGCTCACCGCATCTGGCCTTTATTTAGCAACATCAGTCAGTTGCAGCCAAATACATGCTAATGCTCCAGCTGCCGCAGCCTGCAATCAGATCTGCTGACAGTCGCAGCCAGTGCAGAGCAAGAGGAGCCAACATATATTCATTTGAAACGTTTCAATACAAACTTTAAATATACAGAAGGCACCATATGAACATAATATCCAGTATGAGAGACTTCAGCTGGAATTGATTTCACAGTTGTTTCCTTTTCACAGGCTTTGTTTCTAGATTTCCTTTCATTTCAGTCATATGTACATCTGCAATTGAAAATACCTCTCATCTTTTTTCTGACACATACGGTTCACTCTCCTCTATACATATGAATGGATTTTTTGCATGCTCTCCTTATTCTCACATCCTGATCTTACATCTCATCTTTTCTCACTTGTGGTACAGTATGCATCATGGAAGCATGCTGCTTTCAGTGAAGACGAGGAGAAGAAAATACAAGATATTTCCTATGTCATTATTATGAAATTAGGATTCTTTTTTTCATAAGCGTGAAAAAATAATTAAAGAATTACAAATGTTATATCTGGTAATTATAATTACAAGAAAATCATTATGAGAAACTGATCTCTGACAGGAACCTTATCTCATATGCAATAATAATTAGATAATTACTTAATTATTACAGTACATGCATCTTATTATTGCACTTAACATATATATTATGTTATTATGTTATCTTAATTATAATAACATAACATTATGTAATTATTATAATATAGGGATATTATAATTGTGATGCACCTTGTATCAGTATTTTTTCTTGTAATTCTCAGATACAGATCTAATAATCATGAGCTGGTTATAATTCCAGGATCCAGGTGTTATAACTGCATTATGAAATTATTTCTCTGTTTATTTTTTTTCTCCTGGGTGAATGCTGTGTGTTTCTGTCTGATTTCATATGGTACATACTTGTAATTCATTTTCTTTCTCCCAGGATGCCCCACTGCTGTTATGTAGCACATCTAATCTGCCGTAATGAAATTACTGCTGTAATGACTCTGTTTTCCCCACAGGGATCAATAAAGGTTCACCTTGCTTCTTATGATCACATGCTCTACATCCACAAACACACTTTTTAAGTGGACTTTGATGTTGCTCCTCTTGAACACGGCACGGTGACATGAAGTCCTGTTTGTCTCTGGTCCCCTGCAGGTTCACGTGGGCACCTCCCATCAGGAGCAAAGGGTTGTGGGATATCTCACGTGTACGCACCTCCACGCCATAGAAGGTACCGTTAAATATTCCTCATTTGTTCAAACTCTCTCTGTCGCTGTCTTTCCCACATACACACATGTGAATGCACATGCACACATAAATGTATTTATGGTGATTTCCATCACATGCCTTTGACTGTTCAAGGCTGTTTGGCGCTGAGAGTAGAGAACATCTTAGCTCTGAGTGTGATGATTGTTTCTCACTAAAGCAGCCAGCTACAACCATCTAGCAACGCACAGAGCCCTGTGTGTGTGTGTGTGTGTGTGTGTGTGTGTGTGTGTGTGTGTGTGTGTGTGTGTGTGTGTGTGTGTGTGTG
>JBBMJY010000021.1:1494530-1527349 GCA_037833715.1 Toxotes lorentzi
GCTTGTTTGATGAAAACTTGATGGATCTGAAAAGTCAGTAAATCTCACGACAAAGGCTCTAAGTTGGCAACACTGTCAATAAACGCTCCCTGATGACGTAAGAAAAAGTGTTCGCACCAATTCATTTTGAAAGAGTTGGAAACTCCAACACCCGACCGGTCGACCAATAGTGTAACTTCATCACTCAGTCAGTCAGTCAGTGACAGAATTATGTGGAAGTCAAGTCACACGATTAAACTCTTAAAATGAAAGAATTCAGTGAAACTCTCATGCCATTGATCATCTCCACTCTAAACATGTCTCTTTGATGATGCATTTGAGCTCATGTTTGATGGCAGATTAAACGTCTCAGCCACAAACCAAAAACCCAAAATGTACACTAACTGTGGCTTTCACATGTATTTTAGGAGATGTGGTCAAAATTGGTGTGAATGAACATTTATTTTCTTCCCCACACTCACACGACAGCTCCTGGGTAATATCAGAATTTATGAGGACAGATAAACGGAGAAAGTGGGCTCGTGTTAACCACATGAAAGAGGGAATCTTACATCTATCTTTACTTTTCCAAACAAGCTGAAGGGAGCATAGCACACAGGCAGCAATCTCTGTGGAGAGTGCTGCCTGACACCACATCATCTTTGTTTCAGTGATCTTAAACCTGCTTTCAGACTTGTGAAAAGGGCCAGCTGCACATCAGACGCCTACTTTTCATAAGAGCTCCCACCACTCGTGAATTAGCTGGAGTAACTTTGGAGTGCTGCTCTCTCCATATGGAGCATTTTAAACACTTTATCATTAGCCTCACATCCTCATTGACAAAAGGGTCTGTGAGTGCTCGTCTCTCCCTGGCTGGTATATTTCAGCGGCCGATGACAGTGGATTGTGGTCTGAGGACCATAAAGGCAGAGATATACACCCTCAGAATAAAGTCTGCTGACGCCTCCTTTGCCACACTCAAAAAAAGCCAAGTTGTACTTTAAGAGCGGCTCTATGTGAAGCGAGGAGCTGTTCGTCATGGTGAGGGGGAGGATTGTAAAGCATACACAAGATCAATAAACAGAGCACAGAAAATAACTGTGGCCATATTTGAAGATGTGTTACCATGAACGAAAATCTCAGAGATGCACATGTTCCCTTTCCTGACCAATCACTGCCGGCCACACAGACCCCCACCCACCAATGTCACACTGTCCACACAGCACTTTTTTGTTGTTGTTGTTGCTTATACTACATCCTATGAACATACACAATGGATATGTGCTTCAAGATAATATAGTATATCCACATACACACTGTATGTCAGCATAGATATTGTGATTTCACCTCATTAATTACAGAGTTCATAGTACATGAACCCTGTCTCCTTGACTTTACATTACCCAGAAGTTACATTACGATTACAGAACTAAAACTAATCTTTTGTAGGAAACATACCTGTGACTGGACTATGTGTGTTCCCAAACAAAGTATTTGTCACTGTTAGTAGGTATTGTGCTGCATGATGGGATGTTTTGGCTGAACAGTCAACATCTTCCTGATTTTCATTTTCTCAGATCATATGTAAGTGAGTATCACATAGGAAGGGAAGAAGTAAATTCCATAAAAGAGCATTTTCTGGGAGTTAATGGACCAGTGTGTATGATGTCGGAGAATCTGTTGGAAGAAATGGAAAATAATATTCATAATTATGTTTTCATTAGTGTGGAATCACCTGAAACTAAGAATCCTGTGTTTTTGTTAGCTTAGAATGAGCCTTTCACATCTACATAGGGAGCAGATCCTCCACAGAGCCCGCCATGTTGCACCACCATGTTTTACAGTAGCTCAAAATGGACAAACCAAACACTGGCTCTAGAGAGGTGATTGCAATCTGAAGCCTCACCACTACAGGTCACTAAATCCTACACACTGGTCAGTGGTGTCCCACCAGTCACACAGGTAAAGCTCTGGAAGGCTGGACTGTTTAGATAAAATGATTGGAAATGTGTGTGTCTGTCTGCCCTGTGATGCATGATAATGTGTCAATCATCAGGTACTCTGCTGGATCCCAGTGGCCTTTATGATGACGAGGTCAGCTCACCTGAAAGTTTACAAAAGTAAGTCTCACACACACACACACACACACACACACACACACACACGTACCCGCACACTAACTAAAGTCTTAATCCAAAAATGAAAAGTTTACCTTTAAGGGCATCGTTTTAAATGAGCACCTGACAGCAGCACAGACAGTAACAGCTTTCTGATCAGAAGTACGGTAGCAGGTTTAGACTTGACAGGTATTAATGGCACCAGGAGGAGCATTCATCTATTGTACTGTTATTATCTTATAACTCTAAGTCCTTGCTGACCTTTGACCTAAGCACTGCACACTGGGATTTGTGATCCTTTGCACTCAGTCTTGTTATTCTGATTGTTGTTGTCACCTGTTGTTTGTCTGCTTTTCCTGTATTTGGACTGTGGCAAAATACAATCTGGGCTAGATCCTCCGTCCTCCCATGTCTCTGTCTGTCCCTCTGTCCAAACTTCAGTCTGCTGATCCTCTCCCTTCACTGTGTGTCTGTCAGAGTGATGGAGAACGAGGAGGGGAGGAAGGAGTACTTGGTGTTTCCTCCCAGTAAGAGCCAGTGTCCTGCCAGCAGTCAGAAGGGGAGGAAGATCCCTCTGAAGGGTAATGGACGCCGGATTGACTACATCCTCTACAGCGACGAGGGCCTGCACCAGGACTGGAAACTGGTATGGTTTAAATAAAGGATCACGTTTCAAAGGATATAGCTTATCAACCTACTGTCAACAGATACAAAAAAAAAAAAAAAACAGACCAACCAAGAATTATCTGTGTATCCAGAGCCTGATATATCTTATTCTTCTGTGTCATTGAGCTCCAGTGTTTCACATCAGTGAGCCACAGTGTGCACTGGGTGACATGTTCTTCTTTCACAATGAATATAGTTACAGTAACAACAAGAAAAATATAGATACACCAGCTTTATCCTTAAATTATCTTATCTTATATTATAAGTTAAAACCAGTTTGACAGTTGGCCGTACTTTACAAAGTATGGCGTTGTACTGAAACATGATTTAAATTTGGTGATATATTTATTTTGTTATATTTATTTGGTTAAATCAAAACATAAAAAGTTAGCTTTAAATAAAAGAGACCACTAATGGAGACATGCAGACAGCAAAGTGGAGTGTGAATTTTGTCTGCCAATGCAGCAGCACAGCTGTCACACCTGTGTGCTGCACATAGAATGAATAGAAAATCATCACAATGATCAATAAGAGACAACATAGTTGTGCAGAATTAGACACAGCAACAAACCAAAACAAAGCCTGTAGGGGGAGATTATTGTGCTTCCATTCACAGAAGCTCTGTTGAACTATGTGGCATTTTCTTATCAACAAACATGTGATCTGCCTTTTTCTGCCTGGGATTAAATTCCTAACTGTAAGACACTTGTCAACAATGTAGTGAAACATAACTGGAAGCCAGTTAAATGATCTCATACCACAGGAGAATGTTTGGCTTGTTAAAAGGATTAAAAAAAAAACAAAAAAAAACATAAAAGCTTGAGAGGGGAACACACAACAAGACAAACTGGGAAGGAAAGGAATGAGGGCAGTGCTGCTGTGGGTGTCTGTCTGTGAGAGGGATCGGAGAGGCTCGAAAACCAAATCACATCATTTCCATAGAACATCTCTCTCGCTGTCTGTCTGGCTCTCTGTGGCTCTCACACCACAGCCACCTGATGCCACCTTGTGTCAGAATGCAGTTACTGTAACATCATTTCACAGGGTTTGATACTGACTGTGGATTATATTGGTCCAATATGTTTTTGTTTTGCTTCCTCATAAAAAACCTCAAATGTCTTTTTACACTTTCCACATTGCCTCACACACATTATGTCATTATGTTGTCTCTCCTCATCCAGTTGCCTCATACTCCTTTGTAGAGAACATGATAGACTTCCTAGTTGTCTTTTAATTGGAGTGCCAACACTAGGAAAATATACAGTTGAATTTGTGGATTTAACAATAGTAACAGTGGTAGTAGTATTAACAGTAAGTAGTAGTGAAGTAGACTAAATGGCCAAAAGTGTGTAGACACTGCTGTCCTCACCCCTTTGATCTGGAGGTGTGTATCACTGTTTGGACAAGTCCCCTCCAGTTCCAGTGAATAGGAACGTTAACACCACAGCACACAGTGACATTTTTGTTCTGCCAGCTTTGGGGAAGGCCCTTTCTTGTTTGAGCATGACAGTGTCCTCGTGCACAAAGCCAGTCCTATAAAGAAATGCTTTCAGCGGTTTGCTGTGGACCTAGATCTGGTTCTGACCTCAGTCCCATCCAGTACCTTTGAGATGAACTGGAACACTTTACTGTAACCCCCACCTTCCACTGATGATTTGATGATAATGTTTTGGTTTTTTTATCTCTGCCCTCCACAGGAAATCGAGGAGTTCAGCTTTATCACCCAGTTGGCCGGCCTCACCGACCACCTGTCTGTGGCCATGCGATTGGCTGTTTCCACCGGGGAAGAGGAGCCTTAGATTGACCACCTGAGCTTTTTTTTTTAAATACTGCCATGGAGGAAAGACAGATGACAGGAGGAGGAGAAAAGATTAAGAATTTACAGACATGCAGCTGCATCAGAGAGATACAAAGCAGGTCTGCGAGAGGATTGAAGGCTCAGTGAAATGAATGAATGAATCGATGGAGTTGTGCTCAGTGGATGAACTGATGCAAAGCAGGTACAAGAGTGACGGCAGAGGTGTGATATGAAAGAGAAGCAGGGAATTCATTTTAAAACCCCAGAAAGATAATCATCTTCCTGGGTAAACCACACACACACACACACACACGCACACACTAAAAACCGTACCAAACACAAAAACATAAATGATCAACACTTTGACTGTTGAATATCGCCTGGCCTCTTCTTCGTCCCTCTCCTTCGACTCTCCCCACTGAACCGAATTCGGAGAGTTTTATTTACAGTGAATTGTTTCATGTAGCCAATGACACACACACTCCTTTTATTGGATCTGTTTTAGCTGTAGTATTAAATATGATTTTTTTTTTTTTTTTTTAATGATTCTACCTTCAGGGACAGTTGAATCCTCATTCTTTAGTGACTGTGTAAACAAGAGTGAAGTGTACAGCTGCTGACTGGCCTTTACACTGACCGTCTGTGTCCTTGTGTCGTGCGTCTTTCTTAAAGGCTGTTGGTCAGTTCTGCTGTCACTCATTCACCTTACTACTCCTCCGTCAGTCCCAGGAACCTCAACAAGTGTCTTTTTTTCTAAAAAAAAAAACGAAATCAAAACTAGTCTTTCTAAAAGAAGAAAAACAATACGATACAATTTCTATTGTCGCCACATTACTTTTTACAGGAAGTTTAATGCTTGTTTAATACTATATTGTATGTTTCTAAACAGAGGTATTGTATAAAGGGATGAACCTGAAGAAGAAAGTTGTTTGATGCAATGCAGTGCTCATAGCATGTTTTTCAGCCATGACTGGTGAAGATTTGAGTAAGTAAGACTTTTTTTTTTTTTTTGGTGTAATAGTGAGAACCGAGACTTTGCTGATGCATGATGAAAACGGTATCAGTTTACAACATTAATATAGCGGCTCGATACACTTGCTTGCTTGAGTCTGGATGCCTGATGAGTCAAGAAGCATTTTGCCCTGAAACACACACTAACTGTAAGTCAGTGTGGCACTTGTGCATGTGAGACTCCATCCTGCTGATGAAACACAACACGTACAAAGACGTGCACAGAAACATACGGAGGATTTATTTAAAGCAGAGACACACATCATGTACAGAGGGCTTTCAGGTGATGTGACTTACCCTCGGGTGGCTGTATTAGGGTTCCTCCAGTGATAACTTAGCTGTCTCTTGGAGTTATTATCAGCTTGTTAGCTAACAGGCCACTGTAGCTATCTGGTTAGCAGGCGTCACTGTGTTGTAAGCACATATGATTCGTGCACTAGCTAACGCATAGCATGCAACCCAGTTTTTAGTGTGAGCACGGCCAGTTGTCCAGTGGATCACCATGATGACAGCCATATTGTGACAGCAACTGCAAAACCTCATAATACAGAAACATCCCGAAGAGCCTCTGGCTGAACACACCCTCAACAATATGCCAAGTATGTGTAAAGACATTTTCCGAAGTTCAAATTGTCCCAAAGATCAAGCCAGCCCACCCACAGAAGGCTAATGAATACAGACACCCAGAACACCAAGTACACAAATACATGACGTAGCATAAGGACGTGATGTCATTTCACTGTGTGCAAAATAAGGTAAGACTCTTTGCCCGAGTTATTAACGTTTCAGCCTCAGTGTAAAGTTTGCCTTTATCCCAAAACTTTAAGACTCTGATTCACGAACAAACAGATACGAAGATAAGTATGTACGCTGCTGCCTAGCTACAGCTAACCAGGCAGAAGACACAAACTGCCCTTTGAGTCCATCAGTCAAGTACTGATAGCACAAATGTGTCAGTGAACGTAGGAAACATACTGTTGTTTTGTTATGTATGTTCAACTGCCATTTTTGCACACGAGTCGACAGGTTCATGTGTGGCTGCTCTGACACTCTGTCTCCTTATGACTCTCATTATTATGACTCATATATTCTTCTAATTACTGGGGTTTGTACATGTTCTTTTTTTTCTATTCAAGCTCCACCATGGTTTTTTTTTTTTTTTTTTTTGGGGGGGGGGGGGGGTTTTTTGAGGTTGAGTCCTTCAGACTCCGTTGTGAATCACCACCCTTCAGCTTAGGGTGAACTTCAAATGTGATCAAATCCTATAATGTGTTGTTTACTTGGTAAATAGTCATGTAAATACTCCATAGGTCAGGAGTCAGTTACAGAAAGGTGCCACAGTTTCCCTGAGAATGTTCTCTAAGGCTGAATAGTTTGGGGCGAGGTATAGAATAGGTAAAACTGATTTAAAAACATTTTCGACTGTCCTGCTTCATCACACTACACCTGAATACTGCCGAACAACTCATTAAGAAGTCTGGAGATACTTGCTTGGAGAGCAAGCATCCAAACAGCATCTTCATGATAACACCACACTTTGTGTGACTTTTAAAAGTTGGAATGTGGAGTTAGTTAATTTTAGAATTCAGTCTGTTTGGTTTTGCTAATTTTTCTACGTCTGTGTTTTGGCTTATTTTTAATAACAATGATTGAAGAAAGTGATTGGTTGATTTAATGATCAAAGGGGACGGTGTAAAGGCAAAGCTTTGGGTGTCGGGTGCTCATGGTAAGGGTATACAGGAAGGCTATGTGGTGGGACGCTGACATATCAGACATATGGAGGAAACCAGAATTCACCAGTTGGTCTGCAATTTTCTAAGGTGGAAAAAAAAGAAATGGAGGGTGGATGTGGAGTAACTAAACACAGGAGAGATTCTTCCATTAAATCTGGATTAGTAACTTTTTTTCCACATGGGGGCAGTTCTGTGCTGGTCCCATTAGTCTATGAAAAACACAGCTAAATGCTCTACTATGTTTCCTAGCTATTCTGTATATCTGCCATTGGGTGCAGGGTAGTTAGAGCACAGTGGGTTTATCAAAGCTTTCTCATTCACTGCTGCTGCTGCTGCTGCAGTATGGAACTAATTGGATGAGAACAGTCAGACTCAAACAAAAGAGTAGTTTTGTCTTTGGACCTAAAACCAAAACGGTTCCCTGAAATATGTTAAAAAGCTCTGTAGAGCTGAAGGGAGCCACAGAGTCAAATCAGTCTTTTTGGGTTCATTAATACAAGCAGCTCCTTCCACATAGTAATTTTACTCAACGAGCCATGAGGTTACTGGACGTACAGATTCAGAATCTGTCAGCAGGCATTAGTTAGATAAACTGACCACACATGGGAAATCTACATGGTTAATCTCTCACCTGTGACCCTGACAACTTAGTAAAGGAACATATTAACAGTTCTATGAGTGAAAACGTTCTTAATCATTGATTAGTAGGTGGTTCTGAACACAGCCAAAGAAAGCTCAGGATTTCTTCCTCACTTCCTGACAGCTGAAGTGCGCTCAGTGTTGCCACTGGTGGTTACAAGCTGTATTACAATAACACTACTGAGTAAAACAGCAAATTATCTTCAGTCCCAACATCTCTCTCCATCCAAGTAAATCATATTCATGTAGACTACCTACCCCCTTAACGAATTTCATGAACAGCAGAGTGACTGAAATGTCTGGGTCCTATCATGTAGCCATTAAGGGCGTTGGTGCATATTATAACAGGCCTGGGCAAGGGCCAGGAAGACCATTAGCATTGGCTGACATGCCAGACCTTCATTATCATGGTTACAATGATAAACACGTAGTTGAAGTTACAGAACAGTCAATGTTTGATAGGTTTAGGTTCAAAAACTACTTGGTTAGGTTTAACATAAGATCATAGTTTGAGTTCAAATGAGTACTGCCTTAAAGTTAGAGGACCTTCATCGTCATGGTTACAGTAAAAAAACACACAGTTGAGTTTGTGGAACGGTCATGGATAAAAGAAACAACGTTGATTATCAGTTTCCCGCCATCATTACTGCAGCCGCCAGAGGTCGCCTAACAAAACATAACCATGGGTCGTAATAAGCTGCTTGAATTACAGGAGGACAGAGCTACACACTCACCACACTGACCATGCGCACTGTAAACACCATGAGCAGACACAACACAGTCTGACCTGAAGGAGTCAAGCAGGAGTAAAGAACTGTGGAGTCGGACATCACACCCCAACTAGGAATCCTTTTCTCCCTTCAGCTTTTTCTCAAATCATTGTCCAAAAAAAGAGTGCACGCAGAAAGGAGACTGTCCTGATGGTCATCTGATTTGTTATGATGTGATGAGAATGTAGACACCAAAATAATCTACATGTGCCCAGTGCTCAAACTATTCAGGAAACATTCTGTTGATTGATCATCAGGATCAAAGATTATAGAGACTAAGGAGGGGAGAAAAACCCTCACCTCTCTGGAATATTTCCAATGCACTTCAACCAATAATCAGACAGGGCTCATGCATTATTTTGGTGTCTAAACTCTGAGGTGAGCTAACAAGTGGGACCTGTTGCTGACAAACTGCTGTATTTCCTGAAATGTTTTTAGTATTCTGTAACATGCTCATCAAACACTGTCCCCCCTCTTTGTGTCCATCAAGTTCAGGACAGAATTATTTCACAGCAGGTCGAGTTAGAGCTGAGCGCTGAGCTTTCGTAGCTGCATGTACTGTAATGATGCTTCATACCTGTAGTCTCAGTAGAAGTGATGCCTCACTTTGCTATCCTCTTCTCTTTTGATTTTTAGGATTTGTCTCTGTTCATGTTTTGTTTTGTTTTTTTTCCAGTGGGTTTTTTGACTTTGGAGGGGTGGGGGGAGGTTCTTGATGGGCTCGCCCAGCTTGGTCTCTGTAATGTGGTTAGGGGATCAATAGCTTTTCTCTTTGTAAGCTTCTTCAACAAACCGCTTATTTTCTTCTGCTTTTTAAAAAAGAAAAACAAAGGAGCTTTCTCTCTCTATCTGTGTCTTTGTGTGGTTATTTGAGCTGTGGGATTCCATTTAGTTAAGCCCACCAACCCCCCCACACCCCCCCCCCTCCCCCACCCCCCACTGGGTCCAAGGCTTCTCACTGAGACTCACATTTAAACACAACACCAAGTCTGACTCATAAAGGTCTTTGTCTCTCTGAAAGGCCATAGATTGAAGAAGTGAAAGAAGTTTTTTGGAGTCCTTCTGCTTTTGATGAATCGTGGGGGGGAGAAGTCTCAACTAAACTAAAAATATGCATATGGTACTGTGCCAAGAATGTAAAACCCCTCACACTACACACACGAGTCATCTCAGCTATGTATGACTAACACAAACTCATGATACAGAGAACGTGTCGAAGTGTTTTGATTAGTTTCCAGATAAGGTATTTTAGGATTCAGCATGTTTTATAGCTGCCGTGGTCAATATCCAGCTGTGCAGCTCACCTCAGCTCTGCAGAGCCTTACAGAGTCTTTCATCTTTCATGTTTTAATGTTCAGTCATCATCACTCAGTCTCATCAGTCTCCTCTGCCTCATTTTCTACAGCAGGTTGTGAAAAAGCTCTTAAAACCCACTTTGCTGTCCACGGCCTGCCGGGCACCGAACAGCACAGAGATCAAGTTAATGACCGGTGACCACCGTGGAGCATTTAGCTGCTAAGGAAGCCAATACATCTGTCAGGAAGTGAACACAAACACAACCTCATAGGAATTCTGCTGCGTGACTGGCAAACGTCAAATATGTCAGTGTTATGTTTACAGCTTGACGCACTGCCCACAAGTGACAAGTCAGTTAATGTCACTTAGTCTAAATAATCATTTCACTACCATGTTTAAGGAAACCGACGCTTATCCATCAACAGAGATGTTGAGTTTGACAATGTAACTGTGTTTCAAACATGTCAGGAACATTATTATGACTAGATCATGCTAGAAATAAAAAGCAGTGATATGAGTCAGATACACTGTAAGCCCCCACACAGGTGCACTAGAGTTGTCTCCCTAAGCTCCCTGTTACAGTACGTTATGTACAGTGAAGATGAACCTCTCTGCCGTATGAGTCTACTCTTTAAATCACAGTCTGGATGTATTGTACTGATCTTTAAAGGGAACACGGGGGAAACTGATCATTTATCTACATATTAACAGTTTGGTCCAACTGTTCCTACATTTGAGTTTGTGAGCCCTCAGATAAAATCATGTCTTCTTGTGAAACCACATCAGTGTGGACATGAGCTGTGAGCTGTTCAGCCAGAATGTCTTAGAATTTTTTTGAAGATCATTTGATGACCTTCTCCTCATTGGCTGTTTCTCATCCATCTGTCCTTCTTGACAGTGTGATCATGTTGTGGAGTTTTGCACCTTAGCATGTGCCTGATTCACCGTCTCTCACTCCCACTGCCCCTTTCTCCCGCCGTCTCCCCTCTTCTTCTCTCCATCATCCTGGGCATGAGCACGAATGCTCCCTGTTGCTGATTGGTTTGGAATGACAGCACAGCTATCATATTAGCAGACTTCCTAACATGCATTGTTTGAGAGTTAAAACTCCACAGTGACTCTCCTTTTTTTGTGTTATGATCAGCCCTTCGGGAGGCTGTTTGAACCCTTTTTGGTCTCTTGGATGAACTTGTCATGGATGGTGTTGGACTTTTTGGATTCCTTTGTTGGACTCTTTTGCATGTTCAGCCCTTTCAAAGTCTTTTGGACTTTTGTTGAAATCTTTATGGACAATCTGAGGACTCTTGTTTTAGTTTCTTCATTGCTTTTGTTCGGTAATTCCTGTTTTATGTTGAAGTCATGTTACTCTTGTTTTGATTTTAGTATTTCCTCTTTTATTTTGAAGCCCCATTCCTTGTTTATCTGTTTCTATTTACTTCCTGTGTTTGTGTGGATTCCTGCCTTGTTGATTGTCTGCCTCGCTCTCATGTGAGTCACCTTTGGCCCATTACCCTCTGTGAATATACAACGATCAGACATAATATTATAAAAACTGACAGGTGAGGTGAATAACACTGATTATCTCTTCATTATGGCACCTGTTAGTGGGATATATTAGGCAGCAGATGAACATTTTGTCCTCAAAGTTGATGTTAGAAGCAGGAAAAATGGACAGGGGTAAGGATTTGAACGAGTTTGACAAGGGCCAAATTCCCCAGATCTCAATCCAATCGAGCATCTGTGGGATGTGCTGGACAAACAAGTCCGATCCATGGAGGCCCCCCTCACAACTTACAGGACTTAAAGGATCTGCTGCTGACATCTTGGTGCCATATAGCACAGCTGTTAAAGTACAAGTCCTCCTTAGTCAGCCTCACATGCTGCGTTCGCACTGACTCTGGTACAGAATTGCTTCAACAGCTGCAGCTGAACATTCTTCACATGAAGAAGTGACTCTCTAAACTGAGAAATGAAAAAGGAAAACAAAAGGCAACCGAACCTGTCGCGGTGACTGTCTGTGTGACTAAACAGTTACAATTAAACTTGTTTACGTTTCTGAGTTGAATGATCTTACAATTATTTACATTGTTGGTTCTATTCTGTTTTTGGATCTTGAACAATAGGAACTAAAAGTCAGGATTTCCTGGACCCTCCAGCTTAGTAGAGTTCAATACAAAATACACTGTGTGCACACTTATTAGGCAAATTGTATTACACAGACTTAATTTTATTGTTAATAAATACATTGCTCTCAGCCAATCCAACGTGTCATTGAACCTCACACCTGAAGGCTTAACCAAGGAAAAGTGAGTTTTGTCTTCATCAGGGTAACAAAAAAGTGTGCAAAATTATTAGGCAACACAAACTTTTTCCCAAACCAACTGCTTATTCTCAATTATTAAACTAAGCAAAAGGAAATAGTAACACAAAATTATTAGAGAATTAGATAACGTTTGTTTCTTTTGAAAATTGTTCAATGGCCGATATAGTCAACCTTCCTTTCAATAACTGCCATGAGCCTTCCATCCATGGAGTCTGTCAGTTTCTTCATCTGTTCATGATCAACGTTTGCAGAAGCAACAGTCACAGCCTCCCAAACACTCACCAAACAAAGAAGTGTATTGTCTTCCCTCACTGTAAATGCCACATTTAAGAAGGGCCCACAGGTTCGAGACCTCAGCCTTCTCTTAGTCAGGAAAAAGGTTTAGTATTGCAGATATATGGAAATTTACAGTAGGGATTTTACATTTGGGATTTTTTTATAGGGGGAAAAGGGTGCTTGCAGCTTCATTTTGACTTAAGTTAATGAGACACCTGCCGTCTGTGTGAACAGACACATTAGTGTGTTCTAACACATTCTGACAGTGTCACTTCAGTTGTTTTTTTGTGCAGTTCATATATATATGTATATATATATATATACATATATATATATGTGGTCAACCACACTGTGGTTTGTACTTAACTAGTGTAGCATGTTTGACAGCTCAGTTAACAACTATCAAAGGTCTTTAATGTAGAGTTGTAAAGCATGCCATGTGACAGAAGCTGTGACATTTAGGAGGTGAGAGAGCCAAAAGAAAGTACTGTACTTTTGCTAGAATGGCATTATCAACAGGGAAACTACTTCTTCCTCATTTCATATGTTGATCACAGGGTTCATCAGTGCACATCATTTTGATTAGAGAAGTGAAATAGGTTTAAGTTAAACACACACGCATAAAACTCCCACCACTGGTAACCCCCTCGAAGGTGAGACACCCGACACGTCATAGTTATTCCCAAGGCGGACATCGGGGCCTTCCCTGCGGATGATGCTGCACTGAATAAAAATGGAGGCAGGTTGGTGTATCCACACACAGCTGAGAGAACAGGCTGAAACAGCTCATCTGAGACTTTCACCCAGTGCTACATTGTGAAGGGAAGACACACACACACGTTTCAGGATGGCTGCTCCTCGTCTCGCTCTGTCTGTGTTTGTGCTGATGCTGGCTATCATCGCTCTGAGTGAAGGTAAGAAAGAGCTGACGATGTGTTCGACCGGTGTGTGAGGGACGGTTCATGTTCTGTGGAAACGATCAGTGTAAAAAAAAAAACAGTATTTTCAAAGGAGAAATGAACGGAGAAACAAGCAGTGTCCCTTTTTAGCCTCTTTTAGGTCTTTGTTTTGATTTTCCAGTCTGTTGCTTTACTGATTGGATTCACTGTCACACTCTTCTAAGACTCAGTTCCAGCAGCAACAGGCAACTTTTCAAATGAAAAGGTTCTGATAAAGTGACTGACACCAAACAGCAGTCAGAGTAATGTAACAGAGCATCTGACAGCTAAAGTGTTGTTGTAGACCAAAACAGAGCTAAAACATGGGTGAACATTAGACTTACACCTGTCATGTGGTCATAAATATGTCTCCAAATGAACGCTAATGTTGCTCTGTGTCCACTGAATGCGTAAGTAGACAACCGTAACAGCCGTAACAACTAAGCTAAGGTGAACATACAGTGCGTCTTAATGAGCTTCAGCGCTGTGTGCACTAGTTGTATCAAAAGAAATTGCTCCGATGTTATCTTTAAAGGAGAGATCCACTGTAAAATATTATTAAAATGTTAGTTCTATATTATTAAAGGGTTTGCTTTCTTAAACAGGACCATGCCCAGTTACACATGCCACAGAGTTTTTCCATATCTCAATGGAACAACTGAGCTGTGACACAATTAAAAAAAACAGGAAATTAAAAAGGAAAAAAAAAAGGAACAAGCAGGTGATGTCGAGAAATCTGTTGTAGGTTGTTCACAGCTGTTTGTGTGTAGGTTTGCGTGGCGCTGGGCCAAAGACATGCTGCCCGAGATACAATGAGAAGCCGGTGCCTAAGGAGAGAGTGGTCGGCTACACCCAGACCAGCCAGCGGTGCTCCAAACCTGGCATCCTGTGAGTAGAAAGAAGAGGGTATCATTTAGATTAGAGAATTGCACCTACAAATGAATGTACTCAACCTGACTGTCTTGTTTCTGTGTGTGTGTGTGTGTGTGTGTGTGTTCAGGCTGAAGACAGTGGCGGGTCGTCAGCTGTGTGCCAGACCTTCAGCCACCTGGGTGAAGGAGCTCATCAGCTACCTGGACACCAAGTCCAGCCCAGGAGCGAATACCCAAATATAACCATGGCAACACCAAACCCACTATAAGAGTCTTCCATCAGCTAAATCTGGCCAGTTAATGTGTTATGATGCTGCAACTTTTCAAACTATAACTTTTAAACTAAGAGGTGTTTTATACAAATACAGTATGTTATTATTCCCACTGTAACTTCTGCAGGGGGGCAGTAATAAGCTGCTCTCACAGCAGCTCTCTGCCTATCTGCAATCTATATATACAAAGTATATACTAAGTATTCTAATTTTTTATTACATAATGGATCAAATTTGCTGGGATGAGATGCATTTCCATATATACATTTTTCTTGCATACACAAATGTATGTATCACATACATTTGTGACGGAATTTTCTACAATTCTGGTTATGAAACATTAGTTTTTATGATCCAGAGCAACAGGTTTATTTGTGCTAAATACAACACACAAAGTCAGACCATCAACACTGTGAACTTCTGTTGCCGTCATTTGAAGTGTAAAAGGCCGATGCCTCCCAGTTCCACATGGTGTCATCAGTAAAGTATAAGCTAGGGGTTACACCACTATTTCTCCACTGGACCAGTGTGAGCTCTGTCTTGTTTTGTGTTTTTTTAATATATGATGTTGTTTTGTGGGGTTTTTTTTCTATTAGCAGTCATGTTTTAAAAGTTGCCTAAACAGATGAGTAACTCAATTTGACAAAGAATTATATATTTCTTTATGCTTATGCTACAAATTTGATTCTCTTGGATTAAAGCAAGACAAAGTTAACGTTTGACTGTGTTGTTCTCTCTGTTTTAGCCAGGGCTTATTTATTTGACACTTTACAACTGTTAATTCCCTATTTAATATTCCATTTGAACAGATGGAGACATACAGACAGGTGACAGATTAAAGGAGAAACCGGAAAAATGTGGCATGAAAATGATGTGAATCACACACTGTGATCTTCACAGTCTCCAGATCTCAGACCAGTTGAACACTGATATCGTGACAGTTCTCTCCACCACCATCTCTAAACATCTATATATCTTTATGCAGAATGGAGTTCATCCGTTAAGACTTTAACATTATTCTGTTACTGTCAGCTGTAGTTGCAGTGGCTCCTTCACAGCAAAGGTCAGATAGTTTCACTTTAAAGTTCACTTTTTTCCAGAGTGTCTCAAAAAGAGAATCATCATTGTTCTGTGTGATGACTGCAGACAGAGCATGTGACTTCAGTTTTACTATGCTCCACTGCTGTTGACATGGTACGTAGTGTACATGCCACTCCATGCACTGTTACATGTATTTGAATGTTTGAAATTAATTTAGACAAATATACACACACAAAGGTGTATTTATTCTTACACCTTACCCCAGACTACCCAGCCTGGGTTTGTGTCCCTGCAGCATTGAAGCACTGGTCCATGGATCTCCCCTCTTTATCCACAGCCACCTTGAGGCTCTCTCTGCTGCCTCTGTCGTAGCCCTGATGGCTGTTTTCTTCATATGCCGACTCGTTCAGACTAGGCTCTGTAGAGAGAGTGGGCAGCAAAGCCTCTGCAGCTAACTTCAGCTAACTTCACCCCCCCCTTCTCATCCACGCCCACTGCTGTCTCATGGCCATCATTCTGCTTATTCTCATCTCACCCACTGCTGCTCTCACTTCCTCCTGAACAAATAATTGTTACACCTAATAACATCTTATGGCATGCTGCCCGGTTGGTAGAGCACGAGACTCACTCTCTCAGGGTCGTGGGTTTGAGCCCCACTCCGGATGGCACCACCTCCCATGGGCTCACCACCTGTGGGAGGTGCTGTAGGACTTTGGTGCTTTGTGGACTGGTGTGGGTGTTGCCCCAGTGACCTGGGCCTGGACCCAGATAAGCAGCAGATGATGATATGACCTGATAACATATGAAATTGTGTAATGAACAGTGCTGCAGGTACAAGTTCAGCATGTACAGCATATTTTCTAAACATTTGATGTGAAGGTCTTTTTCAAAATAGCTACTGCTCTAAGAAAAACATCACCTACAGTCACAGTCGCACAGCACAGGAGCAATGTAGATATAACTGTACTGAGTGAAGAGCAGGTGTGTCCTCCTTTGGTTTCTTCTTTTAGTTTGGGGGATTTGCTGGAAAGTCTGATGGCAGTTGCTTTCTTTGCCACTAGAGTGTGCCACTGCACCATTCAGTGTCATTTTCAAACCGCTACGAAGACCTGATCACAGGTGTGTGCAAATTTCTGAGATTGTTCAGTTAATGGTAGGCTAAACAAGAAGAAAAGCTCCCTGCAGAAGCATCACTGATAATGATAATGTATGATATGTATGTATGATAATGCTGTGTTAAATAAAGAGGTGGGAGTAAATGAAGTGAAATAAATGTTTTATGAGCGACCACAGAAATCCAGGCTTCCTTTGGTTGAAGAGTTTGCTTGGTTGCCGCTTGTCTTACAGACGGCCTGCTCTTCATTCCAGCCATCTACTCGAGTTAATGTAGCTGATACATAAAAACTAAAAAGCAGAAACACACTGAGGCGGAGATAAGAATGTGGACAATGGGAAAATTCCTGCATCTTATGACATCTATCATCAAACCAACAGTCCTGTTTCCTGACTATCCAGCAACAAATCAAGTGGGGCGTGGGTTTGGTTTTATCTTTGGTAGGGACACTTTTTTTTTTTTTTTTTTTTGGTCATATGGCCAAAATCACATTATTTATTTATTTTTGATGAATAGAAATCTGGAGTGGCAGATTTTCAAGCTCAGTTTGGTCAGTTGGAAGTCAAGGGTCGCCAGATCATAGTCGAGTCCATACATTCCATGCCCAGATCTATGCCCATGAATTTTGTGCCATTGCTATGTGAATTGAATAAATATTTTATGTAATATTTCAAGAAATGGTCTCCTCATATACTCCCCTCATATATTTTGACCAGCCTCCTTTTGATAGAAGGCCTACAGTACAGCGTTTTGTGGCTGTTAAAGCAGTTACATCACACTGTCTCACCTAATACTCCTGAGTGTGGTTGAATGAATGTGAAGTCACGTTGTCTGTTTTTGGTATCTGTTTGCGGTTCACAGTCTTTGAAGGCAGCGAATCTTCGCCTCCAGCGCGTGAAGACCTCTCACACAGGATCAGGGGCCCATCATATTCGCATTTCACCAATAAGAAGGCGGATCCAGGTTCTCTACAGGTCCATCAAGCTAGTCAGACACAGCCAGTAGCAGACGGAAGTTTGGTGGATTTATTTTCAATATAAGCGTCTAACTGCCACCTTTCACTGTGCTTTGCTGTACGTTAGTTTCTTTTGATGCTCGTTCTAAAACGCTGAAATAATCATTGTTTTACCATTACAGCTACAACTCCCAGGAGTTTATAATTTTTAAACGTTTAATTTAACGTAAGCTTCTTGTTTCTTTTAAACAATGCCTTTCGTCTTATTTTGAAATTCTCGACCGGATAGAGTACTGCATAAATTCTCTTTCCCTAGAAAGGAAAACGGTCGGAGCTTTTTGCGTTAGTGTGCTACATCTGGTAGTAGTGTCGTCAGCGGCCATATGTAATATAACCTCATTCATTCATTTTTAGACGCATTTTGCTTCTTTTTGTTCACAGCGATCTGCGGTTTTAAGGTGGAAAGCTGCGTGTTTCTCATTGTTGTGGACGTTTATCCGTTTATGCCTCGGTGACTGTCTGTTGCAGGCTAGGTGGTGACAGCACAGTACAATGATCGAGCGACCAGACACTGCGGTTCCCAGCATCGCCGTAAGTCCGTTTCTCTTCGAAATAGACCGACGTGCAAGTATTGACGCTCCTGTTGTTTTCTGTGGATGATTCATTGAAATCTCACTTGGAATATTATATTTAACCGAACCCGTGTGTTTCTGTCCCTGCTCGTACCGACCTTTCACGTAGAGAGAGCATTGCACACCAAGCTCCGTTAACAATCTGCTCCTTTTAGAATATTTAGTATGTCTACAAAGACATATACTCAAATAAAACATCACTTACACCTTCTGACAAGCTGATTTGGTTTACTGATAACTTCGGCATAATTTAGTGTGTGTTATTTACTGAAATACAGTAGATGCCATCGTTTGAAAAAATGCATCACGCCTTCCATCTCTGTAGCCTTTTTCTGATGAGGTATGGTTGTGGGTGTGATAACTATAACAAGAATTAGCATTTTTGTTGCGGCAGATTGTGTGTGGTGGATACTGTTTACACTTTAGACTTAATATAGGAGGAGATAACACCGTAATGTTGTCTTTGAAGTGGCAGAGCAGCATATAGTAGGGTACATGGTCTGGTGTCAGTTACAGCTCAGTGCAGTTGGGTAAACATGGGCTGTGATAAACTCTAGTTTAGACTCACACCGACTATAACAATGTTACTAGAGAAAGAAACTAATCGAACAAAATCCAGGTGATAGTCCTATCCTGCTGTGTTGGTCTGACTGCCTGCTTTGAGTATCAGTGCCCAGATGAGATTTGCCCTCCTGTGCCAAATCTCCTTAAGAAATCTGGTGATTCAGAGCCCTCAGCATTATCGATGTCATAACAATGTGAATTTAATGAAGTGAAACATTGCTTGGTGCAGTTTACATATGACAGTACAACACAACATATTAAACCTTCTCCAGATTGTTTCTGAAGCTTTACCAGAAAGCAGGTCTTCAGTAAACTGCTCGGTTGTGGGGCAGAGCTTGGTGTGGCTGTCCACACAGCACCCTGCTGGCTGACCACACCTGGCTTGCTTTGTTTAGGGCTTTATTTTAATCCTGGCATTTACATTTAGCAAGGAGTGATCACACAACACAGCTGACACTGTGTTTGCACTGTGTGTGTTTGAGGTACAGTCTGAGGTGATGGAGACAGATAGAGAGATAGGAAATGTGTGTAATAATAATAAAAACAAAATAAAGGGAAAAATGACACAGGCACTGTTTTCAAACCATTTCTGTCCTCATCTTGCAGAGTCAAGTGGTGCAGTATTTATTACCTCATTAATACTGAAGATGTAATGAATGAAAGTTTAAAAACAGCTGATGGAAGCAGGGACAGCATCAGCTGCTAAATGCATGAGGTTGGTGGACAGATGATGTCAGTGAGCCAGGCAGCTACTATCACCACTGTGCGGACTGGGGGAGGGGTTAACATGAATGGTATGGACTGACGAGTGTGCTTTTCTCTCATCCCCCGTTACTTCCCTCTTTTAACTCCCCTGCCTGTTTTTCTCTCTATTAGTCACTTTCTTGTTGAAAAAAGAACCATATTAATCATAAAACATTTCATAAGGGTCAACAGCTCTTGCAGCATTGCAGATATTACACAGATACTGTGTTGTATACAGTCATTATTAAGCTGGAAATGTGATGGTTCAGGCTGATTGTAGGCCCCATTGTGTGCTACAGACACACGAGCCCTGTAAATAAAAGGCTTTTATCCATTCAGGCCCTCATTGACATGCATATAGTATGTTAATGCATTCACACACACACACAGTTTTACTCATGTAGTGCACCATTTGACCCACAAAATCCCACCTACACACACACTCACAGAGCCTTTTGTAGCTAAGAGCTAACAGCCTGCACTAATAATATTGTCTCTGTAGCCAAATGACCAACCCAGTGTGTTACAGTACTTGTGCTGCCTACAGTGCAGTAAAAAGGAAATGAACTGACCATCAGAGGCGGCACCTTATGTAACACACACACACTCATACTCACACACGCAAACCTTGGACATGGGGGGATCAAACATGGAAATGGTGGAAAGTGCTGCAGGCTTGTTCAGAGAAGTTCCGCCTGCTGTCGAGCCGCATCCATCACAGAGTATCGATCGGGTGAATAGATTGTTTGCTTTTCTATCCCTGCAGTTTGTGTCCCCAGCATCCACTGGTGATGTTGGTGTGTAACCTGCAGGTTTCTGACTGTCACTGTCACTTGCAGACGTGAACTCAGACAGCTGCGGACACCACACAGGCGTAGTTGTTCTGTTATTTTCTCGTCCACTCGGTGCGTAACGTACGCAGTCGGTGCCCCTGTAGAGTAGTGGCCGTTCGGAGACGTCCATGTGGTCACAACAGATGGGTGGGTACAGGGACGTCCACGCAGAGCCACACCAGTAATTTACATCACTCGGTTCCTAGCAGACCCTCGCTTACTCGTGGAATCTGAAAATCTAACACAAGCCTGAGGCTTGTAATGGACATCTACTAAATATCAATATTGGTTAGTTAGTCAGTTACTATCTTCCACGTCTGGTGTGACGGTTCCACATTGATCACAGCTGCAGCCACACAGCACTGACATCCTGAAACAACACTTTGTTTTTCAGCAGTGATATTTAATTGTCCATCGGTGGGAATGTATGTGAACATAAGGAGTCGTGCTACAGTACTTTGGCAGCCTCCAAGTAGTCCAGATTATTTGTGTGTGTGTCCAGTTTTAAAAACCAACATTAGTTATGATCCACCGTTAAACCCTCAAAAATCTATGGACTCCTTTATTTTTGTGTTGCTAGGAAACGGCTTCCCAGCAGTCTTGTGTTTGTAACTGTGACAGACATAAGTCAAAGCCGTTGTGAATGATGACTCAGTGCTGATACACACACTTGCAAAAGACATACAGTATGGCCAAAAGTATGCAGACGCCCAAACATTACAGCCCAGCTACATGTGACTGTTGTACATCTCATTCCCACACCATGGGTAAATGAAATGACAAGGTTGTGATGTTACAGCACAGTAGCCTAACGTTTTCCCTGATTATTGATTTGAGTTGAAATCGGGTCATGGGCCTGTTTCTGGTGATGATTGTATGTTGGTGAACCTGGCCTCAGTCAGACCGGTTTCCCTAAAGGTGGGTCCTTGACTGGAAACGTTCAAGAGTCCCCCTGTTTAAGCTGTTTTAATGTCTCTGCTCCCTTTTCCCTGCCGCTGTAAAGTGTCACAGTTAACTTCCTCACGTCAGGTGACTTCTTGTCTGTATAAAAGGCGTCCTCGGCCTCGAGTTGTTATTATCAGTGAATACCACACACACACACACACACACAAGAGAAACCTTTTTTTTTTTTTTTTAAGGGAAGAATCTGCGCAGGCAGTTTAAGAGGGAATTTATATTCGCCGCATTTAACAGATTTTAAATCAAAGTTTTCCACCGTTTAATGAAAACAGAGCAGGGTAATAGTACAGTATGAATCAGTGCTGTGACAGTTACTTCACTTGCCTTTCTGGCAGACCATGTTTAATCGTACTCTCAGATACATTTGAACATGCTGCTGTTACAGTCACACCGAGCTTCTAAAAGATATCTCTGACAACACTTTTCTGAGTGTTTGCACTTGAAAATGGTGACGGTTTCTTTTTGGGGGTTCGAGGATTAGGAAAAAAAAATGTGTATAATTGTCATGTGAGAAACTTCTCACATTGGCCAGACATAAGACTTTTCTGTTTTTTACATATTTCATGTTGTGGAAGGATTTACCCAGGGAAGTTGGTTAGCACATTCAGCACAAATTAGAAACTATCCTTAACTCAATGCAGAGCAGACTGTAGAGTAAACCAAGAGTCTGACTGCTGACTATCTGAGAGTGGTGTGGGTTTGATAAATCTGCTGATGACTTCCAAACCCTCTGTCTGTGCAAAGAAAGTGATGAACAAACTGTGTTACTGCTCCATCTGATGCTTTCTGTTGGTCAGAGCAAAGATACTGACCCAGAAGCACGGTGGTGGATTCACCTGATGAAGACCGGCACAGCCTCCAAACTGAGACCACATGGAACCGGTTTGAGATGAACTGGACAGAAACTTCTGTAAGAGAGTTGAGATGAATTTTTTTTTTTTTTTTTGTAGGAAGAACATCAGGAGTGTGTTCAGCTGCTGGATGAGTCAGACATTTCCGTTAAACTGTGTTCTGATACTTTTGCTAAGAAACGCAGCTGTTCACGTTTGAAAAGCTGGAACCAGATGATATGTTGCTGACACTGACCCAAACAGTTAATTTGTTATTAAAATGGAACAGCTCTCTGATTAATAGAGAGCTCATTCTGTGTCTTCATGTGGGACGCTGGACTGGTCATCAGCTGTAGGTAGTTTTCAGCCCCTCCTAACAGCCGACCTCTCAGCACGGCGCTGCAGTTTTCCATCGGTGCCACGCATGACAGAGCCGGAGAGGCAGGCGATCAATTGTGTTTGCCTCGTGTAGCGTGCAGGGCAGTGCGCACTGACTGTGGGGGTGAGGGCGGGGGCTTATCTGACAGCAGACTGGGAGATAGAGAGATGGGGAAGGGAGGAAGGGATGAAGAGAGAGAGCAGCTGGAGTAAAGCCTGGCTGTGATCTGGACTGAGATTCGGGACCTTCGCCGCGGCCTGTCCTACATGATGGACAGTATGGACACGATTCAACACGTATGGAGACCGGATGTGTTTGTTTGTGTCGCCTTGTTGTCATGCTGCAGCTCTCGTGCTTTGAGGAATTCATTGGCTCATATGACTCCTCTGTTTTAGTTCACTTGTTTGATGGACTTTGGCAGTGTTGACTCCACTTCCTCTTTCCATGCTCCTGGGGGGAAAGCCTGTTATTTCTCTCTGTGAGTCTGCCTCCCTCCCCTTCCCTCTCCTCCCCTCACCTCTCTTCTCCTTTAAACAGCCTTTTTCCCCTCTTGTATTTATCCCAGCTGTACTTCACTTCAAAGGGGCTTTGTCGCTGCAGGACACAGAAATGCTAATTGCAGGTTCACAACAAAAAAAAAAAAGATTTTTGTCACTTTTTGCCTTTGGTTGCACACACACACACACACATGTAAAACGCCATAGTAACAGAGCTTCTGTTCGTGTTCACATACATCTGTGTGTTGATAAAGGCTGCCCCAGGCCTGAATCCTGTGTTAAAGATTTAAAGTTTGACAGAAAGTGTGTCTCTCTGTGTGTTTTCCTTCAGCAGCGGAACCTGGAGGGCTATGTGGGCTTCGCCAACCTCCCCAACCAGGTGTATCGGAAGTCGGTCAAAAGAGGCTTTGAGTTTACGTTAATGGTTGTGGGTAAGTTGGAATAATCTACGTCAGACCCGTGAGTGAGGACGTGAACGTGTGCATTTCCTTCTATTCCTGTGCGAGTGTGTGTGTGCGTGAGTGTGTGTGTGTGCTTCCAGGCCACAGCTCTGTGTGCACACCTGCCCCATCTATCTGCGTCCGCTCTTCACAGTGTGTTTTCATTCTTGTGTGTATGAGGGTCATCTGCGCGAGCTGAAAGCCGGTGAAGCATGTGCGGCATCCATTCGCACTCAGCTGCTCAGGATGACGAGCTGACGATTTAAAAAGCAGTTTGTGCAGAGCGGCGACGCCCCGTGTGTCTTTCACAGTCTCCACAGTGTGGCTCTGTGACTGAGAATGCACACATGTGAACATGTTGCTTGTAAAAGCTGAATTAACGCAGTTTCCCAGGGGAGTTTTCGCTCTGCGGCCCCAGGATGCACAATGACATCTGTGTGTTTTGGATGATTTGATTTGGGAAGTGAGCTGCAGGATGTCGGTTCAAGTATGAATGAGCTCAGATGCAACATGTGGCTAAAAACATTACAGAGGGAGGGAAGTGGACGGAGGAGTGGAGGAACCATGGGTTTGGCTGTGTGTGCGAGTTAAACACAAACACACACACACACATAGATGCGTGTAGAAGTAACAGCGGTGCTGTAATGACATATTGAACCATGCTATGTTTGAAAGGGGCCTGTAATGAGCAGATATGGATTGTACAAAAAAAAGTCCTGTGGAATTATTCAGCCATCAAACATCTTGACTAAATTATATTGGCTTCTTTACACTTCCTGTGCACACTAACTGTAAGCTAAGTGTGCACTGTGCAGTTGTGTTAGATACAAACAGTTAAGCGTTAGATTGGATCTGCTGAACAACACAAACCTACACTTTACTGTGAAATCTCCATGTTTCACTCCTGTGATTGTTGCCATATTTTCCATTTAAATTAGATCTTGGCTCTTAGGTGTGAGTTTCATGTCTGCCTCATATTCTTAGCTGCTGTTGGCAGCACTGGGGAGTTAAAAGTTCACTGTGCATTAGACGTTAGAGGAAAGGTTCAGCAGTTTTTTTGTTTTGGTGCCTAAATGGACGCTGCTTGCTGTAATCACTCCTCGTAGAAACAGCTTCACCGGCTCTGTCTAAAGTTCAAAAATACACCTGCCAATATATCTGAAGTTAACTGATTATATATCTTTGCTGAAGCTGGAGAAAACCAGCATGGTACTAATGTCAACAAACAACAAACCAGTACATCTGTGCAGGAAGTTGCCAGATACAGTTGAATTGGTTTAGGTCTTTGTGCAGGCACAACCTGGCAACCTCACTGTGACAGCAAGACTCCAGGAAGCACAAAGTCTCTGCAGACTGCTGTTGCCGAAAGAATTCGTACCAGCCCACAACACTAGCTGTTTCCCCCCTGCTTCACACATTTATGCTAAGCTAGCCTAGCATTGTCTTGACTTCAGCTCATCTCACTCTCATAAAGAAAGTAAATCCCAACTAAACTAAGAGCTTGAAAATTCTGATAGTATCATAAAAGTTGCAGCCTGCATTAAAATCTTTTGAAAGCTCAGAAATCGAACTCTTTGTATCTTGTGGCGACCTCGATCAGTTCAGTGAAAGGAGACAGACATTAACACAAAGAGGCGTCCAGCCTTTATTATCTCGGCCTGGGGTTTTCGCTTCCTGTTTAGTAAACAGCCACTGCAGAAGAGTAGCAGGAGGGAGACAAAGACGGCAGAGTATTGATGGCTTGGGAAAGTGCTAGAGAGAACCACAATCAACCAGATCCTGTTTCAAGCCTTCTCACACATGGGCCCCCTCTGTCCGTCTCCCCAGCTTCCTTGGCTCACAGCTCCACATACCCCAGCTGATCCAAATTTCACACATAACAAATGTGAGGAGCGTCGCAGTGTGTTCACCACTCAACACACTGTGCGTTTATAGATGAGGATCAGAGGAAAGCTTCTCTGCTGGAGACTGAATTCATCCCACTTCTGAATATCTACTGAAAACTGGATCATGTGCTTTTGATACAAGCAGAGTTTATTTTGTAAATGGAAACTGAAGAAATATATTTGTGGACAGTGTGTTTTTTTTTCTGTCACAGATATGAAAGCAGTGAAATGTCACCTCAGTCATTTACCATAGACTTTTATCCTGCGTTACTTTGGAAAACGGAAGAATAAACTCCACTTCCTGTACTGTAAAGCACAGTCACCCAAAAATAAAGACGGCAAAGTTCATAAATATAAGCGTGACCATGAAACCGTGTCATGGAGAAGTGAGAGAAAAAAGGAAATACCAGTGTTAGTGAGAGAGTGAGAGGAGCTGAGTGTTATGATCTGCAGCCAGCTGGATCTGCAGTGAAGACTGGAGGCTGACTTCAGCACTGCTGTTCTCAGTGTTGCTGTGAAGTGTGATAACTCGGCTCGACTCAGAGGCCCAGCGTTGTTCCGTGGTAGTTTTAGGGACAGACAGATGTTGGAATATGAGAGGACTGGGCTGATGCCTGCAGGTAACTCAAATTCAAATTCCAACGCTGCAGCGAGAGGAAGTCACTTCTGTAACCAGTATAGTTAAATGTGAGAATGTTGGAATGGAGCTTCACCCTCCACCCTCCATCACCCTGACAAGTTACTATGTTACAAAGGGCGCAAATAGTCCCCCTCTTTACTACCACAGTTATTCATAGTGATTAAATGTAGATTTCAGCTGCAGCTGCTGTCTCAGTGTGACTCCACTACATTTTGACCTGGTGCAGAAACCATTGCCCTTTTTTTCCAAGTCCTCTACTTGTGCTAGGCTTATGGTAGACATTGTTGATCAAGTGTTGTTATTGTCAAATCCTGTCCTGTTTCTCACCTCAAAGAGCTTGCTGTTGACTGGAAGTTGTTGTTGTTGTCAGGGCTGATGTACTGCACCAGACACAGAGACAGAGACGGAGACAGAGAGATGAAGAGATGAGACTGGATGAAATGTGAGCTGTAATATGTCTCATGGAGAGACCTTTCAGATTAACAGCTTGTAATGGCATATCCAGCTGTGCTTGTGTTTTTGACTGCAGGCTGTGTGGTTGGTTACTTTACCTGAGAGTCTCATGTAGAGGAATGTGAAGGTTAAATTATAAACCCTGACATGATGATCACAGATCACCTTTGTAGCAGTGTAACAGTCTACCTGAAACAGCAGTTCTTACAGATAGAGCACAAGCAGCATAGATTGGTCTGATGACATTTTATTAAATCAGGACCGGCTCTGACAGGATGTGAGTGTTTCTGTCACTTCCTGTGCAGACTGTGAAGGCTGTTGGAAACTGTCTGCTCTCCAGGTTAAACAGGTTTCATCCTGAACGAGCCTGATAGAACCAAAGTCTCTACACTACATACAGAAGCAAAAAAAACAAGCTGAATTTTAGAAGTCATTCTCATTCTCATATACATGATCGTTCTAACTATGGGAACGCTATGATGACTTTGGAGATTTAGCAGATGTGGACTCACAAAAGAGGGACAGCAACACAGTCCTCCTAAAGCTTTCCAAATAAACTAACTTCAGCTTAACCCATCTGAAGCATTTACCTCTGTCACTGTGTCTACACAGGAGGGGCAGCACGAGCAGCATGTTAGCAGAGCAGAAGCACGAGCTGCTGCTGCTGCTGCTGCTGCTGCTGCTGAAACGCCTCCTGTGTAAACACACAAGACAGACGTTAGCCTCCTGCGGTATCTGGAGTTAATGAATGCATAAGGGTCAGCTTCCAGCAAGCCAGCCTCTCGATGGAGAGGGGGACGTTAAAGAAATATTACTACATTATCCCATGTCTCAGCTGTTCTGCTCAGATAGCTGGGGACTCAGTCTGCTGTGTTACTGCAGAGCAGAGTTCATAGACACTGTACACTCGTGAGCACTTTATTAGGAACACCTGCCCACCTGCTTAGTCATGCCGTTATCCAGTCAGCCAATCGGGCGGCAGCTTTGGGATGCGGTAGAACAGGAGATTGGCAGCTTGAAGGGAGGAACCACCCAGTGTTAGTGTGATGTTCATAGTGCTCAGTTGTCCAGTTTACCTCGCGATAGATCAGAGTTAGACCTTCACAACCATCTTAGCTGTACACAGCAAAGATGACTGTAGCCTCAAAATGGTTAGAAAACATTAAAAATCTTTTTGTGGACTAAAACTAGACAAAAACAACTACAAGTGGACTAAAACTGCTAAATGTTTTCATCAGAGTTCTATTACTAAAACTGTGACCACAGTGTGTGTATGTATGGGAGTTTGTCATGTCCATGTTCAGCTCTGGGCTCACCGTGAAGCAGCTCTGCTTGTTCTGCAGTCAGTCGGTCACTCCCTGAGAAAGAACGACTCCACAAACTACTCCTCTGGTATTTGTTTTTTCTTCTTTACCCCTGTCTTTTCTTCTTTTCTTCTTCCTCTCCTCTATCCGGCTCTCTGTCTTTCCCCTCTCAGTCTGCCTCTCTCTCTGAGGGGTGGGTGGGGGCTGCTTCCTGTCCCCTTTGTCCAGCTGGCAGATTGAAAAGAAACCCCTGGAAAGATTAGCAAGATCCAGCGCCAGTGCAGAGGGCTGAACAGAGCTGAGAGTCAGATCAGAACTCCAGAGAGCTGGGAGGAGAAAGGAAACAGTGCCTGCTTCATGCTGCTTCTGATGTGCTACAAGGCCAGTACTTAACAGCCCTGCTGCCTCTGCTTTCTTAAAGCAGCACAGGAGGAGAGCACATCACCAGCTTTGTACCAGTCTGACCTTGGCAGCAGAGCTGTGAGTTGCAAGTGGGACGCTGCATCAGAGCTGAACTGATACAAGGTCTCTCCAAGTTTCACTGGAAACATTTAACAAATCGCTTCCCTATAGACCCAGGCCTTCCCTGTAAAAGTCTTCGACACCTTGCGTTTGTGACACACACAGTTAATAATGTCTGAGGTGATTTGCTGCATGACTGATGTACCGTTGATGTAACATGCTTCTGATTTCAAACTGTGCAGAACAGTGTAAAGTTGTTAGCTAAATTTTTTTTTTCTCCGATTTAGTTGGTGTTTAAGGAGCCATTAAACACAACACGGCCTTCATTCATTGGTCGGGGCCTGTGAATGATCTGTCTTACACTGCAGTAGTAGTCTGCCTACGTCAGTACCTCTTTATGTGCCTCACTGATCTGTGTGTGATTGTAAGACTGTTTGCCTTGTCTGTCCTGTTGTTGTTGCACTCCTCTAAGCTTGTGAGCTCTGGGGTTGTGTGTGTTTGCACATGTGTGAGTGTGTGTGAGTGTGTGTCCGGATAAGACGGTCTGACAGGCTTTGGATTAACCGCCTTGCCTACTGACCTTGCAGAAGGGAGTGAGTGAAGGAAGGCTTTGGTCTAGTTAATCTGCTGGTTTAACCAGATGCGTTAATACACACCACACACACACACACACACACGTTCACTGTTAGAGTGTGTTGACCCGCCTGTGAGTGAAAACTGTCTGCTTCCTTTTTCCTTCCATCTTCTGAATCAGTCTTATTCCCACCTCTCAGTCTCATCACTCAGGACTTCAGCTTCACACAGCTGCTGTCACTGCTCTCAGACACAGCAGCCACAGTCAGAGCTCACCCACACGTGGTAATTGGTAGCTCACAGTAATTCCTCATTTCGGATTTCGGTTCTCTCAGACTACATATGCCCATTTCAAGCTCTCCCCAGGTGGCTGATCAGTGCCTGCAGAAACGTCAGTTTAGGAAAAGGAGGTTTGTTTTCTTTAATACCTGCAACTCTGGCTGCATACCATTCAGGTGTGTCAGTTCCAGAGCCCTGGAATCGTGCATTCTGCCTGACTGGTGTGGTTTACTGGGACACTGTAAGGGAACAGAGCCATCGTTAATGTTATTACCAACACCTGTGATTTTCCTGTTTTAACAGGTCAGAGTGTCTGCTGTGAGAAGGGCTTAGTATAGAACCACTGCACCAACAGGACTGAAGGTCATTACACAGGGGAACTCTGTAACAGTCTGAAATCTGATCAAGTATCTGGAATATTTTTAACTAAAACAAAACTTCTCAGCTTTTACCTGAAATTTTGTCCTTAAATGTCTCACAGTGTACCATCTAATACTGTATCTTAAAATATGGCCTCAGAATGTCTATGGAGTTGAACCAGAACCAGGGATGTACCACTCAAGAGTTTATTTGTCCCCAGTCACAGTCCAGGTCCTTTTAATATCTGGCATGTAGCTGATACTGAGTCTGATCCAACACCTGTATTCACTGACATGTAGATATATTAGAACAACTTCGAATTCAACCAATGTATCACCCAAGTGTTCTAATGAAAAATGGATACGGACTGAGTGAAACTCCTGATGAGAGTAGCTGCTTATTTTTACGCTGCTCAGACAACATGAGTGATCGAAGAAATGGGAAATGGAAAGGAACCGAAGTGGATCGAGTACGATCATTAGGTGCATTAATCTTCAGTGGAACTAATCTGACACTTAGGGGGATGTGTTGGCAGCACAGTGGAAACATGGAAGAGGATTAGGAATTAAATTTCAAATGTGTAATAGTCAATGTGCATAAAATTTTATAGGGGAAAGAAGAAATAAAAATTAGCTCTTTAATGATAAAAAGAGAAGAATTATTCTGGGACCTCCCTCCTGAGGTATTCTGGCAAGTCCAACGTGGAGGTGAACCTGGGTCAAATCCGGAATACATGAGAGGGATTGGATTATATGTCCCATCTGTCCCGGTGGGAATGTCTCAAGATGCCTTAGGAGAAGCTGGAGGAAGCAACGCAGAGGAGTGAATGGGTTACCCGGAAAATAAGTTTCACTGCACAGGTGTAGCTTTTATTGTGCCCACACCTTGTTTAATGCAGTATGGGCTACACACAGCTGTGCTTCGTGTCCATAAAACCCTCACTGACTAGTTATTCTTACAGGCTGTGCACAGTTTCTCAGCTGCCATAGTCAGTGAGCGTCACACCCAAGAAGGACAAGTTGGTGCTTGTGTCCTTTTGCATATAATAATGTTCCCAAGTCACCTTGGAGGCAACGAAATTCTCAAACTCGAACAGCCGCAGTGTCGTTACATGAATTTGAGACTCACAGCTGATAAATTCAGGTGATACAGTCAGCAGCATGCTTCCTGTACACGATGCTGTAAGCTCTGTGCCTTTGTTATTGTTTTCATGCCTCCATACATTCCTGCTTGGCCAGAAGCCTCTTGGATGTTTGTCAGTCGTATTTCGGCTGTTTGATATTCATCACAGAGAACACTAAAACATGTTCAGAGAAAACTCTCGTGGCTCCAGATATACATCCCGCTCTCTTTCTGGTTCTCTAAGAAGGCCACCTGAAAGTCACAGAATGATGTCCCAGTCTCAAGTCTCATAACCGCCCTAGATCTGTGCTCAGTAGAGTGAGTAGTAAGCTGTCCATGTTGGAGCTGGACACGCTTCGTCATTATTACTGGACAGCAGCCTGTTTACAAACCCACTTCACTCAGACTCCTCACCACCTCCGGCCACGACAGGCTACTCTGTTAGTGTGGACATGCGTGCACGGGCGGGCTCACGCACACGTTCATGCATGCTCAATCGAGCCACTGCAGGCGAGTCTCTCCCTGTCCTTTCTCCTTTCTCCATGCTCTGCTCCCGTTCTCTGCGTCTCTATTTTCAGACGCACATGTCTGCCGTGACCCAGCACGTGCCCATTCTGTCAGATTTAGTCTCAGGCTCGGTGGATCGGAGCAGAACACTCACTCTCTAATTAAAAAAAAAAAAAAAAAAAAACAGGAAAGTGTGTTGTGTCCCTCCAAGGCTCCTGTAGCTGGTCCATGTGGACCACCCTGGCCAGACTGGGTGCTGACACAGTTTAGTTTGAGAGTCTAACTCTCCTATAGACTCTGCTGGACGTGCTGATCCTTATCGTTCCCAAAACACTGACCTTTGCCCCCCGTTTAAGCCAGTTCCATTTAACAATGGAGAATTATCTTTTCCAACAGTCTGGTGTTCAGTAAACACAACTTCCCTCACATCCACCATCTGTCTGTGACTCTGCTCTTCTCTCGTTTATGCCTGTATGTTCCCCAGATGTTGTATTTCACACTTTCTGGTTCAGGCCTCATACGTCTGTCAGGTGTGTGTGCGCCTGTGTGTTGTTGTTTTTTTTTTTAATGTGTGTGTGTGTGTTGGGTGCCAGGAAGTAGGCCTGTGAGGATGTGAGGGGGCCAACTTCTGCCTTAGGGCTGAGAGGGGGGGGCTGAGAGAGAGACAGAGGGACAGAGAGAGAGGGGGGGGGGGCAGAGAGAAAGACAGACAGAGAGAGGGGGGACAGAATGGGAGAGAGGGAGAGAGGGAGGAATGTGAGGAATCCCATGGGAAACCCACTTTGACCATTTGTGTGTTTGTTTTCCTGACCCTCACAGTCCAGTTTGCCTTAACTGTTGGTTCTCAACATGCACATTAATCTTGTAATATGCTCCTCGACAGCAGCAGGTAAGCATCAATAAACCAATCAGATTCCCGGTAGACCGGTAGATTGTTCGTAGTGAATAAATGACCAGAGCCCCCACTCACCGTACTCCTGTACGTTTCTCTCATGTTTGTGTGTTTGTCCAGATTTCCATACAGTCAAAGAAAGTTAAAGTTGTCAGCTGGACACCGGAGCTGAGAGCATCGAGCAGCCAACAAGTCGTGCTCCGGCGTCACGTTATCTGGAGTCTCTGCTTCCATCACAGTTAGTTTTGTGGTTCAGTCATTTTAAGACAATCAAGTTCAGTGCTGGGCAGAGCAAACTGAGGCAACACACCACTGTAGTTTAACCGTTAAGATGGGAGGTGTAGCAGCAGTGTGTGGTGTCTGTGGCTCTTTTTTAGTATAATTTAGATGATAGTGATTTGATTTATCATATAAACAGTTGATTTAATTTACCATTGTTAAACAACAGAGCATACAGCCATCAGGATGAAACAGTTAGCATTATTCCAGCTCGAAGGTTCAGACCTTAGAAACACTGGAAACTTGACTTTTATGGTGTTTGTAGCTGAGCCAAAAATTTGAGGTTAGAAGCATCAGATCATTGGATTGTGCCTGTGTGTGTGTGTGTGTGTGTGTGTGTGTGTGTGTGTGTGTGTGTGTGTGTGTGTGTGTGTGTGTGTGTG
>JBBMJY010000021.1:1530392-1546839 GCA_037833715.1 Toxotes lorentzi
TGTGTGTGTGTGTGTGTGTGTGTGTGTGTGTGTGTGTGTGTGTGTGTGAGAGAGAGAGAGAGAGAGAGAGAGAGAGTGTGGATGGTTTTAATGCATGTATGTATTTAGTATGGATGCACATATGTGGCCAGCAGGCTGTAGTTTTATTATTAATAAATATAATCTCACACACATATACATATAGATATATACAAGTCTGAGACAGTTTTCCCCTTCACTCTAATATACGCACACATTTAATGTAGTTAAACCTGTGGCTGTGTCCTCCTCAGGTGAGTCTGGTCTTGGGAAGTCGACTCTCATCAACTCTCTGTTCCTGACTGACCTGTACTCGAAGGACTACCCTGGGCCTTCCCAGCGCATCAAGAAGACTGTGCAGGTGAGTTCTAGTCAGTCTTTAATTACAGCTTCTGATTTCTGTTTTGAAAACTTGACATCATGTTATAAAGTCTGCGTTTTTTTAAGACCCATGACCAAAGAAAAGTAAAGTTTGCAGACAGCTCATCAACTTGACGTATCATCTAAAAACAGTAGGCTAACTTGTCTAGGTTAGGATGCTCCATCAATGTCTGCGTTTAGTGCTTGAGACTTTGAGGGTGAACATATCAAAGCTGGCATATTTCATCGTGTTATGCTGCAAATAGTAGCTGTTTTATGTGTATTTAGAATTCATTTAGACTAATAAAGCTACCGGGTGTGGTTGATTTAGTTCATCTAGAGATAATGACCAGCTGATTGGTTTCAGTTGACCAAGTTTTTGTTTGGTTGAGTACAGCCCTACACTCAGTCACCTCTGAGGTTCTCATGTCCACTCCTTCCTGTCAGACTGCTCATCATCAGAAAGTCACCTAGTAATACCATTCAGCCCTGCAGTGGATAAACACTGTAAAGGAACTCGTCAGGTATCATGAACCACAGAATAAACAGCTGCCTTTAGAAGATGGGAATGAAGAATGTTGGTTTTTGATGACTGATGATCATGCAGTAGTGAGATGTGTTAGAAAAACAGAAGGGCAGCTCTTCATCAGGTGACTGAGAAAGTCACTGCAGGACGTGATCAGATTGTGTCAGCAACAACAGTCTGTTAAACACAAAGGGATGTTACAGTAAGACTACAGAGCATAAAGCCCTCAGTACAAAGAAAACAAGAGATGGAGTATTTTTGAGAGGAGGAAGAGAGGGATGGAGAATCATGGAAAAGGAGAGAGAGAAAGATGGAAGCGGGAAGGCCACAGGGCCTGGATTATGTCCTTTTATGGTCATGACAAACTGAGGAGGAGGAGGAGGAAGAGGGAGGCTGCATCTGGAGCAGCAGTGGGGAGCAGAGGACAGAGGGGGAGAGAGGTTTGGGAAAAGACTGTGAAGGAGACTGGAGAAGGGAAGGTAGGCAGTGTAACCACGATGAGGTGGGAGAAAAGGCTTGTGGACAAAGGAGCAGTGAAGGAGAAATGGAGAGAGGGATGCAGGTAGAAGAAAAGAGACATAAGCAGTGTGACTGGGGGGCGTGGTGGACAAAAAGACAGAGCTGGGCAAAAGTAAAGACATGGGGGGAGACAAAAAAATAGGGAACTGGGTGAGAGTCGCTGTGGTTCCCCTGAGGTCTGAGGGGGAGGGTCACGAGCAGGGCAGGAATGTTCCCAAGAAATGTAACACCCCCAAACCACCCTCACACCCACTCATACAAAAACAAATTATATATATATACACACACTCACACACACACACACACACACACACAACTGAAAGGCTGAAAGAATCTTCCCCTCGTCACTTGATTAATTCATTGTTTGTTGCCTCATCATGAAAATGACTCCCACATGCACTGAAAACACATTTGCCAGTTCACTTTACACCAGGATTGTCATCTGAACACATTAACACTCACACATGCACACAGAAGTAGAAGCTGGCTGCTCACTTTGCCTCAGTGCTGTGTTCATTAGGTGTACCAGCCCTGCCTTCCGTTTTGGTTTAACGTGTGCCTCCTTCTTTGATTTTTGCCCCCACCCCAATACAGTGGAAGTTAGCAGTGATGTGAGGGTCACAGAGTAAATCCCATTCACCTCCACTGTACTGATGAGGCAGAACAGTTTAATGTAGCAGCCAGATCAGGTCATTTGAGTGGAACTTCAGTGAACTTTGAAAATAGCAAATGGTCTTTCTAGTGTTTAGGGGGAACAGAGAGTCCAAAAATGGCGGAAGCTATAGTTGCTTAATAGCTGTGGTCACCATCCACTTTGAGGTCACCTCCTCTGATGCGGCGTGAACAGCTCCAGTGAAGAGGACTGCTTTGTAGACAGTTAGTTTGACTGATGGTATAAAGCCTCTTTAGCTTAGACTGATGGACAAAAGTGGAAATTTGAATATTTGATTTGAAGGTGAAAATGGAGTTTGTTTGTATCCTCAGGCTGTGCGTCCTAAATTATGGGCTGTGGAAGCAGATCAGGTGATGTCGCTGTATCTTTTGCATCTCCGCATGAAAGCCGATCTGTTCTGCTCCCGTCTGTGCACCAGCACACTGCTAAATTTACTCTGTTTTGGCGAGACCAAAAACATTAAGATCCTTTTGCTCCAAGCTCCCTTTCGGTCCATCGCTCCCATCAAACCTCATGTGAAACCCCATGAGCACAACGTGGGCATAAATGCTCTCCTGCAAGTAACAGTTAGCGTGTATAAGTGTGTTTGCCATGGGTGCTGTGGTCTGAGGCTGAGGGGAAGAGACAGGGTCAGAGTATTTATATTCCAGAACAATCTCATGTTTTGTCGCTCACTTCACATTCCCCCAGATCAGATTTCTTTTAAATGATGGTGTTGAGACTGACGGCATTTTTGAGGTTTTCTCCCAATCTGTTTTTCTTCACAGAAACGGTGGAAATAGCAGATTTGGTTTTGAGATGGCTGACATGTCATGCGCAAACACTTGCAGTGCAAACACACACAGTCGAACGCACACGCTGGATGCACAATTAAGCTCAGATATGTCAACTGACTGCGGTGCATGATAAATATATGCTCAGCTGTAAAGTCAGACAGATTATCTGAAGGTTTGTGGAAGCTGCAGAATGTTTGTGTTAGAGCGAGAGGGCTGTAGTTTGAGTTAAAGGGGTGATCCTAAAATAACTAGATGGCCTTGTGAAAGTATGCGGCGAAGCGAGGGAACAGCAGAGGAGCTGCAGGAAACGATGGATCTGTGGGAGTGAATGTGAATATATGTGAGTGAGGAGTGAGAATGGCTTTGTTTGTCTGATTTTACTGTTTCAAACTAAAGTCACGAAAAGTCAGTTATTTTCACAGTACAGTAATATGTTGGCTCTTGGATTACTTTGTTGTGCGCGTGTGCAGAGCATGCATTTTTACTGGTAACTAATTTAAGCTGCGTCCATGATCTCCACAAATTTCTACTTCCACTCAGTTTGTGGACTGCAGTATCAGGGGAGACAGGACCCTGGACTTGGACTTGCTGTATGCTGATGTTATGAGGCCTGACCATTCTACCTCGCACATTTCGTTTTGTACATTTGTGCAGCTGTAACAAAGCAGTTTATCATAGTTTTCCATAGTGAATGTTAGGAGAATATTTAATGCTTTATTCTTGGAAGACATTGTTTTCCATGAAGTTCAGTAAAGTATTCAAATCAAACAGAGACATGTTGCTTAAAGTTTTTAAGTTGCTTGCCTTGTACACTTCTGACAGGACAGACAGTTAATGACTCTAACTCAGAGAGTCATTTTGATTAGCCAGCACCTGACCAAACTAGTTTGGTTCAGAACCGTACTTATTTGAGACTGACTATGTATGGTTTCTCACTGAGTTCACACTAGTTCAACACTGTTAACTACTACTACAACTCTCTGTTACACACTCTCAACCTCTTAGCCTGTGTTCAGCTTCCAGCTCTGAACTCCACACTGCTGAGAGCTGACTTCTGTTTACTCTTAAAGAAGCTCAGCTGATTAGGTTCATTCAGAAGCTACAGTTCATGAAGGAGTCAGTGTATAGAGAGGAATTGGTTGCAATCCATCACTGACCTGTTCACACATCACTGCTCTAAATATTTGCTGCTCAGAGGAAGGAAAGAGTCTGAGTCAGATATTGGTATCTCTGCATCTCCCAGCAGGCTGTGTGGGTGCACTTACAGTGTGATGATGTATCATCAGTGCCCTGAGTGGGAGAGGATAGTGTCACATAATTAAACATGTAGGCTGATGTGTGTGTGTGTGTGGGCTCATTCTTGCTGCCAGTTTGTTTTCTGAAATGTATTTACAAACTGTTGAATCCTCCTAAACACAGAAGGGTCGTTCATATATGAAATGTGTTTCCATTCAGATTCAGAAGTGATTTCAAGTAAAAACGACACAAAGATTTTATCTCTAGTATGTTAAAATGTGTGAGTGTTGGTGTGTTCCAGGTGGAGCAGTCTAAAGTGCTGATCAAGGAAGGAGGGGTCCAGCTGACACTCACCATTGTCGATACACCAGGGTTTGGAGATGCAGTGGACAACAGCAACTGGTGAGGAGTTCTCTCATAATCACTGCTTTTTTTCTTTTTTTTTTTTGTCTTGAAAAATATGGGATTACATTTTGCCAAAAGATCTGTTTTTCTCATCTTCCTCTGCCTGATGTCTTTCCTCCATCTTCGCAGCTGGCAGCCAGTGATAAACTACATTGACAGTAAGTGTGAGGACTTCCTGAATGCAGAGTCGAGGGTAAACCGCAGATCCATGCCAGACAACAGAGTCCACTGTTGTCTATACTTCATCGCTCCCTCTGGACACGGGTAGGTGCTGGTGGCGTGAGGGTGGAGTAAGACCAGGCAGATGTAACATGAACTAAGCTGAGACACAATGAGGCAGTCATGATCTAATGCTGTCAGTGTTCTTATAGTTGCAGTCATCTTTGTGTCACAGTAATTTTATGTCAAAGCACTTCCTTTAAAAGATAAAGTTTTAATCAACTTTATAAAGTTGTCATGACGATTGTGTTAGCAAACAGTTGCTTATATACACGTCCAGCAGACACATGGTAAGATTCACATTCACTGGGAGTTGTGTTTCTTGTCAGCTGGGGAGGCTTTCACTGCTGTGCATTTGTAAACTGGGGAAGATAAAGTTAGCAGTTTTACAAGCAGCAGTTGGCAGTTTTTTCTTGTCAAGATGCTGCCTTCATGAGTCCGTTTGTAATCATGGGTCCACTTAATGAACATTCTTCTTCACACGATCAAATCAGAGTGAAAATCCATAAGAATCAGAGTTAAAGTGATGAAAACCTTCAGATTCTTTGACCTTTCTTTGCTTCGTTTACTCCTCCTTTCCACGGAGCTTACACCCAGCTCCCTCTCCTTTGCCGGCTATAAGTGAATGTGTGTCTGTGCCATAGACGAGGAGGCTGCCAGCCAGTGTTTGTGACCCACAAAGGTTATATAACCCAATTCTGCTCATGCTCAGTAGAGTTCTGCTCTCCATCACTGAATCACCCAGTCAGAGTGGAGGCTCGGAGCAGCTCACAGAGGCAGGCCTCTCATCTCAGACAAACACACTCTGTCTTCTGACATCCTGCAGTGTCTCAGATGGTGTGTGTGTGTGTGTGTGTGCGTGTCTCTGTGTGTGCATGTGTTCACTTGGCATCACTAGAACGTTCCCTGTTTCTCAATATAGCTGCAGAGCCAGCCTGAGTTAAAATGTGGAGCTCTGTTTCCACATAGCTCAATAAAATAATGTGGATTGACATCAGATTTGGTACAGATGCTCATCTCCCCCTCTCCTGTCATACTTTGGGTGATCTACCACCATTATCAGGTGGAAATTTGAAATTCTTTACTAATGACATTACCATCAGCAGTCTCAGCTTTAGACCGTGCAGTACGTTTATTTCACTCTGCAGGAATCTGCCAGGATATAGTTTCAAAGCAAACCGTTTACCCCTTTACATCTTCTGCAGCAGCCGCAGAATAACAGTTTGCATGTTGCTGCCTTCAAAAGTCACTGATCATGTGGCTGTGAAATTTGAACTTCTACGTCAGAAGTAAACTGCCGGCTTATGTTTTCAAGCTTGTCCTGGGAGAAGACAGAGAAAGTTGTGACAGTGAGTCCAGCTTTCTGCTGGTTACAGAAATCACTGTCAGTGTGCAGAGAGGATTTCTCATTTAACACTGAAAGGAAAAACATTTTACACAGTATCTCCTGCTCCAGTCCTCAAGACTCCCCCTCCACAGACCAGACACTCTGTCTGCTGTTTTATCTGGAGCCACGTTGACTCCAGCGCTGCTCTCATGCTGCATCACACACCGGCCTGACCCCGTTCTAACCAAGTAGTTTGTTCACACACTCTTTCAGTGTCCCTCTGTGAACTAGTGAACCTCTGAACAGCTGTTTTTTTGCCCTCTTTGTTCCTGCATTCCTGGGATGAGTAACTCTCATTCCCTCCATCAACGCCCACTACACACACACAGACACACACATTTTAGAGAACCAAGTCTGCACAGGGCATGCATCATTTGCGCGCACATAAATAAAAATAATGGCATTCACAAAGTCACAGCTGGATCCTGGAATTCAGCCATGTACGGTTCTGTTTTTACAACATTTTCTCCCATCATGCATCGCATACTCACTTTCCTACACACTACCCACACTAGCCGACAGCCCACCCACCTCATGCCTGAGCACAGCTCTCTGCCTCTAGTCCCACTAGTCATTAAGACAGAGATGGAGACCCTAGGGGGCATTACATTGACAGTCCATCATGAACTCAATATGACATAACCATGAGCTGTCACCACAGAAGAAGAACAAATAAGACAAAGTCTCCAGCGCTCAGTTGGCTTGCTGGAGGCTACGTGTAATGTACGGTTGTGGTTGGCCCTCTGCTGGTGACCCACTGAACTACATTTATTTTGAAAAGCCAGGCATAGAGGAAGCACAGTGTGGCATTTTCATTAAAATAATCCTTGTAGATGAATTCTTCATTTACAGGCTGAGTCACCTGCCTGACATATTTCATTGTAAACAACCACATCAGTTTCCCAGAACTCCCACTGACTTGTAATTCTAACAACTCTCTCTATCTCCCCTTTAGTCTGAAGCCTCTGGACATCGAGTTCATGAAGCGACTCCACGACAAAGTCAATGTCATCCCTCTTATCGCAAAAGCCGACACTCTGACCCCTGAGGAGTGCCAGCTTTTTAAAAAACAGGTATTTGTGTTTGTATGTATCACATTAGAGGGACAGGCAGTGCTGTTGTCTCAGTTCGGACTAATGTGCACAGATTAAGATCAGTACCTCTCTCCTGCTTGTGCTTCAAGTATTGAGCTAGAGCTAAGAGGCTAATTAGCCTAGCTTGGCATAAACACTGGAAGCAGTTGAAAACAGGTAGACAGGCTCTTTCCAGAGTTTATAAATCCACAACAAAGTCTGTGGTATGCAACTGCTCGGTACAGTGGCTCTGCTGAGTCTTGTCGCTACAGTGAGGTTGCTAGGAAACCAGCAGAGATGCTGCCCAGAAGTCCTGGAGTGATGGATGAACTGCTGTTCATCAAAAATAGCTCCAGGTCATAACACTGTCTAAATCCACAACCTGTGGCTGAAACATTTACGTTTGTGTTCAGATCAAATAAATTAGATACAGAGTGTTCATCAATGAGCTCTAGATGTGTGCTTTCATGAACTTTGGACAGAGCTATCAAGCTGTTTGACTCCTCTTTCATCCTTGCTATGCTAAGCTAATGTAAGAAAAAAAAGTATGTAGGGATTATAAACCTAATAGGAACATTACAATGCAACATATGTATACAGATCAAGTTTATGTGTGTGTGTGTGTTTGTGTGTTACCTTTATTGTGATTACTTTCTCACTTCCTCAGATAATGAAAGAGATACAGGAGCATAAAATCAAAATCTATGAATTCCCGGACACAGAGGACGACGAGGACAACAAGCTCATCCGAAAGATAAAGGTAATGGAGCGCACAGTCTTGTTAGCAATTTAAAACTTGATTAAAGTGCTTGTGGTTGATCTCAGCAGGAAGACAGATAAATAGAGCCGCAGACAGCCTGACCTTTGGCTGTCCTGTTTTTCAGTCAGTATCCAACCCCTGGAGCTGCCTCTGTCCCTTTTCCTGGTGTCTGGCAGCCAAACGGCACAACTGATGATTAGTTTTATAGACAAGCTGATTGAAGAACTTTAACCAGTGATTGTTGTCCATGTAGCTCTCTGCCCCAGTAATCGTTGCTTTTGGCAAGAGCCAAGCACAGTATCTGCCACACATGGTGACATCTGTTTTTCTCCACTGTTATGGTGATGTTGGTCATCAGTGACTGTGATTAAATCCTGCATTTAAAAGTTTGCTGGGACATGTTTAATATAAAAATACTTGACATGAAAATCCCAGCCCAAACATTCACACAGTTAGGTCAAGTCCGTGACATCAGGTGTGTCTGGTCGGTGGCCACAGGAACCAGTCAAACACTGAAACTGAACACTGAACTAAACAGCAGAGAGCACTCCTCCATCCAGGGAGAGCTGAAATCAGCTTTTGCAGTAAAAGAAAGTTGTGTGTCTTCCCACTCTAGGAGAAGATGCCTCTGGCAGTAGTCGGCAGCAACGTGGTGATTGAGGTGAACGGCAAGAAGGTCAGAGGTCGCCAGTATCCATGGGGTGTGGCAGAAGGTAGGTTCACTGAGGTCCACTGCCAGAGAGGAAGAACACGACTTCCATCTTGTGGCCGAGCTGCAAAAGCCTAGGAGATGAACAGTCAAAGAAATGTGAACACCTTGAGGGTTTATGAGGAGAAAAGGGTTTAGGCTTTATTTTATTTTCACACTGCTGCTGTATGTCATTGTACCTTGGTCAGACAATGACAGATGTGTGAAGGAGGCTGAAGCATGTTGGTGTTTGGAGCAACATGTTGGAGAATGTCACAGTACTTTCTTTGTTGGAATGGATGAAGCTTGATATTCCTGAGAGTGTGGGACAGAGTGACACCACCCCACCCCCCACCCCCATCCACTAAATGTATTACCTACCAGGTAATACAGTGACTTGTCAAAATGTAAAGAAGGGAATATTATTACTCATCATTATTAATCAGCCGGCCTGGGAGACACTTACGAAAAGCAGTCACCACCTCATGGACCAAGGTCACACCACAGTGCCTCCAGCTTTTCCCCTTCAAACACAATTAGCCGTGTTCACAGCTGGGAAACCAGTGAGGAGGGTTCAAGAGCGACACCTGCTGGTGGGTCAGGGATTCGAGATAGAGGGCTTAGGTTCCAGGTTTGAATCTGCAAATCACAGCGTCCTGATGAAGTTTGATGGAAAGTGTGGAAACACAGCAGCAGATGGGAGGATGTGCATTCCTGTTCACACCCCTCCACAGGCCAACAGAGAGGGAGTTAGCAGTGTCAGGGACTGTGGGACAGAAAAGATAAAAGATGTTGTTGAGTTAACTGGGGGGGTTCAATTTTCATTGACACGATACGAGAGAGAGAGAGATGCAACATGGGTCCCCAGCTGGATTCATCCCAGTATCATTACAGTTTGACAAGTATTACGTTATCTGGTAGTTATTACATTGTTCCCTCATACACCCACCCTTCTTCCCTTCAACACAAACAAACACACGTGCACACAGTCTTTTGGACAGTGTCAGTCTGGACCCTAATAGGCACTGTGAAAAAGGAGGACAGACATAGTGCATCATGGGACATGTTGAATCAGTATGGCAGCGAGCACTGACTGACCCAGCTGACATCAGACTTTTCACCATTAGCCACAATGAACTGTTGTTGCTCTTACTGTTGTTTTCCTTTGTGTCAAAGTCCCCTGAAAGATGAAATGCTGTCTGTCTTTATATAAAGTGATTATACTTTTGTTGCTCTGTGGTTGACCGTTTATCAGTCTTTCACTTTTTCATTCTTTCTTTTCTCTCTTTTTTCTTTCTTTTTTTTCCTTTCTTTTTTCTTTTTTCTCTGTCTATTCTTTTCCATGACTGACAGAGGGCATTTTTGGTAAACAAAACCATCTTTCACTTTATTTCTGCCTCATTTTCTCCCAGCTCCTCCTCCCTCTGATTGCCCAGCCCCCTCAAACTCTCCATCCCACTTTTCCCTCCACCTTTCTGTTGCTGTGCTGTCTCATCATTAGGCTGATGGTCAAACCAATGCTCTAATCAGACTTGGGCTGAATACTTACTAAAACCTTCCCAAACACTAAAATGCACCATGTTTTGGAAACATTTGAAAACAAAAAGACGAACATGGATATAAACAACAAAATTATTCATGTGTTCCCCATAAAGGCACAGATGCTCTTTGCTAGCTCTCAGGACTAATACCAATGCTGAATGAGCCTCTGCATGTAGCATTGTCCGAAGACAGAAGACCACGCTTTTATGAAAACATGATAGTGGCAATTATTCAGAAAGTGGATCGTTTAGATTCTTATATTATACAGGTTAAGTGCCTGTAAGTTGTCAGGTTTGTACTGTGAACAACATGTAGCAGTACTCCGTGTTGTTCACTATCTGAACACAAAATGTCATATCATTGGTGTAAATTAATGCCATAGCAATATATAAACTATGACATTATCAGCTGATTTTAGTTCATCACAGAAATATTGTTAATGAAGTATGTGTCAGTCAGTGTGTACTAGGAATCTGCTGGAGAGACGTCCCAGATATTCAGCATGTTGCTGCTGAATGCTGTTACATGGTAGTCCACCAGTGAGCATTGATGAGTTTATGTTGAAAAGTGTAGTCTTGCTCAGTACATGTCGTGGTCACAAATCACAAGTTTAAGATTATCCAGGCTCCATCAGAGCAATTAGCATTTCCCCAAGTGATTATTAAGATATTCTTTTATACCCAAGGAACATTTAAACAACATTTAAAGTCTCATCATAGGGTATTGTCAGGTGTTACCACTGAGCAGAAGAGCTAGTAATCTAGCAGGGTGACACATGAATGATTATTTCTGTCATCACTTCAAAGTCAACCAATAAGACAGTTTTTCAGAACATTACTGAATGTTCACTGTAATCCAGGTTTATTGCAACTTGGGTCTTATCAGTCACAACAACACTGCTCACCACAGTAATTACTGAGGTCTGGGAACAAGGTGACAAGACTACAACAAAGTTTGGCAGGGCAAGAAACATGAACAGTGACTGTGCTCACAACTACAGCAAATACAATAGGTCAAATGGTTTGGGTAAAAATTTTACCATTTGTTTTTAATGCTCTCTTCCAGACATGATTCACTGACCTGGGCTTTTTGTTAAAAACCTGTGTCTCTTGCCCCATCAGACATTTTTGTGATGTCTCTGTGTTCCCAGATCTCATCCATTAGCATGAAGAGCATGTTGTTATTGTTACTGATAAGTATGATGACTAAAATTACAAAAATAAGACCATGGGTGGAATAAATAGGAATTGCCCTGTGAGGTGCATTTGATTGACTGTTTTGTCCCAGGTCTGATGCTGTGAATAGTCATGGAGAAAACTAGAGGCTGTTTGGTGCTGAAGCTACAGCTGCAATAGAAACATCACTCTAATGCTGTGGTTCCCTTCTTTGCTCCTGTGGTATGAAACGTAGCAGCACCATTTAACCTCTGCCCTGCTTTACCACATGACTCAGCTCTCTGTATTTTCTTTGAGTTGAGTCAGTTGTGTTGGTGCAGGGTGAGAAAGGTGTGCAGGCCTCGGTGCATCACTGGACCAAGGACTGGGATCCACCATCCTAACACATTGCTTTTAGGTTCATGAGCAGTTAATGGTGAGTTAGTGTTTGGCAGGAGGGCATGTAGCAGCTCATTTAAGTCATCAAGATAACACGTGGCTTGGTATCATGAATCCTCACTCATTAGCATACCTGGAATTTTAATGCAAGACTTTTAATGGAGAAACACGGTTTTTGCAAAAGAGATCCTACACACACACACACACTTGTTGCGTGTTTCAAATAAACAGTTGTGTGCTCTTGATTCATTAAACCAATGCAGTTCATCGTCATAGCCTAAATAAACACTGCTGGTAGTTAAGGCACTCAGGCTCAAAACACCTGATGGACGGAGACAGTTTTCCATTCATGTCCATGTCTCACTGATTGACAGATAACAAACTGAAGTGACGTGGATTAAACAAAAAAAACTGAAGTGAGCATCAGGTATTTTCTGCCATTCATCAACAAATAAGATCTGTTTACGATTAAATACAACCATTTTTTCCCCTATGACCCATGACCCCACTTAGCTCCTCTACTTGTCCCCTCATTGAGACTGCCCACCACTGGTCATGCATAGATCCTCATATAACACCCCCTCCAATAACCGCACTCCCTCTACAAGCCTCTTTAGCCGGTTAGCTTGGACACATGCAGGCTATGGTGTTGATCTGGGCTGAATCTGGGCCAAACATGGGCCGCTTCAGGGTCCGAGCCATAATATACCCAGCTGCTCCAGACCCAGATTTAGCCCCCACTGGGCACAGACAGTAACTGAAAAACCATACCCCTCCCCCTCCGTCAGAGCTCCCTCTTCTAGAAGAGACAGGAGGTCAGTGGCTGGCTTGGGAGGCCAAGGGGCGGGACTGCTTAAGTTTCATCAATGGTAAGGTGTCCTCCTTATTCGCTCCCCTGATGATGATTGACTGCCAGTCGGGTGGAAGCTAACCAATAAGGAGCAGCGTATTTGATGAAGAGGAGGCTGGAGATCCACCACACACATCCCCCTACAGCTGTTTGTGCAGTCCTCTTCCAGAATCCCATCTGACTGTGTAACCATGTCTTTGTTGTTGAGATGAAGACTCACAGTCATCTTAACTGTACTATGCTGAAACTAGACCAGTTCCTTTTACTGTTGTCTGACCAAGAACTGTTGTGTGTTCTAACTGTGGCGTCTGTGGGTCCAACAGTGACAGGCTGTGATCAGATAGGAGACTCAGGTACTGTATTCTAGCTCATGCAACACTGAACTAAAATGCAGGTCACTGTGGCTACAAACAGTCAGCTGTTCTGAAATGCGGCTCCTTTATCCTTATTTTCTTTTTCTGTATTATTAAGAAGAACTTAAAGCTGCACTAATTAAAGCTGTTCATTTAGAAGTGGATCAGATGTCTCAGGTGTAATGTGAAGGAACTCACTCAGAGAATTATCACCAAACTCTGCCCATCCCCCTCAGCCGTCACGTTGTAGTGCCAAAAGCCAAACGAGAAGTAAACCAGGTGCTCATCTGTTACACGTTAAAATATTGTGTAACTGTAGCACAAGTGAAGAAGACTAATAAAGTCAGCTAATTAAATCCATACTGTCAGTCACACAATAATATTCATGGAAAGTTTGCCAACACACACTAGACCAAGTAAGATTGTAGCAGTAAAAACCTCTTGAGAGTACTGGAGCGATCCATGTTGTGTTTTATAATTTATGAATGAGTGAATGGTGTCACAGACTGTTCCAGAGAACAGAGGGTTTGACTGCAGGCTACAAACATGTCTAAATAACAAAGGGAGTGATTCTGAAAATATCTGCACAACAGAGTTTGGCAGTGGAGGTATTTGGTGTTGAAAGGGCAGTTAAAGAGCCCAAATCTGACATGTTTAACTTTTCAACTTATTTTCTCCAGCAACCCACCTGACATGACACAGTTGCGTTCCCTAAATCTACCCTGAAATCATGCATGGTTTGCAAGATAAGAATACCATGAATACGATGCTGCACAATGAAAGCATGGGATTTTTATCCTCAGCTGATCCCAGAGGGGCTCTGTTCAGTGTCAGACAAACAGCACCACTCATAAACATTCAGTGCAGGCGAATCTGTGTCGTTAGTTACTGCTGAAGTTAAGCTGATCCCCTCCTCTAGTGTCTGGATGACGGTGTAGAAAAGTGCCATCACAGTTGAATTCTGCCTTTCTAGAAAGCCTGACGTGTAAATCATCCCGGTGCTGCCTCGCCCACATAGTGCGGTTCAGCCTTTTTTTTTTCTTTCACGAGAACAGAAGTCTGAGGTCGTGAAAAATGAAATCCAGATGGACAGAGATACCTCCATTTACAGCTCTGTACAAACCATCTCAGTGCCTCATATTAAAACCATCCTATGTGATCATGGCCTGATGTCCCTTCGCCCTTTGCTGTGTCTGTCAATGTGCTACTACAACTGATTTTTTTTTACTGTGGCTTTAAGCAGTGGCTACACCTGAAAATCCCCCGCTCTCAGCGTCCCCACCTCTTTCCCTAAATGATGAATGAATGAACTTTACATACTATGACACTTGTGTGTTTGAACTCTTAGGTCTCCACTGAGATTAGTAACATTTATGGGGCTTTCAGACACAATGTGACAGTGGCACCACTGCGCTGTAAAACCCTTTCTTTCCAGCGGCTGTGGCCATGCCATGATGGTTTGTCACTGCATCCAGTGAAGTGAACTTTGCTGCGAGTTGTGACAGATACACAACAGTGCGCTGAAACCAGCAATGAGTGCAGCACAAAGTCGTATTGTGTCTGAAAGAACCATAAGGCCTGAGTCACACTGCTTACCTCACCTGTGCGTGACGGTCCCCGATGTCTCTCTCTTCATTTCGGCGCCCGTGTTATCTAGAGTCATGTAGAGTTTCAGCACGTGACAAACAGCTTCAGTGTCTATATCCGAGAATGTCCCAGACATTAAAAAATATCCATATTAATTATTTTTATACCATTTTTGCAACTGCATGTTATTAAAGAAGAAAGTGGAGGCTACATGTGTACAAACCTGTCATAGCAGAAACCCAGTGGTGTGTCACAGTATTCTCTGCTCATCAGTGATGGATGATTATTATCATTGAGGACAAACTCAGTGTAGAAAGATCGAGCTGGCAGCAGCAGCAGCATGGACACACACAGGTGTGTGTGTGAGCCACAGCAGTTCAGCGAGGTAGCCGTCACACACAGGTAGAGGTGGACGTTGCGTTTTTGCTGATGTTTTTTGATCTTTTGTCCATATTACCATTAAATGTATCACTGTGTAAATAACACACACAACAGCTGTATTTATTTTACTCACTAAAACCAGTAACGTGTTTGTGCTGGGTCTGCCTCTGTATGTGAACACATACAGCCAGAGGTAAACCACAGCAGCCATTTACATGCATTTCAGTTACTTAGCAACTATAAGACAGTTAGGATCTGTAGTAGCTTAGGTCTCCATGCTTCAGTGCGTCTCTAGCTCAGTTTCCCTTCAGACCAGATAATGATTATGATGATGACTATGAGAAATGTGTGTGTGTGTAATCATTTTGATGTGTGTGTGTGTCTCTCTTCCTCCCTGTGTGTTTCAGTGGAGAATGGCGAACACTGCGACTTCACCGTGCTCCGTAACATGCTGATCAGGTCAGACTGAGTTCTGCTTGGCTTGATTGTCCAGATTTGAAGTAAACAGTGTCGTTGATTCATGTCCAACTTTACCCTGAGATTCCAGATTCTTCTAATGGCCTCATTAGTTAACAGTAAATGAATATTATACTGCCTCAGATGCAAATGTATTCCTTTATAGCGAAGCCTCCCTCTGGCGGGCTGTCCCTGACCTGTTTCCTCTTTTCCACCCCTTTCCATAGGACCCACATGCAGGATCTAAAGGATGTCACCAACAACGTCCACTACGAGAACTACCGCAGTAAGAAACTGGCTGCCGTCACCTGTAACGGAGTGGACACCTCCAAGACCAAGGGACAGCTCACCAAGTACATCCTCCCTCATTAAACTAAAACGATCCTGGTTATAAAGACTTTAGATGGAGAGACATTGTTGCTACAGCTTTTCTTGTGTATGAGATGAAATAAACATTTAAAAGAATTCGATTTTCACCATCGGTCTGGCACAAACCTGTAGAAAAACTGACACAGGTCAAGACCAGAATCTGTAACCTTATAAGGGAAGCAGACTTCCGGGGGGATGTGGTTTGAAGGAGAAGCAGACTAGAACTGTGTCTGAAGACTTGAGGTTCCCTCTGACAGTTCAGATCAGGAAGCTGAGAAAAGCTTCAGTCTTTGTTATGTTATTGGTAGATGAGACTTTCTGCGAGCTTGCAGACAGTAGGAGTCGAAGAGGCTAACCTCAGGGCTAGCTGGCTGTTCGAGCACAGCTTTGGTCAGCTACGTTAGCCGCTAACCTTTCCCTCGTTTCCCTGATCAACAGGAGTCCCCTGGCACAGATGGAGGAGGAGCGGAGGGAGCATGTGATGAAGATGAAGAAGATGGAGGCAGAAATGGAACAAGTCTTTGAAATGAAGGTTAAGGAGAAGAAGCAGAAACTGAAGGATTCAGAGGCTGAGGTGGGTCTGAGGATTTGTGTGTGTGTGTGTGTGTGTGTGTGTGTGTGTGTGTGTGTGTGTGTGTGTGTTTTTTCATGTTTGTGGGCTAGGGTTACTTACGCGTGCATCTACAAATCAAAACTACGTTTAATCTCACACTGCA
>JBBMJY010000021.1:1546939-1588485 GCA_037833715.1 Toxotes lorentzi
AGAGGGGGTGTGTGTGTGTGTGTGTGTGTGTGTGTGTGTGTGTGTGTGTGTGTGTGTGTGTGTGTGTGTGTGTGTGACAGAGGAGGGCTGAACAGGTACAGGAGCTTTGTTTTTCAGTTATACAAGTGAATGAACGACCAGTGTTTTTAGGGTCAGTGATCCCATTGTGTGGTTATAAAGGAACACACTTGAAGTTGTGTTTGAGAGTTGTGAGTGTATGAAATGCTGTGACCCTCAGCTGGAGCGACGCCACGAACAGATGAAAAGGAACTTGGAGGCGCAGTACAAAGAGCTGGAGGAGAAGAGGCGAGTGTTCGAGGAGGAGAAGGCCAACTGGGAGGCTCAGCAGAGAATCCTGGAGCAGCAGAAACTGGACGCCTCCAAGTCAGTAACACTCTTCACACTTTTCGACAGCTGACTGATGAGCTGCCTCTTTAACTGACCGACCAGTTCATTTCAGATGTGACATGAGGTGAACGTATGTATTTAAGTAATGTTCTCTGTGTTCTCTCTGCTTTGTTCCTCACAGGACGATGGAAAAGAACAAGAAGAAAGGAAAAATCTTTTGAAGAGAGACACAACCTGTTCCTTCAGTTTTACACAAACTCATTCTTCCTTCATCCTCTCGAAGCTCACACCTACTGTGGCCCCCAGAGCGTGCACACACACACACACACACACACACAGATATTACACTCAACACACTTCATAACATTCCTCTGTGTTACATTTAACATTCACATGTGACACGGACACCATTCACACCCACACACGTTACACACATGCAGACGCCCACAGCAGCCCACATGCTCGTCTCTCTGCAGGGTTTTTACTGTGTTTATTGAGACTTTTTCATTTTCTTGAAGAATGCATGTGTTTGTGAAAGTCTATTTTCCTATCTCCTGACAAAGAGGAGAAGCCCGAGTTCCTCTGAGCTTACAGTGCTGAGTAAATATATGGCAGGGACCATGCATAGCCATTTGTACACATGTAGTAGTCGTACGTTCTCTAGTTATTCGTAGATATGCAGATAGACGTACTGTCTCCTTCCTCTATGCTCTTTTTTCATTCTTCTCAAAAACGTAACACAAGTGTACACACACTGAGACACTCAGTCGTGAGGACCTGCTTGACAGTGTGTTAGGAGAAGGGAGAGTGTACGTGAGTGAAGGTATGTGAATCAGGTGGCATTTGTGGAGGAGTTAAGGCCCAGTCACACCAAAAGGGGACACAGCCAAATGAACCCGTGTGTCTCGTAGGACCAGGAAGTGAACTGCTAACTCAGTGATCGGCTGCTGATCTGAGCCAGGTGGGAACATGCTAGCTCTCCTCGCTCACAGTAGTCTTTATATTTTCTTTACTTTCCCCTCAAATTTCGCTCTCGGGATGTACATCATTTCTTTTACTGAAGAGTTAATGAAGGTAAGAAAACAGACTGGAGAAGCTTGTCGAGTGTTAGCTAGCAAACTCGTTAGCTTAGCGGTACAAATACTCCATGTGAATAAAACGAGAAGTTTGATAATGGAAGTTATTAAAACGTATTTACAAAAACTCATTTGTACCATCGACTCCTGTCTCATATTTGTCTAAAGACCATTTCCCAGTTTGTGGAGCAGTTTGTTCTCAGACAGAGAAAATGAACAAGAGTTAACAGGTAATAAGCTTCAGTAGTTTCCTCCATCTTGGACTCTCCAAGTCTCTGTGAAGATGACTTGCCTTTAGCCAACAGTGCAAACTGACACAAAGTTTGATGCAAACACTTAGCTAAATCATCTGATATTTAGAAATGCTGGTGTGACTGGGCCTTCAGACAGATGTACAGCGCAGAGGCAGGTGTGTGTTATGAAATGTGATGTCTGATCTGAAGCAGATGGAAGGAGCTAAGGATCCTGTGTAACAGCAGCCAGAATACTGTGTGTTGCAGTGTGTTTCCTGTTTGAATAGATGATATTATGCAAAAGCCTCATTGGTGTCTACAGCTTCACTGGTTACAGTGATTACAGAGATGTTTTATATTGTGATGTAAGTGATGGCTGTTGTCATAGACCTGAACCCTGATGTCCCATGACTTTTGTGATTTTCACTTTGGGTAAAAACAACCCAAGAAAAGTTCATCCAAAAAAAAAAAAAAAAGCTGAAATATTCCTTTCTCTCTCCCTGAATTCCCCAGAAGGAAATCTGCTCAGAGAAGTGTGTGTCTGTTCAGCCATAACTTGTCTGACTTCTTTAGAATAATCTGCACGAATCCAACAAAACATCGTCCCTGATGTGAAGTCCAGGTCTGAGCCAGGTCACAGTTAAAGCAGTGACACATTCAAACCTTTAACACACCTTTCCCAGAGCTGTCATGTTTTATTTTCATATGATGATGATGATTAGGATATTAATAATGCTATATGCAGAGTTGAAGAATGACTCCTTCCCTTGTAGTTTTCTTAAATAACTCATAGATGAGTCTGTTATTTTAGTTTAGTTTTTTTCAGATTGCCTGCATTTAAAGCAAAATGCTAAAGGACAAACCTTAGACCTTCAGCACATTAAATACTGCCTGTTTGGATTTGTTCATGATGGAAATGCATATATTGTGTACATACTGGAGGCTGCTCAGTGGCCTTTTTTTCTTGTGTGTGCTTTTTTATTATCATTATTATTATTATTATTTCATAATATTTTCTGCCACGAGTAACAACAGAACAGAACCTTTTATGTAAAACTCCATGAACACATTTCCATACATTTATACACACACACACACACATATATACTCTACACATCTATGCCAATGAGTACACGTCTCAGGACTGCTCCATCATGCTAGAGTTTCTCTTCAGGTCCAGAGAAAAGCAATTCTTTTGTCCTACAAGTTAAATAAAGTCATTTTTTTCTTTCAAATTCTTGTGAACCACTCATCCTTCCAGTAACACCCACTTAAGATAGATTTAAGTTTAGGTGGATTTTTTTTTGTAAGATTTTCTTTTTTATATATATCTGTACAATGTTTTCTGCTTCTCTTCTTTGTTTTATCATATGTTCTGTCTCTAACTGTACATGGTTATTAAAGTTGACAAGGATATCCTTTAACTCCCAATGTGTGTAAGTGCTCTCTTTAACACACAGTCATGAAATGATGGTAAGAAATGCATCCCTCTAATCATGGTATTTTTTTTTTGTTTGTTTGTTTTAGGTGCAGTTGTCCACCAACAAGAAGCGGCAGGTCTTCAGCATTACACAACACTGTTCTGAGAAACTGCATTCTTACATTAGAAATTAAGATCAGTGGGTGCTGACTCAAAAGGGGCATCCTGGCTCCGTTATGTTTTTCACCCTGAGAACATTTAACACCAATCGGGCTGTTTTTTCTTTCTTTTTTTTTTTTTTTTTAAAGTTTGATGCAGAATCAAAATTCATGGCCTATATCCCTGCTAACAAACAAACAGCTCTGCACCTATTTTGCATCCAATTCATCAGTCAGGTGTTTGTGGAAGAGCGGCCGTGGTGTCAGCACAGTGAGGTAGAGACGCAGCAGCTTTAGACAGGGATCATTCAGTGTTTCATATACAGGTTTCACAAGAAGACTGGCTCAACATCAAGTTGAGTTCAAAGAAAACACTTTTTACACTTCAGGTGACGATATGCTAAAATGAAAAACTGGAACAAAACTTCACTAACAGTCTCTGTGCTGAGAAGTCAACACAGAATGACGCTTTTTTCCAATCAGATCCAGAGAGTAGACTGTCAGACCTACACACTAGATCAGATCGGTTCAAGTTAAGTCATGGTTACCCAACACTTAACCAGGATCCTGTCGTGGTTTTGTTCAGTCTTCATCTCTCTTCCCATGTTAAACCTCTCCTGTCATTTCAGACCGTGACCTTAGACTGAGAGAACTTAAACCTGCTGGTGACTGTTTAGAAAGGCCAAGCGCTTACCACAGCAGAGTGAAATCAGAAGCCGAGCTCTGTGATACACTAAGCAGTCAGTCCACAGTTTTATGCAGAGATTATATCATCTCTTGTACCACAGACGACGGAAGAAGCCGACCTGTGTGACCCGGCTGTCAGCTAGCTCTCAGCAGGTAAGACAGAGCGGCACAATACCTCCAGGGAAGAAGACGCAGATGAAGAAATGAACAAAGATGTAACTGTTGCACCGATTCATTCTTGAATGCTGTGGAGGTGTCTGTGGCAAACATGGCTGCATCGACAGTCATGATCTAAGGCACTGAGTCCATGTGAGTAGAAAAAAAATCTTTATTTCTACTCAAATCTGGTTGAGTCATTTTCAAGACGAAGCAGTGAGCTGAGTGAGATTCTAACACCTTTTCAGCAGCTGCTGCTGTACACTGCTACACTGTGTAAGATGAATTTGCATGCTGCACCACAGGCAACCAGCTTGTCTTGATGCTATCAGGACAAGTACACATGTATTCAAGCTTGTTTCAAGCTGTGGTGACACAGACCAAAAAACAAATGTGTGTGAGATGAACAGTATGGAGTTCAGGTCTGCAAATGCTAAAACCTGTGTTTGAAGGTACACCTTTATGAGTGAGAAAATACTCCATGTCGGTAACTCTGCTGCATCTGTAGGTTGAACCTCACACATTTGTACAAGTAGAACATGTTTTCAGACTGAAACCTTTACGTCGACATAAACCTGAGAATCAGCACGTCTCCTCGTCCTAATCTGTTAGTCAATGCATACTGTGGCTACTCAGAAAACAAAGCCACCGATGTAGTCCATTACAGCAATACAAATCATTTTATTTAAATACAAAGATTTAGTACTTATGCCTTCAAGCAAGCAAACATTCGTATAATAAAGTATTACAGAACAGCTCATTCTCAGTGCTGCTGACCCCTGCCTCGAGTGTCATGGAGCTGATTGTAGACATCCAGAGCCCACTGGAAAGTCCCACTATAGCAGATATGTTTCCTTCTGACAGTGTGGACTCTGTAAAACACACAAAGAAGACAAGTCTGTCAATTTTTCTATCCAGTGGCAGTTACAAGAAAAAAAAAAATGCACAAAAATGAAGCACAGACTTACATGAATGCCGGCGTCCCACAGGATCTGTGGGTCTTGGTTATGTCAGACACAAACTGTAATGGTAAATTGCGTGTAGCAAATCTGTAGCAGCATTGTATGGGTTTGATGTCATTCATTGCTTCAGCTGTCAGGAAGGTAAACAGATAAAGTCAATACAAACACGTCTGAGCAAACTCTGAAGATGATAAAGCAACAAACAGGGATCACTCACGTATGGCATTACAGCCGCAGACGGTGAGCAGCAGCAGCCCCAGTGTGAAGCAAAGAGTGTTCATGATGCTCTCAGTGAAAAGATGATGTCTTTGACCTTTCTTCTCCTTTGCTGCGATCGACTCCTAGCTCTGCTTCTAAATCCTGTCAGCCTCTCCATTCCAAATTGAACCCTAAAATAAAGCATGAGGGCAAATTCCCCCACACCTCCTCTGCTTTCCACCCCAAAGGTCTCTTCAGCTGAGTGCTGTTTGTAGGTAGGGGAGGGAGGTTACAGTAAGCAGTCAGTCCACAGTTTTATGCATAGATTTTATCATCTCTTGTACCACAGACGATGGAAGAATCTGCTCATCGTTTATTTCTACGTTTTGGTTTATATTTAGTTGGGGGAAATGTTGTCTTGAGCAGTCAAGTTCCTTATCACTTTGCCGGTTTTCAGCGCAGTACAACAGCATGCACACTCAAGTTTGAGGGACTCTTTGTTGTCTCATAAAATTAGCTGTTAAGATTTCACCATTTATGTTTCCAGAAGCAGATGTTGGCAATTTAATTGCCTCACAACCCAAATGCACACACAATATATGGCTGCTCATCACATTTTATTAATGGATGCTGGCTTTGTGCACCTTTGCTGCATCTGATCAGGTTACAGTGTCTACAAAAAGATCATTTGGCTTTTTGTTTTTTTTTAAAGAATTTACAAAAAAAAACAGATTTCTGCAAAGTAATGTCAATGAATTAATAATATATAATGTAAAATAAGATAAGTGATTACAGAGATATTCATTCCCTTTAAAGTGACTGAGCTACTTCAACAGCGGTCCAGCCATTTGGTGCCAGTAGTCTCACAATTAGTGAACTGTAGTATAAAGACACCTGTGTGTGGAAGGTCCAGTCACTGTTTAATCAGTTTTCCTGGCAACAATTACACCATGAAGACAAAAGAAGACTCCGAGCAACTCTGAGAAAAGGTTATTGAAAAGTATAAATCAGAGAATGGATACAAAAAAAATGTCCAAGTCACTGAACGTCCCCTGGAGTTCAGTTAAATCCATCATTGAGAAATGGAAGGAAAATGGCACATGTGTAAATCTGCCTAGAGCAGGATGTCCTCCCAGACCGGAGACCAGTGAAGGAGGCCACCAACACACCTATGACTGCTCTGAAGGAGCAGCAGCTGAGATGGGAGAGACTCTGCATACAACAGCTGTTACCTGGGTCAAAGCTTTATGGGAGAGCAGCAAAGAGAAAGCCACTGCTGAAGAAAGCTCAGATTAAATCTTAACAAGAGTTCACCCAAAGGCCTGTGGGAGAGTCCAGGTCAACTGGTCCACTGTTCTTTGGTCTGATGAGGCCAAAATGAATCCTTTTGACACCAAACACACCATCCCCACCGTGAAGCATGATGGTGGCAGCATCATGCTGAGGGGAATACTTCTCAGCAGCAGACCCTGGAAGGCTTGTAAAGGTAGAAGGTAAAATGAATGCAGCAGCATACAGGGAAATCCTGAAGGACAATCTGATGCAGTCTATAAGAGAACTACGACTTGGGAGAAGATTTATTTTCCAGCAAGACAATGACCTGAAGTTACACAGTGAAAGCTACACAGACATGGTTTAAAGACAACAAGGTTAATGTTCTGGAGTGGCTGAGTCAAAGCGAGACCTCGGTCCAATAGAGAATTTGTGGCTGAACTTAGGATTGTTCACACCCTGATCCCTGTGAGACCTGACAGAGCTTGAGCAGCCCTGCAGAGAAGAATGGAGTAAAACATGCAGTGTTTATGCAGAATTATATCAAAACAAGGCTGGATTACCAAACAGGCAAAGCAAGACACTGACCCAGGCCCTGCAGCTCCAGTTCTGCTGGTTTGTGCACATGCAAATTTGACTGAGTTTGGGAATATGCAACACTGCAGCATGTCCTGCTTTATTACTTGATCTTGAGGCCCTGTCTACAAAAGGGTACCTGCAGAGTCAAAATAGGTAATCAGGTACTTGATTAAGATTTTCATACAGGGTCGATTCACCCTAAACATATATTTCCCATCTACCATTAGTGGTATGAAGTTTTAGTTTAATTTTATTATTTTTAATTTAAAAAGTCAAAGTTCAGGGTTTTGCTAGTGAAACTGGAATGTGGAAATTTTTAATAATAAAAAAAAAAAAAAAAATACCAGCCGCAAAAGTCAGATTGGTTTCTGCCTCCTCCAGGGTAAACTACCTCTGCTTATGCAAATCAGTTGCACACAAAGTGGTTGAGACAGCATCATCGGTATGCTGTTCACAAGATCTTATCACAGCTGTTTTCGGACGTGTACGCTAACCCAAGTTTAGCAATGCAGCTGTGACCTATTTACGTCACTTTCATGCATGCATTTGAAACCCCATCATTTTCCTGATCTATATTATCTGTAATTCATTTACATAAGTCTCTCCACAGGCTGCCAGTGAATGCAGTGAGCTTTTCATATGAATGCAGTGAGCTTTTCATATTCCAGATGATACACAGGTTCTTTTTCTAAGATGCTCTACGTTTGAGAAGCATGTGTTTCAGTTAAACTCCTGATGCAGCAGACTTTGACAAAATATTCAAGGAAATATTACTATGTTCTAATTAAGTTTCACTGTTAAGTGTCGACATACCCATCAACAGGTGTAAATAGTTCCTTCCTACCAAGATGTATGATCCATTAAAAAAAAGACATACATGCACACTTCCCGTTTCGCCTGTCACCCAGGCTCCACTGAAACGCCATCTCTGTTAAAACAACACTTCTGGTGTACAGTGATGTCAGTGTTTTTGTATCTGCCCGTACCACCTGCGTGTGGGGAAAAGCATCTCATTGCCCCCCAGCTGGACTCCACTGTCCACTACCAGTGCCAGGCCACCCCTGGTCCCGCATAGCCCTTGACTTGTTACCAGTTTTCCTCCCTCACAAGATTACACCATAATCTTGCGGTGGTTTACTGGTTTTCTAAAGCAGTCCATTTCGTGGCTCTCCCCAAACTCCCCACAGCCAAAGAGACAGCTCAGCTCCTGGTGGATCAGGTATTCTGTCTACATGGATTCTACTGCTGGTCCTCAATTCAGTTTCAGATTTATAGGCCAATTCTATTTGTGCACACAAGGAATTTGACTGGTTTCTTGTGCACTAACTTGCAGTACCAATAACAGTGTTCAGAAAAATCCACATGGACATACAGCAAAAACCAGAAACAACAATGCTGAACAAAGATAAATAACATAAACATCTTACTATTATGTACAAGCAAGTGGGTGGCAAAAAATAAATACATACACACACTTTTTTAAAAATCCTTTTCTCCTGTTTTTCTTGTGAGCTGCCTAACAATTAAATTTCCCCGCTGTGCGATCAATAAAGTCTTATCTTATATTAAAAAGATATACATATAAAAAAAATATTAAAAACATCAATACAAATCGTGTATCAAACAAACCATTAATGTATTGAATAGCCTTCATTCTACATATAACATTTTATTATTAGTTTTTACCCATGTTGAAGTTGTGTGTTACTCTCCAGAACACAAATTAGTGTAGTTTTTGGTCAAAGCTCTTCGACAATACCAATGGGATAAAGTAATGGAATCCTTATTTGCGTGTTTACTCGGTTTAGTACGGTAAAACGGCCTCACTTTCGAGCTGCTCAGCAGGCACAGATGTGGAATCAGATTACAGAACGCTGCTGGCCGCTGAGTAACACGCGGCTGCGGTATTCAGTCTGTTCCTAGATCAGCCATCTTCCACAGTATTTACGGGACTACAGTCGTATGCTCCGCCAACGTCAGAAGACCCGCTGAAATTCAAAGTTAGTGGAGGAGGTAACTGAATGCGTAAAACAACAAGAAGGTTGTTCCTCGTCAGTTAGCTTGTTTTACCACTGTAGTTTCATACAGACTTCTTTTCAGGTAAGTTAACAAAAGACTTGCTTAGCAATTGCTAACTTTGTAACACGCTTCTGACGGTCTATTCCAGCTAAAGTTAGCTTGTTATCCTAAACTAGACTAACGTGTTGTTTGCTAACTTTGGGCAAGTTAGCTTGAAATGAGCTGGCCAGAGCTGACTCAAAAGGCTGTGTTGCGAACAGATAGCTAATGTAGCTCTTTTAACTAGCTATCAAATGGAAGGTTGTCAGTGCTTGGAAATAGAAGAGAAATCAAATTTAACCAACACGGGGGTTTTAATGTGCTAGCAGAGTTATGTGTTTAACTGACTTGGTATTTGCGTTTCATTTTAAAATGACCTGAGCTGAAACTGAAACGCTGGGGCGTTGTCGCGTTTTAGTAACTTAACATGCTGCTACGGTTAAATCCAATATGTGTGTTTCCACTGTCTGCATAAATGTGTGTGAGATCCAGCTTTAGTGATTTTAACCAAATATTTTTTCATGGCATAGTCAGAGTTTTAACCTATATTAACTCGGCCCTTGATAATCACGTACACGACCTTCACTGTTGAGAAATCTCTCTTTAATTTTTAGGAATCCTAAGCAGGTGTTTTGTAGACTAACTCCTGTAGTAACCTGGCTCTTGTTTGCTGTTGTACTAATATGTTTCTGTTTAATAATAACAGTGAGAGCTGACACCTTAAAAACATTCAGTCTGTAATGTCACTGTGGTTGCAGCTCACTATGGAAGCTGGTGAAGAAAATAGTGGCAGTGTCAGCTTGAAGAGACAGAGAGCACCTCTGTCAGATTCTGAAGACAACCATGTCTCCACACCATCAGGTTTGACTGTGCCTACATACAGTATGTCCACATATTTACTATAGTATTTGCCATTGTTTGTTTGTGACTTATGTCTTGTCACTTATAATTTTTCTGTCTTATGTCTCAGAGGTGAATGATGGCCAGAAGCGGCGCCGTCTGGAGGCAGCTGGTCAGGAGAACTGTAGTCCTAAACCGTCTGGGCACTTGGCTGAGCTAGGGACAAAGCCAGACACACCGATGGTTCCATCAGTACGGTCCAGAGTCCAGCAGCTCTCCCAGAGAAGAGAGGGTAATCCTCCCTTTTACCGCTGAAGCAGCTATTCTAATATTTTGTCCACCCAGTTTTTATTAATGAAGTTGACTAAATATTAGAGTCAGCTCTAGGTACGGCTTTTAAAATGACCAGAAAGTTGCATCAACTCCTCTCTAAAACAGATTCAACAAAAACCTTCATGAAGGTAGAATTTATTGTAGGGCTGTTGTATTAGATTGCATTAGTCTTAGCTAGGTGGCACCAATAAACTGGCAACTAAGTGTATATGAGTACATACAGACAGGTGACAAATTACAGGAAAAAACCTGAATAAATGAGGGGATCTAGTGACTCTGTGATCCTGTGGGGGGCATTTTGCTGACATGATTTGGGTCCACTTGTCCCCTTAGAGGGAGGGGTCACTGCAAATCAATACAGAGTAGTTCTGAGTGATCACCTTTATCCTATGATGAAACATTTCTATTCTGATGGGAGGGGTCTCTTCCAAGATCACAAGGCCCCTGTCCATAAGGCATGAGGGGTCAGTGAGTGGTTTGAAGAGTATGAAAATGATGTGAATCGCATGCTGTGGCCTTCACAGTTACCAGATCTCAACCCAGCTGGACACCAATGGGACATTTTGGACCCATGTGTGTAATAGGAAGCAAGCGGTTTGTCCCTCCAGTAGAGTCCAGAAACTTGGAGAATCAATGCCAAGGTGCACTGAAGCTGTTGAAGCAGCAACACCTTACTGAGACACTTTGGTTTCCCTTTACTGCTCTAGGTGGTGACTTGTCATGGTAGCAAAGGTCAACACTCAAGCTGAAGAGCTGTCGTCAAGGAATTGAATAGTCTGTGGATGTTATATAAATGCTGTAGTTTGTAACAGCAAGGTTCTTTTTTTACTGTTATTTTGGAGGAGCTCCACTGACCCAGAGGTGCCTGTCGGATCCTGGGGCTGACAGCCCATCAGCCATCATCCATGACAAGGGCTTTAGAGAGCATCTCCTTGGTAAACATGCATATAAATGCACACATTCAAAACCTCTGAGAATGAACAACACACTTGTCTCTGCTGCATTTCTGTTTCCAAATTTCAAAACAACTTGTACTGATGCTGAAACTGTAATAGATGGAAGTCCTGGGCTGCACAGTGAGAGCATTTCACTTGCAAATGTGAATGAAACTTGGAACTGGACTCTAAACCAGTTCTCACTGGTTCAAGGACGAGGAGCATTTTATCAAAAAAAAAAAAAAAAAAAACACAGCCCTCACTCCCAAACCAGCCCCTCCTCCCTCTGTCACTGGTACCTACCCACTGGTAGAGGGAGAGAGTGCTACAAAAACATAGAAGGCTAACTTTATTAACTCAAATCAACTTCACACAACAACAAGTTCACACAATATAGCAGTAAATGTAGAAGAAAATATAGAAAATATAAATATCAGATTGGAATTTGGTGTCAGCAGATACTCGGTATTAAAAAGCACTGGGGTATTTTTTTATTTATTTTTAAATTTGATTGAATTTCTATTTAAGTTTAAAAATTCATATCTGATGTTTGTTTCCTTTCGTTCCTCCAGATGAGGGAGAATTCAGTCAGCGGATGGAGCGGTTTAAAGTGCCAGGCTTCCAGGCAGGCCCCACACCGAGCCCTGCCAACCTCGGCCCCAGAACCCGCTCCAACCTTGTATCTGGCATTCATCAGAAACTCCAAGGCACTACAACACCCAGCTCCAAGCAGGCCTCTCGCATACGCCAGGTTGGTTGAATAGCTTTATAAGTGAAATGCATCATTAGTATCTATAGCACTTGGATCAACACATTTGTAGCTCCTAGGTACTCATACTTGTATGGGTAAATGAACTCAAAAGCACTGTGATTTCTATCCATAAATAATTTATAATATACCCGTACTCTCCAGCGGTATTTGTATATATTAAACTTTAAAATCTTTCTAAACTAAAGCTACTAGTAGCTACAGTGCCCTTTAATTATTTGAATTTAGGAATGAATGAATGGATTAATTTAATTTGAGTGTGATTCCTGTTCGAATATAATGAAGTCGTTTGCTTGTAAGACTTGAAGGGTCTATGTCTGACATCTGACATGGTTTACCTGTTCAGGAACGGGAGCAGGAGCTGAACCAGTTGCATTTCCAACCAATCAGTGAGAACGCCTGGCTAAAAAGGAGCAGCTCTGACCCCTCGTTAGCTCAGGTGGGTTTGTGGTTGTGGTATTTTGCCTGTATTTCAGTCACAGTGAGTTTTGATTGGTCATGCTGAATTTTTAGATATAGTCAAGTTCTGGTGGTTAATTTCCTTGACTGCTAAACCATTGGTTGACCATGATAAACTCATAATTTTCTCACATGTGGATATAACTTTTGTTATTTTTTTATTTTTCTAATGTGTATTAGGCCCTATTGAGTTTGTTTCACCTGCTTGTATAATCATTAGCAGGGAAGGACCCCTCCTGGCCCCTCACCTCCTTCTTCCTGGGTCCCTAGATCTAGAAGGAGAGTTCAGTGGCCTCCCATGCAGCCTTGGGATGTGAGTCAGTGATTTGAAAAGAAACCACTGAACTGTCTGGTCACTGTGCACATGGGCAATATTTAGAGCCTGTACATTAGGTAATGTTGAGTTGGGCTTTGATAAGAATTAAACTGAACAGGCACCGGATAAATTATCTCATCACCACTTCAGAGGATGGAAGCTAACTTCTTAAACATGCCTCTGTGATGTGGTTTTGGGGAAGTGGGCTGTTCACAGAAGAAATAAAGGATCCTCTCATTGATCTTGAACAGTAGTTAATATGAACTGTTAATATGAACTCATGTGGTGTGTGGTGGGGTGGTGATGAGGTAATAAACTGCTGCACAGAGAAAAACACTGTTCCTTTGTTTTTATACATATTAAGTTTCATTATCGTCCTCACTGTCCTTGTAATATCCCCCTACTGTACAGGGATATTACAGGTACAGTACAGTATACTTTACGTGGACAGTTACACCTTGTTTGAAATTCAGGCTCTGTGCTTCAGCACATTAAGTTTGAAATAAAGTAATGGATGGATACTCCACTGAACTGCCAAGTCGCAGCTTTAATTTGAGTAGGTTTACGTCACCAATGAAAGACCTGTGTGGGAGATTTAGCCCCTTTAACACATAGAGCCAAAGTTTAATGGTTCTAAAGTAACTGGACAGGTGCACATGAAGTCAAACAAAACCATCATATTAAATATATTGTGTAAAATCCTTTGCAGTCAGTGACTACCTGAGGTCTGTGGCCCACAGATATCAGCAGACACTGTATCCTCCCTGGTGATTCTCTAACTGACCTTCACTGCAGCCTTCTTCAGCTCTTTCTTGTTGTAGCATCTCTCTGCCTTTAGTCTTTTCTTCAGGATTAAGACCAGGGGATGGACTCTGCTAATCAAGAATGCTCCACCTCTTCACCTTGAAAAGCTTTTTGGAAGCTTTGACTGTATGTTTAGGATTGTTGTCCTGCTGACTGATGAAATGTCATCCAAGAGTTGTTTTGACTGAATCTGAGCACAAAAGGCTTCTGTACCTCTGCATTCATCCTGTTGCTTCTGTTCTGTCGGCAGTGAAATCCTCAGTAAATACCAGTCTGCTGGTTGCGCTGACAGCCGTACCTGTCTAAGCCACAACAGAGCCACCATCATGTTTGACAGATGAGGGTCGTGAGCTCTTCCATCCTTTCTCTACACTTTTCTTTTCCCATCGTTGGTTTAATTTTGAGGTTAATTTTTGTTTCTTCATTTCATAGAAATTTGTTCCAAGAACTCTGCCGTTTTCTTTGAGTATGTTTTTAAGAACTGAAACTTGGCCTTTCTAGTTTTGAGGCTTATCAGGGGCTTGCTCATCTCTGCGGTTATATTTATCAGGTCTTGGTTCTTGACAAGGAAACACGAACACCTACATCCTGGAGAGTATTCTTGACTTGAAATCATAAAGGGGTTTTTCTTCACCATGCATTTTCCACTCATCCATGAAGCTTATGCTCTTCAGTCTGCCAGGTCTTTTTCCATCTTCTACTTTTCCTATGAGCACCTGCTTTTTTACAATGTACCCAACTGTTAGTTTTGCCAAACAATCTAAGAACAAATGTGTAACTGTCCAAAAACGGGAGATTTTATTTAGCACTATTCCACCTTGCCATTAGTTTCTCACTTTATTTCCTACTGTGCCTGTTTCTTTTTCTGGATTTTACATTTTATGTTGATTTTTTTTATAATGCATTCTAGTTTATTTGTTTCTGTGGTTTTAGTTACCTTTAACGACATTTCTGCCACACTGTTGTGAAGGTGTCTTTCACATATAATCACAATCACATCTGTTTATTTTTACATTTATTTATCTATTTGCTATAGTCAGAATCAAACAGAGCTGTGTGCTGCATCGCTACCTCTTATTCTTAAATCCTGGTTCTGATATTGGTTCTTCCAGCTGGTTGATGGTGATGCTGAGATGAAAGATGGCAGCTTCACTGAAGCTCCTACATCAGATGTGGAGAAGCCATCTATAAATACAGGTATGGCATCATGTTTCCCCCGATTGAGGACTCATAATGAAATGTATATGACTGCATTAGATGTAGGAATGTCTTGAAATGATGTGCAGAGTGAATGTTGATGACCATCCACCAAGACATACTTAGGTTGTAGACACACCAAAGAGCAATCTAAAGGTCTGCTCCTAACCAGTGATGAGACAATCCAATACAATGGTTCTTTATCAGCACCAAAGCTGACAGAATTAAACTGATCAGGTGTGATTGATCCACATTAAATACAGTCTCTTAGTCACTAAATTTGCTGTAGTATAATTGTATAAACATTTTAGAGCAATATGATTCAAATATGTAAAATTTGCACATAGAGTAATGATCCCAGTCAGGTCCACACACTGAGGTATGCACACTCATTTTAGAAAGAAATAAGCACCTGGTATCAGATCAATAGTCAGCCAATACTATGATATTTAGGAACCAAAATCAGTGTCCGGATAGAGGACTTGTGATTGGTGCATCCCTGTTTTAACACAAAAAAAAAACTCACTCAGTCCTTGCATTTGTTTTCATGTCATCATCATGTTAAGTTGCATTATTGTTTTTGCCCACTACAATCAGTATCTTACTCTACAGAATTTAAATAGCTTTTGCCTTTATTAATACCTGTTCCAAAGTGTATTTAGTATGGTGCTTAGGCACCTAGTGTAAAGATGTGAGACTAATCTTTCAACAGGTGACTCTGAAGCCCCAGCAGCATCTGTAAGTTTTGAAAGCTGTAGTGAAAGGCAGCTGCACATGGAATGTAAGGAGCAAAGTACTCATCTGGATGAAGAACCTGTGAAGGAGAAAGACCACAAGAGTTCAGTTGGATATGAAGAAGAGCACCTAAGGAACCAAGAACCAGACACCCAGACTGTATTGAAGCTGTCTTTTGGTAAGGATCAGAGTTTCTCCAAACCATCCCTCAGTGAGGATCAGAATGCTTCAGATGATGGACAGAGACAATTAGAATCAACTCATTCAGACGAGTCTCACAAGAAGGAAACGGGTGAAGTCTTCAAAGTAACTGAACATGGCAAATCAGAGATGTTTTCATTTGAAGAAGATGAAAAGATCAATGATTCTTCATACGGTGAAGAGGAGGTTGAGCCTTCAACAGAGGAGGAGTTACTGGTGTGGAGGTATCCTCAATACAAGGTGTGCAAAGAGGAAGAGTCTGTCATAGCTGAAGAACAGGAGGAAGCTTTGTGTGCTGAGGAGGAGGAAGGGGAGTTGGAAAAGGAGAAAGGAGGCATTGCTGCAGATCACATCGATCTCTCTGACATCCAGGAGAGTGAATGTTATTTGGGTAATATCTCTGCTGAGACTGCTGGTTCCTCAGAATTGCAGGAAGATCAGAAACCCAGACCAGACGAGGACCAATCCACTTTAAACAGAAACCAAGTCAACACAGAGTCCTATGAAGAATGCACTGAGGGGGCAGCTAGAGGAGATGCTGATAGTTTTATGATAAAACAAGACCAGAGAGACACAGAGGGGTGTATTCATAAGGATGTTATATGTCAACAGTCACACACTCAGACTGTCAATCTAAAAGAAAACCTGGACATAGAGTTGAACACAGCAGGCCCAAATAGCAGAGTGAAACAAACAGAGGTGTCTCCTTCTGCAGATGTAGCTCAGGCTCTGACAGAAACACACACAGTGTATATAGAGCTTCAAAGAAACACTGAAGATGTAGCACAGCCAAAGGCAGAGGCTTGTGCTGAACCAGTAGGTATTGATACAAGTGATCCAGCTGTGAGTTTGACAGAGGTCCAGGTGTCAGAACGCCTTTTGGAGACAGAGGAAATGGAGCAAGAAGGTGTAGATGAAAGGCAGGGTGTTTCAGATGGGCTGACAGGAGAAACTCACAAGGCAGAGGGAGGAGAGAGCTCAAAGAAAGTCACTTTTATCCTGGAGCCTGAGCTGATCAATGACTCATTCCTTTCTGAGACCAGTACCTCAGTGGAGTACAGGCCAGAGACAAGTGTGTCAGGTGAGAACAGTATGTTTGAGCACTGAGGACACCTTTGGGGAGAGGTGGAGCACACTGGTGAAGTTGTTGGTCAAACAGATCACTGACCACTGGTGAAGTGCACACACTGGGTTTACGTCAAGAGCTGCTTGTCTTTGAAAACACGGTGTGACTACAGACTTGAACATGTGTCCCCATTTCTTTATTTTTGATTGTTGGTTTTATGGAAATTCAGCAGCCATCTGCCTGTTGTAGAAACTGTAATCTTTGCTTGTGTTTGTATATTTGCTTCTGAAAGTGATTTGGTGCAATTTTTTTTATGTTTCTCTCCTCAGAGGCTGAACTGAGCTCTCATGATGAGACCAACACCACTGAAATAATTGATCGGATGTTTGAGGAGGTGCTGGAATATGCTGGAAGGATAGAGGAAGAGAGGGGGGATGATGACGATGCTGAGGACCGTGATAGCGGTATTGGCGCTTGCTCTGGAGACAAAGATAAAATGGACATAGAGTCAGAAAAGGAGAAAAGTGAAGAAGAGGGAGACGCCAAAGAAGAGTGTGACGAGAGCAAGCAGCTTGAAAACAATGGAGATGAGCTGCTTACGTTCCCTCCTAGTGGCATCCTCTCTCCTCTCAGCAAGTCTGTAGAGGCTGTGGTCACCCCTCTGGTAAGATTAATTCCTAACTTTGAGCTGTTGAGACATGGTATTCCATTAGAGGAACTTTCTGGATTAAGTTCCACGGTGAAAGTTAATAAATTCAAAGGCAGTAAATAAATATCTGTTGTGTGTAAATGTTCCATATTCCTCCAACAGCGGCTAGCAGCAAGCCAAGAGTCGAATCCTCCTTCTTTGCTCCTGACCCCAGAGGAGAGCACCACCCCTCCTGTTGAATCTGCTCCTCTATACAGGTACAGGTCTCAGCAGCAACTTCTCAGTCTTGAATCATTAGTGATGACAACTCTGGTGTGACACATCTCAGAAAATTACAAGCCCACTGTTGTTTTTGTTGTTCACTCTGGTGACTTGGTGAGGAAAATGTAAGGCTAACTGAAAGAGCGTGGTTGAAAGATGTTTAAAATAAAAATACAATGTGAAGTAGAACTTTTAGGTGCTTCATAAATGTCCTGTCATTATAGAATGCACTTACACATTGTTTCTCAAACATTATTTAAATGTATTATGAACCACCCCAATTGCAAATATATAAAATATAATACTAATATACTACAGTATAGATGGTTTTAATCAGGGCAGCTGTACTGTCTCAAATAATCCTCAGTGTGAGTATATATTGTGCTATAACATGTGTAACTGTAACTTGATGTTGGTTGGTTCTTTGATTGGCAGTATTGATGCCTACCGTACTCAGAGGCAGAGTAAGCTGCCCACCATTCAGAGCGTCACCCCCGGGGTTCAGAGACGAGCTCCAGAGAAGTCACAGCCTCAACATTCTGTGGACACTAAGGCAAAAATCATGGTGTGTAGCACAGTTTTTGGTTATTGGAGAAAGTCAAATTCTCACAGTCTTTGAGTAAATATTCAGAGTGAATTCTAACCCTGTTCTTCTCTCTACAAAACTTTGCTAGCTTTGAAGATGTAAACTGTGCGTCACTTGCTGAAATTGACTTAATTTAATTAAATCCTGTACAAATGTCCCTTTACCCACAGTGCTAGGTGTTGTTCTGTGTCTCTCCAGGCTCTTAATGAAGACGCAGGGAAGCTGCAGACTGTTATCAACCAGACCCTGCAGGCTCTGAGCTGCTGTACCGATGAGGAGCATGGCCGAGGCTCGCTGGAGGAGGCAGAAGCTGAAAAACTCCTGCTGGTCTCCTGTATGTAGACCACAGGACCTTTTGTTTTAATAGACCCTTGATATCTACACTTGTTCCACAGCCATTCAAATCATAAGAAAAGTATTTCCCTTCATTTTTTATTATCTTTCTGTTCCTCATTCTTGTGATTTTACCTGTCTGTCCCAGGTGAGAAACGCTCTGCCCTGCTGGCAGAGGTGGCCAGACTGAGGGAGGAGAGGAACTCTGAGAGTGGAGAGGCAGCAGGGGAGGACAGGGATTATGTTTCCCAACAGCCCTGCAGAGGGACTGTCAGCATCACAAACATCCAGCTGCCTCTCAAGGTCGAATTTGTCTGCTCCTCACACAGCCGGACAGGTAGCACCTCACGAAGACATGTCTACTATTTTGGATTTTCAATTGCCTCATACAGTTACTTCATGCCTTTTTGCTACTTTGATAAGAAAAACCCTCTGTTTTAAAATTCGGGGCTTAATTAGCACAGTGGCTGACGTCCGCTCTGAAAGGACTGTTTATGTGCTCGTTCAGGTCGACCAAGTCACTACTTTTTCGTCCTGATCCGCTACGGGCCCTGCAACATCATCGCCACCCCTCTGGCCACAGCTGCTGACGCTCAGAAAGGAGACACCATCTCCTTCCCTACGTCTGTCACTCTGTAAGCTGCACTTTATCAGCCGGTTTGGGGTTATTTCATTTAATCAACTCCACAAATAAGCTGACTTTCTCAATGTAAAGTTTTTAATATAATAACCAATGAATGATCACATCCAGACAACTTTGATCATACAAGGGCACTCTCTTTTTTACATAGATTTCATATTGAGGTTCTGAAATATAATGTCGCTCAATGGAACTCTATAATATAAATGAACTCTTGGCTTGTTGTGTCTCCATAATATTTCAGGAAGGATATTCGCTCATCTTTTGAGATTGATGTGGAAGTCTACAGCCTGGTGAGATGAAACATCAACATTCTGATTTGCAGAAGTTTGTTTGTTTTTTTTTTTTGTCACATAGTAATTGAAATAAAAAGCCACACTAGTGTAGACCAAGCAGATACAATGAGAAGAATCAAGAACACTGTAAATGTCCTCTAGGTCAAAGGATATTGGTTTCTGATATAAGTTGTAACTTTTTGTAAAGCTAGTGGAGTTGGAGAGAGAAGGGATGACAGTGAGACGACTGAGCAGGCCATAGAATTTAAATGAAACTGCCTAAAAAAGCCAGTGATGCACTGGTTACCTTATTTCTTTATTGAACTCTTTCATTTTTCTTCTGATTTCTGTGAAATGCACAGCAGTGTTAGGTCTGTGTAATGTGTGGGTTTTTAATGTTCCTGTTCTTGTGCCATCTAGTCTCATACTTCAGGTAGTAACTGCAGCATGGACCGGACCACCACCACAACCAAGTCACGGGTAAGTAGCTGAATTTTTCACAGATAATGAGCCAGCTGTGTATTTATTAATGAGGCTAAGTCATTTATGGTGTCCTTACATATTCAGGTCACACCAAGAAAGCTTCTGAACACTATCACGGTGAGTGCACAGTTTCATGGCCAATTTTTTTTTTTTTTTTTTTTTTTTTTTAACCTCACACACACCTAACCTTTTCTTTTGTTTTCAGCAGAGATCCAGTAACACTCTGGCATGTGAGTTAAGTTTATTTTGATCAATATTTTTTAGGAGTCTAAGGAGGCGACAATTTGCCCCTGTTTCATTAAACTCTAACTCTAGGATAGTAGTAGTCTCTGTTTTAAAAAAACAGAAAAAATGTGAATTTGGTATGGAGGCAATTCTACTTTGTACTGAATAAGCTATTGCTATTGACTGAGCTTTTCCTGTTTGTTTTGAGGTTTTCATTCTGTGTTTCTTTGTCCATCAGCTGCTGCTCTTCCTGCTCTCAACACCCGTCGCTCCAGCAACTTTTGTCTGGTGGGCTCTCATAAGATCACCTTGGCCTCGCTGGGACAGAGCAAGTTCCCTCTGGATAAGGTAATTATTTGTCTCACTATTTTTGGCATCCTCAAGAATGAGAAGTGTCTTACTCCGAGCCCAAAGACTGTATCTGAGTGATGTTGGTGAAAGCTGGATTGTTGATCAGTTTAATCATTTTAAAAGTTAAGAAAAAAAACTAACTCTACACCAATAGAACCTAAAGGAACCCTGATGTGATACAGTCTCTGTTCACATTAATTCAGTTATCTGTGTCATGTAAAAAACACAATTTTGTGAATGGAGTTTGGTGAACGTGTTTGTAAGTGGATGTTTTTGTAAGTTGTTTATTGAATGGTGCCACTCAGAGGGGAAAAGCATGGCTCATGTAACACACCCACTGTCAGCAGCCTTTTTATTTTTGACACTGAGGAAACAGGAGCACAGCTCTGCTGGCACCGCTATATTTCCCTTTGCTTCTTTATGCTGTTGGAAATTTCTGCACATGGGTGGACTCACTGGTGATATAACGTGTCTGTCCCTCCCTGTCTGTCTCCCTCCCCTGTCTTTGTCTTGCTTCCTCTACTCAGATGAAACTTGAAGGCAAAATCAGGAGGCTGCTGGGAGATGAATTTCAGGAAAAGGTTTCACTGTTATCTAGTCACCGTCAGCCCTTCACCTCTCACATTTCCCTCTGCTCCTTTACAGAAGCTGTCCTCTGACTCATCCAGATAAACCACTGTCTCAGTCTTGATTGCTTTTGTTTGTGCAGGATGAATTTCCTATTTTTAGTTCAAGCTCTTTCCCATCTGATCTCCAGAATCCATGATGATGGTGTTTTCAGTACATTTGTTGTTCTTAAATCCAAAACAAAACATTTACTCCCTGGTGCAAAATACAGTATGCACCATGGTGATACCTACTCATGATGACACGTAGTGTTTATATAATAGTTATAAATAAAATCTCATAGAAATGAGCCTTGATCAGTTTGACCTGAACAGCTGAACAGTTTTAGGTTGTTTTTACTTCACAAACTGAATGAAGAGCATAGAATATAGAAATATAGTTCAATGTTTCCTCCTCCTCTCTGCTGTCATCACACCAGTTTGACAGTGTGTCCTCTCCCTCTTGTGCAGGTGCCTTTTCTCTCTCCTCTAGAGGGCAACATCTACTTAAGACTGGACAGTGAGAGTCACTCTAACGTGCATCACGAAGGCTTCCTGGTCAGTCACGTTTCTTTGTTTTACTCAACACGCTGGCTGCATCACAAATATGTCCGTCATTTAGCATCATACTGTGTCAGAATGTTAAGATTTAAAGCAGATGGGGTGAGATTTACACCACACTCCAGTGGGAATATAAGTCATGTATTTGGATGTAAATACATGACATGTATGGGTGTATATAACATTTCAGTTTTGATCTATGTTTTCGCTCCTCTCTCTTTGTGGTCCAGACGATGTTTGAGTTGATCAGTGGGTACGGGGTCTGGCATCGCCGGTACTTTGTCCTGGACGGATGCAGCATGTACTACTGGAACCACCCCAATGACAGAGAGACCAAGGTAGGCACAGACCAGCAGACTAAGATCAGACCAGGTCACCGTGTTTCTTTCAGCAGGTTTGATTCAGTCTTGTGTTTGAACCTCTCAGGAAGCAGAGGGCAGCATCTCTCTGTCCAGCTCTCCCAGTCAGTGTGTCAGGCCCGTCAAGAGGGACTCGTGTGCCCGACCTTTCACCTTCGAGCTGGTGAGCAACGTCCCACACCAGCAGCAGGACGACAGCCAGGAAGCGTTGGCCAAGTAAGTTTGAACAAAGACTCCCAGCACCCTGACAAATCAGATCTTTGGGAGTTTAAGTGTAACATGATAAATACACTAAATAAAAACCTTTTAGTTCTAACAGAGCTTCTGAACAGATCCCACGGATGTGTTTTATGGTGTTCATGGACTGTAATCAACCTGTCTTCCATGTGTCAATCCCAGACCTAGACCATTGATCAGTTTCACGTTTAAGCCAACACAGAATAAGGCTGTTTGTTTCTCATAAAACCTCTTCAGCTATAACAGCCACTTCTGTTTACAGTAAGCAAGAAGTATGTTGCTCCTCTGACTGCACCCAGCCAGTGATGTCACAGTGGGTGTTTTAGCTTTGACAGCTGATGGGAAACACCTTCTCTGACATCAACAGCTAGGCTGCGGCCGGAGCTTCGTGTTGAATCAGGTCTGATTCTTGCAGAGTTGCTCTGATCACTGTTCATAAAATGAAGGGTATTCTTCTTGTTCAGGTGTTGGTTTTCAGCTGACACCAAACAGGAGAGACTGGACTGGATGGAGAAACTCAACCAGGCTCTTTTGGACTTTCACACATGGAACCGAGCATCGGCCCACACAGAGAGTCAGCAGTCAAACACTCTGAGCAGTGGGAACATGAGGGAGAGCATACTGTAACTACAGCACCTCAGCAACACACACTCAGATGCTGTTTCTCACAGTTTCAGCTCGTCTGGGATCCATGAAGGGATCCATGAAGGGATCCTGATTTAGATCCGGATTTAGATTCTGTGTCTCTGAGCTGTAGGAGATGAGCTTCTTTAAAAACAGCCTGAAATCAAACAGCCAAATTATAAACATATAACCAGGCAAAACCTAATGTATCTCATGTTGATTTATCTTTGGGAGATATCTGTTTGAGTTTCTGTTTCTTTCTTTTAATCTGAATCCAATCATTACTGTTGGTTTTCACTTTTATTTGATAAGTTACAGTTGCTATTTGAATATTTTTAGTTTATCTTCATCATAATTTTGTGGAAGGCAGGTTTTTATTTTATTTTTTCTGGGTGATCAGCTGCTATTATTTGGTCACTTTCAGTAGCTAAGGTGAACCTTCTCTTGTAGCTTAAATATACTACTTTATATTTAGATTCACATTTTATTTTTCTATCATTTAAACTGGAAGGATAAACAAATGTGTATAGATAACTAATAAATACTGAGGGAGAAGGAAATCTTTAACTCTACTAAACTGATCTTAGATGAGAAGAAATGTGTAATGTCAGGGAATAGCACAAAGGATTCAAATACTGAGGGAATGCCAGCTAGTGCTGGAATGGGAGCTTCTCTGAGTCATTTAGACGCAGTATGTGCTTCTGTTTAGTGTAATAACACCTTTCTGATCAAGGACTCAGTCAGTCCTTTCTAAGCAGAAGTCAATGTTTGGCTGTTATTTGACTTGTCGTGGTTTTTTTTTTGTTTTGTTTTTTTTTGCTGAAGAAAACCAATCAGTCTGTTTCTTTTCCTCCTGTCGGCACAAAGTGTCACTGGTGTGTTGGGGTTTTACTTCCTTCTCAGTGCCCTGAAGTGTTCACTCACATGATTTGTGTTACTGCACATACATAAATCCATATATTTACATATATAAACCTGTATTATACATGTAATACAGATGAGAGAACAGGAAAGGTAGAAGAGGGGGCTGCAGTGATGCTGCTACAATGAATGTAGTCTTCTGTCTGGTGACCTGTTTTTTTTCCGTGTCTCACGTCTCCATGTATCAGTCTGTCACTTTGTTATAAATGTTATTCATGTGAACTTTCATTCTATGCACATAATGGAAGGTACCAATATAATAAATGGAATGAAATGGCTACAAAAACTGGCTTAAACTGATGGAGTTGACCAGTCCAGGCAGGCTGTAAACTACTTCCTGTCACTTTTTCTCACCGCTCTCTCCTTCTTCATGTACATTTCCATTCACATACAAAAGAATGTAAAAGGTGGTTGAGCTGTAGAACGTCTATATGTACAGAGCCTGAGAGAGTCTGGCAGGAAGGCAGCCCAGGTCAGGAATGCCATACAGGAAGTGGTCTAGAATTAGACATCCTGTTCGTCCCAGAGCCCCTCAGGGTGGAGGCGCTGCTAGATGTTATGGAGCTCAAGGTGATGACAACAACAAGGGGAGGGGAGCACTTCATTCTGCTTTCAGGACACACACACACACACAGCTGTGTTGAGTTGGCTAACGCCGGCTTTTCCGCCTTCTTATACACGTGCAGTGGGCGGTGGTACAGAACAGATTCTTTGGGTTTGTCACCTTCCACAGCTGTGACAGATTCATGGCTCTAATTGAAGTTCGGTACAAAGGTTAATGTTAATGTTAGCCTGCACATGTTTACCCCACACTGATAACACAGAGGTGTCCATATAAAACTCATCCAGATTTAAATATTTTACTAAAACTGACCCATTTCTTGGTAATTTGCTTCCCAGATTTTGTTACATCTTGTGTACAGTTCAAAATGTTGTTCTAATGGTGGCAGCAGAGCAAAGATCAGCAGGTCTCCACTGCTGACCAGAAACATCCAGTGAATGTCATATCAATACGACCAGCTGATGAAATGTTAACTGTTGGACTGAATGGTTAATGAGCAGACACGTCATTAGTCTGGATGCTGGACTTGATGTTGAATTCACGGATGTGAATGATTGGTGTTCTACAGTAGAGGGAGCGTCTGAGCCTCTGGAGACTCCGCTCTGCAGTAAGGTCTGCTGTCACTGTGACAAGACTTAGACCTCAGCAGGTCAGCGGCCTTGTTGTCCTCGGTGATGTGGACACACCCTGACAGGAATACACTCTGCACGACATCCTGATGTGTCAGCCCCTGCTCTGTTCTTTACATGACCCTGGAGGAAATTGTTCCTGTGTGGCTAAGATACGAGAGGTGATACCCTGCTGGCATGACCAGCAAATGCACAACCACTTTGATAGAACGACAGATACAGTCTGGATAAATGGATGTGGACACCAGGGAGTCTCACTTAGATTTCCACTCTGCTGTGTGCTCTGTGTGCTGTTATGACACCCTGAAGAGGATAAGGCTATAAAAATGATCAGAGGGTTGTTTTATTGTATGGTACCTTTCTTTTTTCTGAAAAGGCATTTGTCTACTGGTCTACATTTTCTTGGCAAGATCAAGAGAGGACCTTCAGTTTGTTTTTGTTTGTTTTTCTGATCCTAGATTCCTATTTAATTTCAACCTTTCCACCTGATATGTACTAAACATAAAAACCTTGGGTTTATCTTTTGGTTTAAAGTAGCTATGATCAATATCAACATTTGTCAGATGACTGACTGTAATGAGTGACAATGTGCCGCTCATGGTTTAAACTCAAAGAATCATCATCCAAGCCTACAGCTCCTCTCAGCTCTGTGGAGGGTTTTAGCATCTTTCAGCTCATTGTTTTGGCTTTACATCTCTCACCTTTATTGTTTTAATCACTGCTCTCAGATCAGATCGTTTATAGCAGCAGTTACCTGTTCTCAGTGAAAAGTCTCTAAACACCCTCTGTGAGCCGCCTGCCCAGCAGCAGACAGCAGGCAAAGTTAGCAGCTACTGTGTGTTTGTTTCTCTGAACCAAAACAGAGCTAAAGGTCGAGTGAATCATCAGATTCCCAGATAAACTTCACACAGATGCTCTTGTTGCTCTGGATCTCTTGGGTGTGTATACTAACAAGTTTGCCAGGTCAACTTATAAGGTGATAATAGTTCAGTATTGTGTTCCCAGCCTGTTTCCACTGCCCTCAAGTGGCCAAAAAAAACAGTTATTGCAGGTATAACCTGGTGGACAACTGTGGGCAGGTGGGTTTAAAAAAGGAAAACACAAGCAATAAAACTTTTTTTGAAGTCAGTTCTTTCACAGTTTTGTCCCTCGTTCCGATTCAATGTGTTATTCAAAGATAACCCACAGAGCACCCACGCACAAATTTTAAAACTGCAAGAGAAAAATTGAAATGCAGCACTGAAACGGCAGTGTGTTTCCTTCAGATAGCATGTTGGAGCTGGCTCCAGCCACAGGGCCACTTGGCATGCTCCTCGCTGTGTTTTGAAGAGATCCAGGAAGCTTGGAGGCGTAAACAGGGTGGTGGGGTCAGAGAACTCAACCGGTCCGCAAATAAACAAACTTCCTTCAGTGGTAGTAGCTGGCGCTGCTCAGACAGCTGCAGAGGATCAGAGACGGTCAATGATACAGTCTGTTTTTGTTTCAGTGGAAAAATTCGAGATATTTTGTTCAGATTCAGCAGCAGGCACTGACCAGTGAAGTTAATGTGAATCATGACTGAGGTCTGACTTAAACCATCTGAGACACCTGTAAAGTGCTTCACGATGGAAGAATGATAGTCATGGACATTAGCTCTCAGCTCCTCTGTCTTTTCCTAATGACTTATGCATTATACATCCTTTCTTCCTGTAACCGTGAGTTAAATTGTTTCCCCTTTACGAGTCGAGGAGACTCTCAGGCTCCCAAAAGGTTTTGTGGATCAGATCTGATCCACTTATCCCCTACTCACCCCGCCCCTACTCACCCTCTGTCACCATCTGGATTCTTTTCCTGGTCTCTCTCTCTCTCTCTCTCTTTCTCTTTCTCTCTCTCCCTCTTTCCCTCTCTCTCCTGTGGCTTTTAACGTCCTGTGGGACAAAAAAAATAAAAAATAATATTTCAACATGAAAACAATGCACATGTATGTGTCCATCACTCAAATTCTCTGTAGCCACATGGCAACATTTCTTTACCAAGTTAAGCTAACTGCTACTGGCAGTAATCTCATATTTCCCATTCCCGACATTCGAATGGTATTGATCTTTTCATCTAACTCTCAGCAATGAAAGGAATTATGAATATTTCCCAAAATATCCCACTTTCTAAAATCTTCAAAACATGTTTTTTTTAATCGTGGAAACAGCAGTTTGACAAAACATTCCTAACTCAAGGTCCAGTTTCTGACTTTTTCCAGAGCTTTCTGCCATATCACATGGTCTTAACGAGTGGGTGGAGTTTCTGTCGTCATGGAGATGGATCAGTTGACAGGTAAGTCCTCTAACCTTTTTTTTTTTTTTTAGTCAGATGAAGACAGTGTGGCCAAAAGCTTTGGACAAAGTAAGTGGACCTTGAGCAGGCATTGTTCGGATCCTTCGGTAGAACCTGGAATCAGAAAGCTGAGCTAAATGTTATTCTCTACTAATATTTACCATCTTCTCAGCAGGCACCTGAATGCAGCATGTCTCCCTATACCCTCTCTGTCCCTGCCCCTTTCTCCCCTCCCCCTCCCTCCTCCCCACCCTCCAGCATTATTCTCCTCTCTCTCTCTCTCCTCCACCCCACCTCCCCCTCCAGCTCCCTCCCTTTCCTGCTGGCCTCTCAGCAGAGGATGTGTCTGGGTGAGAGAGAGTGTGTGTGTGAGGGAAAAGAGGAAAGCCGTCAGTAGAATGGATTTGTGCCCTCTCTCCTCCACCCTTTCTTCTCCTCCTCCTCCTTCTTCTTCTCCTCCTTCTTCTCCTCTGTCTCGTCTGTCCTTCTCCTTCACTGGCACAGTTGCACCCCGGGCACCCTCAGTGCCGGCCCTCAGGGAAAAGGAGACTCGTGCGGTGGATGGGCGGCTGAAAACTGAACTTCAATGTCAGCAGGAGATCAGAAGAATGGTGGTGACAAACCAGGAGGTAATGAGACACACACACACACATGCATACACACACTTCGCCTGTTGACAGCATTGCTGTGTGGCCAACACCCACTTCTTCTTCTATGGTCTCTGAACGGCTAAAGACACAACAAAGCTGTGACTGTGTTTTGCTTCTCTATGAGAGAAATGAATGAACTCTTCAACATCCATCACTGAGGAGGCAGCTTCAGGGGGGCGTATTGATTTGTGGAGCAGCACTGGCTTTTGATTACATACTGAGCATCAGTGGCATCCACCTCTGCTGTGACGGAGGTTCGTCTCTGATCACAGCCTCAGACACACAGGCTGAAATCCTGAGTCTTTCTTAAACTTTGCAGAGCTGTATGTTCATCAGTCTGTTTGAACAGAAAGTTTTAGTGTCCCCTGGTGGTTCAAAGGCAGCTTTAAATAGTTTAGAAACCAGTGTGACCACAAGGTCCATTTAGTAGTGATTAAGGCACTTTAAATTATCACATGATCTTCAGCAGCGGACGGTGTTTTCCCATGATGCCAAGCTTTGTTGTTCAAATTTCTGTTTTTTCTTTTTTTTCTGAGCATTTGGGGAATTTGTTGTGTAGAGGAAAAAAAAACTCTGAATGTCTACTGTCCCATGAGAGCTAGGCAAACTGCCATCTGCTGATGAAGATCATGTGATATGATTGAAAGTTCCTCAGTGACTTCTAAATGGTCCTTGTGGTGAGACTTTCTCAGCTGCTGGTTCCAAGGCCAAGACAGAATGGAGAATGTCAAAAATTTAAATGAGTTCTCTGCAGGGGGAAGAAATCTGTGAGTACTTATGTCTTTTGAAGTGAAAACCACCAACTTTAAAAAGATGGTTTATCAGTTTAGTCTTGGATTTCCAATGAGCTGGTGGACACAAGCTGAGATATCCTGACTTTCAGGGTCTGGTAGGGGTCAAGCTTTAAAAACTATGCCTCCTACACTTCCCATAATGCATAAAGTGCATCTCATGTGTTCCCTAAGACTAGTAAATAGATTTTAACATGTCATATTGGTGGAGTGCTCCTTCAAAAACACAGAATATTGGTGTGAGATAATCAAGAAACAGGTCTGTTTGTTGTGTAGCCATCAGAGGGGCTGTAACTCTCTCACCACGTGCCTTCATGAGAGTCTGCTGTTTCCATACCAGCAGACCCACGAACACACCACTGCAGCAGGACTACAGAGAGGTAACTGTTTTTTAAACCAGCTTTTACATGACGCTCATCACTCTCCTGAACCTGAGCTCTGTGGCTCATTGTTTTGCAGAGTTGCTGATGATGACGTTTCAGCACACAGATTTAGTCTTGGTAGGACAAAGGAGATCCTCCTCTGAGACAGAGACAGTCCTGTTTGTGTAATTGAGACGCCCAGAGATCTACACACACACACACACACACACACACACACACAAACACACAGGGTCAGGAAGTATTATACTTAGAAGAACCTCTCACTCACAGGAACTTAAAGGGGCAGCCTGTTAGTATTTATGTTTAAAATATTTAAAAATGAGCTTAGATTAAAAACAGAAAGTGAAGAAATGACAGTTTGGACGTTACGTCAGAGACACCCGTGTCTTGTGTTGCAGAGAAATCTACTGTAGTTAGCATGCTCGACCTGTCCCGACTCGTCATATAACTTTGTGCCTCAACACCTGAGAGAGAGTCACTGTAGAGTCCAGTCTGCCCTCAGTCTGACATGAGAGGATGAAGAAGTAGTAGCTGTGGTGGTTTATAAACCTGTGTTTCAGTCGTCCTCCCTCTGTCACGTTCCTCTGCTCTTTCCTCAGACTTCAGGGTAATCCTGTGTGGGAAAGATTATTATTATTAAAGATTATTCTCCAATCCATACAGGTTTGGTAACATGTCATCAACTGTGCTGTGCTGAGGTTTAGATTTATTCAGGCTAACGTTAGCACACTCTCATGTGCTAACTGAATAACAGGGACACAGGGAGGCCAGTAAAAACTTTCTGGATCTTGTGATGGTCCACTGGCATTAGCGGACTGCTGGGCATCCCAGATCGGGATGGAGACCTCAACACGCTGCCCCCCATTTGTTTGGAGTATGAATTGGACAGTTGGCCATTTCTCACTCGCTGTCCCTTTAACTTTAACTGTCAGTGATACATGCTCAGTCTGTGACTGTTAAACTTTGTCATCTCAGCACAATCCACTAAGCTTTCAACCCTAAAGTCTCAGAGCTGGTGACCCAGCACATCACGTGACTGTCTGCTGAGTCACTAACCACTACATTATTCAGTTAAGGCCAATTAAGATAGAGGCATTGTCATGTGATTCTGATGGCCGCTCCCTCAGCTGCCTGTCTGGCTGACTAACATATCCTGTTTACCTGACTGTGAGTGACAGCATCTCCTCTCCATCAGGACTCAGAGATTGTACAGCACATCCCATCCCCTAAACATCAATATTCCTGCTGCTTAGCACACTCTGTATCCTCTCTTGTTATGGGTGATACGGTTGGTGGCTCAGCAGAGATCAGTGAAAGCATGGGAGAGCTGGGAGGACGTCTGAGGACAATTTCAGGAGATGGAACAAAAACAGGGTGTACTTTTCTTGAGCTGATAAATGAGAAACAGAGAAGCCTTATCACGGCACACTGGATTTTACGGCTCCAAACAACAAGTTAAACCTCACTGAGCAGATCATCAGGCCAGGTCCAGCTTTTCTGTCAGTGGGAAGGTTGTTCCCCAGTTGCAAAGGCAATTTTTCAGACTGTTGTACAATTAGAGATTTAGAAAACCATTCCAGTTCAAAAGTCCTCAGGGCTTCATGTTCCATCAGATTTTACAGACTCGCTCTCACAAGGTTTGATGCTTTTTTTGTTTCTGGACTTGAACTGCTGACATTTCAGTAACAAGTGGAAAATAGGCATGTTCTAAAACGTTTGACCGGTAGCGTATGTCGATATTTTTAGATTCTCTCCTATACAAATGGCTGTGTTAGCCAGTGGTGACCCTCTCTGTGCAAACTGACAGGTTTGAATGGGATTATTTAGTGTCTGTTGTGTCTAGATTTAATTGTCACCTCATGGATTCAGATTTTCGAGATAGCAGATATCAGGTCCTGAATGTTGGCTGTGATAGACAGCTGTCAGAACACAGAGCATCACATCTGACTGTGTATGGAGCTGCGTTCCATGCTGATTCATGTCCACCACTGAAAGTGCCTACAGCGGGCACGTGAGCTTCCGAACTGGACCATGGGGCAATAGAAGAAGAAGTCCTGGTCCTGAATTGCATTTTCTTTTACATCATGTGGACGGCCAGGTGTGTGTGTGTGCGTTGATTACCTGGTGAAGAGATGGCACTGCTTTGACATGAACCACCTACCTAAACATTGTGCAGACCAAGCACACTCATTCATGGCAGCAGTACTGTGTGGTGGCAGCAGCCTCTTTCAGCAGGATGATGCTCTCTGCTACACTGCAACAACTGCTCAGGAAAGGTTTGAGGAACATGACAGAGAGTTCAAGGTGTTGATCTGGCCTCCAGATTCTCCAGGTTTCAGTCCTGGGGAAGAGTGAGCCTCTGTGGGTTGTTCTGGAAAACCAAGTCCAGTGCATGGAGGCCCCACCTTACAGCTTACAGGACTTACAGGATCTGATGCTAAAGTCTTGGTGTCTGATACCACAGGACACCTTCAGAGGTCTTGTGGAGTCCATGCCTTCCATGGGACAGAGCTTTTTTGGCTGTATGATGGGAACCTACACAGTATTAGTCAAGTGGATTTAATGAAATTTAATTTTGTAAAGCACAGACACCACCAACAAACTGATCCAGAACATATTACACACCAGAAGGACCTCACAGCATGAACTCTGAGACGTCTTTTCTTTGTTCTGGTGCTGTGAAAAAGCATAAGGGACATTTTCTTTACATGTTGTGGTCCAGCAGTTTGTTACAGCCTGGGGTTAAAGTGGGTCGGAATGACCCAGAACAGCGTTTTCGGCACATTTGATCCAAGAGTAAATAAATCTGATTGGTAGTTTCCTATATACTCATGTGGGTCAGTGGACCCACAGAAAAATCAGTGAAGGTTTCCCTGACTTTGCTTCGTCTATCCCTCTGACAGACACGGTGCCAGTGGCTGAGGAATGGCCAGAGGTGGAGAGGGCTGAGCGTTTGGCCCGAGGAGCTGCCTTAAAGTGGGCGTCAGGTGTTTTCTGTCGGCCTGAACATCTGGAGCGACTGGGCCAGTACAGGAAGAGAGAGAGTCAGAGGACTGCATCAATACACACCAGACTCAAGGTGACAACACAGATCGCAACACACACACAAACATGCATAAAGACAAACAAACGATACAGTTAGATCACAGTTTATTAGATGCTCTCATAAAGGCAGCTCATAATAGAAACCGTGCACTTGAATCCCTGCTACTAGTCATTAAATCAGCACCGCTTTATTTCTGGTTGTCAATCCTTTCCTCCCAGTCCATGGTCCAGTCCTACCTGGAGGGGGTAGGCTGGGGTCTGGAGCAGCTCCAGGAGGCCAGGGCTGGGCTGAAAGAGGTGTCACAGGCTTTGAAGAAAGCAGGACTGGAATCCAATCAAAACACAGAGGGGGTGAAGTCTCTGGAGAGGCTGAGAGACGTGTCAGTCAACCACCGTCAGCTCCTCGCTGCGGTCAGCAACTTGCCTCGACTTTACTCTGGTGAGACGCCGCTTCACTTTCAATCAGGTTCAGCACATTTGATGTACACAGGTGAAAACAGCAGTCTAAACATACTATACTGCGATATAATTCAATCCAGTACATCAGCCCTGCAGTAAATTTTGTGAAGTCTGGTGAGTGATGAGTTTGTGAATTTGTGCTATTTGTTTTACTACTTCTCTTAAATTGCCAGATTCTTGTCCACCCTGTGAAGGGTCAGAGGTTAGCTGTCTTTTATGGTCAAATCTAGTCTCCTGATTTCTTTAAACCGCTTTTTCTGGTCCTGTGTAGAACCAAAGAAAACAGCAGTGATTTTCCTTTGCTTCCACGACTTCCACAGCTGGTTGTGGCCTAATATAGAACCAATAACTTCACTCTTTAACAGCCTCAAGAGGCAGCAAGAGGTTGCATAAATTGTTGACAGTTTGAGGATTCAGGGTTCTCCCTCCCTGCTCCTCCTCCTTGCCCTGTGCAGTGCGTAGCATGGTGTTGGAGACTGAGCGTCTGGTAGAGTCCCGGCGGCTCCTGGAGGCCCACGCCCGGCTGATGGATCTGGAGCGCTGGCAGGACGACATCCTCTGGCAGCTGCACAGAGCAGGAAGTTCACTCAGCGCTGAAGACCAGGAGCTGGTAGCCAAATATTTCTCTGGTGTTGGGCAGCTTGTGGACGCCCTGGGTAAGAAGACCTTGACAGGTTACTGGGGATTATCACTTTAATTCAGTGTAACTCATTGAATAGTAAGTAAGTAAGTAAAACAAACCATTCTGTATATGGCTTCAGTATTTTCTGCAGGTTGTAGTTTAGTGACACATATTTTTATTAGAATCTGGGAATGAATGTGTGATGTGTAGCTGAGATAGGATCAGTGACAGAGTGAATCTGGTATCATCAGCTTTAATTAAAAACAGTATCCATCCTGCCACTGCAGGTAAGGAGCTGTGGGCGGTGGTGAGCAGTGCTCTGGCTCTGGCCCGACAAAACCCCACACCATTCGTATCAGCAGTGAGGATAGTGGAGCGGGAGGAGGCCCTGGACCAAGCTCTGCTGGAGGAGAGAGGGGGGAGCAACAGCAGGCCCCTACCCCCCGGACGGCCTCGCTGCTGGAGAGCATGCTTCTTCCAGGTCAGCACCAGCTGATCCAAAACGCATAACACACCTTTCACACATTTCTGGTTGTGTGCTGAGGTCTGTCCTCTCTCACGCCTCCTGCCTTCAGGTACTAGAGGAGGCGGTAGCTGCGCGGTTTCGTAGCGTTTCCTACCTGCACACACGTGGTCCGGGTCTGGCAGGCCACCTCTCTGCTCTCCAGCACGCTACCATGGCTGACCTGGCTACTGTACGCCACCTGCTGGAGCACTGCGTCCCACCGCACTATCGGCTGACAGGAGCCTACCTGAGGGCCAGTCATCACTGTTTACAAACTCACCTGGCACAGGTAAGAGCCATGAGACTTAAATATGCTAAGTTATAGAATATTTTGAAAGTGGTGACAGCCTGACTGGTATTTGTGGCCTAGGTTAGCAGCTGGGACCTGGAGAGTGGTGAAATCTTCGCTGTGCTCAACTGGGTGTTACACATCTACAACAGGTGAGCTCAACGACCTGCACAGGTTCTGTAGTTTCCTCTTTGTATTTCTGAAGATTTTAGATTTCTGGGGTATCAATAAAACCTATGAAACATCAAATCCTCTGAGCGTGACAGTCTTGTTTTGGCAGCTCAGACATGATGGGTCATCCAGAGCTGGTGACTCAGATGGAGAAAGAAGAACTGAGACCTCTTATCTCCACCGAGGGACTGGAGCAGCTGCAGAACAAATACGTGCAGAGTGTCCGGGTGAGTTGACCACAGACGTTTTCTCAAGAGTTCACAAACTGTGACCTGTGCCCCTGTGAAGAGAGGCCTCTGAAAACAGGGTCACCACATAGGCACCACATGTTTGGGTTTGTAGGCCTGGAAACTGAGTTAAAAAGACACTATAGAGTCTGGATACACAGAGGACTACACATTTTGTGTTAGACACCCATCACAGCTCGTATTCCAACAGCTTGTTGATGTCTGCCTTTTGGAAAGGACGTGCAAAATAAACTTCAGTTCATCTCCAGAAAAGTCAGGACTTAACTCTGTCATTCAAGTACTGTCAACGTGTGTTTCCATGTTGTTGCTGTTGTAGAAGAGTGTATCAGAGTGGATGCACAAAGCTCTACAGGTGGAGCTGCAAGACTGGCAGAGAGACCAGGAACCGGATACCGACCATGAAGGTTTCTACCAAACCAGCCTGCCTACTATCATCACACAGGTAAATGCTATACAATTCACAGAAACACAGCCACACACACACACACATACACACACACACACAGGTGGAAATATGGGCACTAACATCCGTCTGAAGTGTTTTAGTGTTCTTTAATAGAGAATCTGAGCCTCATAAAGTTCAGCTGTGAGTACAGACCAAAAAAGTGAAATTGTCCACACAAGCAGTGAGGATGAGATGAGGCTGGAGTTCAGGCTGAAAAGTGTGACTCATCCAATCTAATCTAATGTAATCACAGTAATGGTCTTCATCTCTCTCCACTCCCTGGAGACACGGTTTGTAATGACATTATGTGCTCACTGCTTCTTTAAATTGAATTTAAAAAAAAAAACCTCCCAGCGTTTCTTCTTCCCAGCTACTTCAAGCTCTGTAACCTCTTTTCAGCACCACAGTACTGTACGTGCTCAGAGCCTGAGACGGGTCAGGTCATACTTGTTTGTTTTGTGTGGATGTTTTGTTTGTGGCACTGTGACAGATGCTGGAGGAGAACGCCCGGGTGGCTCTGATGATCGGAGAATCCCTTCGAGATCAGACTATACAGATGGGACTGTATGAGATGGAGAACCTCTTGAACAGGTGCCACTGCCTTTACACATCTGCCCCCTGTTTCACTCTCAGCTGCTTTTACCTTTCACTTACCTTCATTTCTTCACGTCGTCACCTCCAGGTTTCGGGAAGCTCTGGTGGAATTTGGGAAAGAGCATCGCAGGTATCCCAACAACAACAAAAACAAGTTCTACCTCCACTATTTGCTGGCCTCCATCAGCAACTGCATCATCCTCAAGTAAGATTTTGGCAGAGTGTTGGTGAAAGGATTTCAGAGCTTCACAACACTATGTTTTCACCTTTTGTGATACCTCAGGGACCTAGAGTGTGTTAATATCATGTCAGCATCACAGGCATCCTGGAAAAGTTGGCTGTTTTCTCCAGTCTTCACTCAGCATACACCTCATGTACTAACCAGGTTATCATCTGGTTAAGTTGTCCCTTGCTCTAATGATGTGTCCACTCAAAGCGATGCTGTTTTTCTGGTGCTCCTCCGAAAATGAAAGGAAAATGAATCTCAAGAATAACCCAGATAAAAAAAATGAAATCAGAATAAGAATCAGGTTGAGACCACAGATTAAATCTGTGCTGGTCTATAGAAGTCTCAGTGTCCTCTCCTGTGTGATGCAGAAAGTCCACAGAGAGCCTGCAGCAGCAGCAGTCATCCCGGTCAGCGGGCCAGTTCTCTCGGACTCCTCCCAACCCTCTGGCAGCTCTGGACCGGGCAGTGAGACGGGCGTGTCGCCTGGTGATGGATCAGCTCCTGTTGGACCTTCAACCTTTCCTCCCGGGACTGCTGACCCGACCCTGGCTGGTCCAGGGAGACCCCACACCCAAACTCTGCCACGTCCTAGAGCGTCACCTGGAGCTGTACGGCCGTGTTCGGCCACCCTGCCGACAGGTCGCAGCTCTGCTCTGTTTCCATGCTCAGTGTGCAGACTGTGGTTCAGCTGCACTCTATTTGTTTGTTCAACTATGCAGCGCACAGTATGTTGAATCCTGTCACAGTGTTTCAACAGAATAGGTTCAGGTTTGAAAGCTTAGTACTGATCAAAGAATGAACAATCTCAGGGGATGATAATACTGATTTGCTAGTTTTATTTGAATGTTTTGGTGCTCTTCCTCTGGGGATGTTGAAGAGCCTGCTTCATCACAGTCTACTCAGTCTCATCAATCGGATGATCAATAAACTCTCACTGGTCTGAATCTTGCATGTACAGTCACGGTCTCTGCTGAACCTTATATTTGTGTGGACAGCGTCTGCAGGAGGAGACCCAGTGGCTGATGGTGGTGGAGTACGTCAGGGCTCTGATGCAGAAGAGGCTGGTGTGTCGCAGCGCTGAGGAGAGGAGGCAGCTCGCTCAGCAGATGGTTCAGGATGACCAGCTGTTCAGAGAAATCTTCCACGGCCTGGTGAGCATCGTTACCGCAAAACACCATCACAACCTGTGAAATGTGGTGTCACTGTCAGAGTCATCTCACACATCAAAGTACTGCTGTTTGTATCGGCCTCCTCAGCCCCTGAATCAGTCAGACTCAGGTGAGTAACTGTGTGTCTGTGTAGGAGGGTGATGGATCAGTGCCTGAAGTGAACCCTTTAGCCTTACTACCCATCCTGGCTGACTTCATCCGAGTCAAAGATCCCAGCATGCTCACTCTGGAAGTGTCAGGACTCGCAGCCAAATACCCTGACATCAGGTAATCTGACCTCTCCTGCTCTGCTCTCACAGCCTTCATACTTTTCAGCCTGCCTTACTCGTTGTGTAGTTGCTATCCACTGATGTCAAACCAGATCCTTGCTGCAGAAGTAGCTAACACTAACAGTGTTTGGTTTCAGCCATATTGATGAAATATGTCAGGGATCATACGTAAATGTTGTTCTGTTTCCTCAGTGAGGAGCATGTCTCTGTGCTGATGGACATCCGTGGTGATGTCTCCAGGGACATCAGAGGGGCTGTGCTGGACTTGCTGGAGCAGAGCGCCCCCCCTCTGCCAGCAGGATATCGGCCCATCTTTACTGACATCCTGGTGCCTCCCTCCACCATGGCCTTCTGTCTACCCACTGCCAAGTGTGCATGACTACAAGAGCCACACCTCTGACCTGTGCTCACTTTTTCACATTGAATCCTTCAGGGTGGGTCTGATTCTCAGATGGATCATCAACCCAGGTCCCATCAACTGAATTAGTTTCTGCTGTGCTTCAGGTTTCACGTCATGTTGATGGATGGACACTCACAGTGTTACACACATCATTCATACTGGGAGCTGCCCAGTGCCACCTTCAGTTTTCTTCTATCGCCCACTGAAGCAGGTTGAGGGTTCAAGGCTTTGCTCAAGAGCAACTACCTGTGACCTCTACATCTGCAGCCCTGATACAAGCTGTTATCATGTGTCTCAGCTGTTTGTGCTACAGATTTAAAGCTGCATTAGGCAACAAACAGGAAGAAGAAGGGTTTTTAAATTTTCTTCTTCTCACTCAAAAATCATGACTCAACATAAACATAAACTGAATTATGTGATAAAATGAAATACTTCACTGTTTTCTGAAGACAAGTGTGGTTATAGGAGGTTACAGCCAAACCTTTTCCAGTTCTATCATTGTTGTTGATCGATTGTTGTCATTATGAAATATATGTAAATGCTAAAACGTAATTAAACAGTGGGGCAGGTAGAAAATAGTCAGAGTCTCCAAACGAACCCAAACAAACTCTGTTTCCACAGCAATGTCTCATCTCAAGTTTGCCAACATTAGCCATCATAACATCACTACTGCTCATACCTGAACAGGTAAGGCTGTAAAAACAAAACCTGTGAGTGGACTGCGAAAAATGATGAACACATCTTTTCCACTGATAAACTGTCATTCACCTCCATTGTGTCAGCGCTGCAGCAGAAACTTTAGAGACATCCTGAAGCTTGGACACAAAACTGAAGCGATCTGCACGACTACATTCCACCAGAGACGACGAAGAAAAGTTCTCTTTAATGGCTTTGAGGGAACGGACCCTTTTAGTTAGACCACTGATCACGTAACACACTATTACAGGTCTTTTTTCAGGATCTCTGACTCCTTTGTAACAGCTGAGTCATAGAGAGAGGAATTTACTGACAGATTCACAGTGTCTGATAACTCCCTTCAAACAGGAAGAAATCTATTGGATTTTGAAGTGGCTCATCAGTTGATGTATATGATGTTTATTTCATGATGAGCCTCAGACTCGGTGTGTATGTTTCAGACAGAGAGTTAGAATAACACATCATTGTTAATTTTTGGTGTAATCAATGAAAAGTCATTCTGTGGTTACAGCCGGCGTCCTGTACAAATACAAGAGAATGAGTCCATAACACATACTGACAGTTGTTTTGCTGTACGTACCAGGTGAAGGTTGTTGGATGAGTTACACCGTATGGTCTGTATTCTCTGAGGACTAATGGACTAATGGAACTGTCCTACCTGAGGAACTTAGGCTGCTAATCCATTATCTATAAATCTCCCTGATAATCACTTTTTCATGAATCTCTCTTTAAGTGTTTTTACTTTCTCCAAATTTATCTTGCATTGTTGTTTATATTGGGTGTTTTTAATCTGATTTTTTAAAAATATATTTATTGTATTTATGTTATCTTTCAACCTTTTCAAATGTATTTCCTTTTGAAAAGTTTTTCCAACTGGTATTTCAAAGGGTATTTTGGTTGTTCTGGTCCAATGCAAACCTTTAAAGCATATTGTGAACTCTGTTAAATAAATGCTTACGAAACTGCTTCGTACAGTAAACTTTCATCATTTAGTTATTTATAATATTATTACAAATTATTTCAATGGGAATATGATAACTATTAAAAGCCATGCCAGTAAGTGGTTGTTATTTTCACATGTTCAGATTAACACCGTTGTTATTACAGTAGGAAAAAAGTTAACTGTACACCTCACTTTATTTCCTACGGAAGAGGATTAGGGCCACACGTGGGGGGAAAATACTATAACAATATTAGAGTTGAAAGTCACAATTCTACTTTTCTTTTTTTCTACATGTACTCTTCCGTAATTTCCCTATGAAAAGGAAAAGGTTTTAAAAAAAAAAAGAAAAGAAAAATCGTACCGGTCACGTGACCCAAAGAGTTTGTGACGTCGCTGAGAAAGATGGCCGCTCCCGTAGGGCCAACGCTTCTTCTGTAATCCAATTTACTTTTAGACTTTTGTAGAATATTCCAGCAGCGTACTTTCAGCAGGACAGCTTCGCGGAGTGTGAGAGCAGCTGTGGCAGAGATGAAGACCTTCTGTGGAAGAGCCAACCCGACCACTGGAGCCTTAGACTGGGTGGAGGAGAGTGAGGAGTACGACTACCACCAGGAGATAGCCAGGTAGCTCTGAGCTCCGCAGCGTGGACACCAGTATTCAGTGCACGGCAGCTCCGTAGCAGCATTAAACACTGGATGTTTTACATCCCGTATATTAATCAGTACTTTGTAGTACAGTTCACATCTGACAATTACACCACAGTTAAATGGTCGCGAGTCCATCAAAGTCCACAAGGACTCAGGAGCCTAGTGTCTGTTCAGTGGGTGCTGGCTGCTTCAGCTTTCATCATACACACACACTCTGAACCTGTTGTCCCGTTAATCAGATCTGAGATCGGTGTGTTTATCTTTCAGGTCCTGTTATGCTGATATGCTCCATGATCATGACAGGGTGAGTGTGGAGAACATGACACACAGCTTGATGGGAGCATTCATGTTTCCACAGTGTTAAGGTTTGTTCAGTGTGTCCATGGTGTGAACGTGTGTGTGTGTGTGTGTGTGTTCAGTGGTATTAAACGTCTCCTAAATCAGAATCTTTACAGGTCAAAACAAACATCTGCACACGTCTTAGAACAACGAATGAATAAATAACACATTGTTAAAGTGTCAGGTTTTCAGGCTGTTGATTTCCTGTTCGTTCTCCACTCATTAGCATCTGTCTCCTGGGAAAGTTGAATGAACTCCAAAGGACCAAACTAGTTCTTCAGCTGACTTATTCCACTCACTGATTAATCTGCTTCTTATTTTCTTCTTACTTTTGATTAAAAATGACTGAAAATATGAACTGAGTATCAGAATAATTTCTGATGATGTTTCTGTGTAACGACTAATTGATAAATACGTGAATCATTTCAGCTGAAGACTCAGCTCCACACTCCATTTATTAAATATGAACAAGTAGTTCAGCACAGAACATTCCCGTAACCCAGCTGACATCCTGTCCTCCTTTTCAGAATGAGAAATACTACCAGGGGATCCGGGCAGCTGTGGCCCGAGTGAAGGCTCGAGGTGAGAAGGTCGTTGTCCTGGACATCGGGACAGGAACGGGCCTGCTGTCCATGATGGCCGTCACCGCCGGTGCCGACTTCTGCTATGCTGTGGAGGTACAGACACTCTTCTTCTCCCTCATTTCACGAACTCCTTCAGCACCTGTCCCTCTATGAGTCCAGACATTACACAGCTTCAGTGACGTCTCCGTGTCCTCTGTGCCCTCAGGTGTTTAAGCCCATGGCTGAAGCAGCCCAGTGCATCGCAGACAAGAACGGCTTCTCTGATAAGATCAAGATTATTAACAAACACTCTACTGATGTCACTGTGGGGCCAGGTCAGAGAGGACCAACACACACACACACACACACACACACACACACACACACACACACACACACACACAGCCAGCCGCTCTACACTGGTTGATATGTGTGTGTGTGATGGATTGTTGGGTTGATCCAGTCTCATGTATTGTGTTTGTGATATGTTACAGATGGAGATATGCAGATGAAGGCCAACATCCTGATAACAGAACTGTTTGATACAGAGCTGATAGGTGAAGGAGCCCTGCCCAGCTATGAACACGCTCATCAAAATCTGGTCCAGGTGTGTGTGTGTGTGTGTGTGTGTGTGTGTGTGTGTGTGTGTGTGTGTGTGTGTGTGTGTGTGTGTGTGTGT
>JBBMJY010000021.1:1588585-1603609 GCA_037833715.1 Toxotes lorentzi
GTGTGTGTGTGTGTGTGTGTGTGTGTGTGTGTGTGTGTGTGTGTGTGTGTGTGTGTGTGTGTGTGTGTGTACAGTTCTATCTGAAATTCATCCACAGTGTTCTAACTGGTCGTGTCCCTCCACCCTGCAGGAGGGCTGTGAGGCGGTTCCTCACCGGGCCACTGTCTACGCTCAGCTAGTGGAGTCGGAGCTGCTGTGGAGCTGGGCTCAGCTGCAACCGGTGGAGGTGGAGGGGGCCCGTCTGGTCCCGCCGCCGGCTGTGGGCCACTGTGCCGGAGCTCATTCGGTGTGCGACATTCAGCTGAGCCAGGTGTCTCCAAGCAGCTTCACCCCTCTGGGTCCTCTCTGCACCATGTTCAGGTGTGAACGTGAGAGAGAGATGTGTGAAAGACGTTCTTCTGGGTTGTTTTCTCTCAATGTTTTTTTTTCTCATCTTGTGTCTCCTCCCGCTTCTTCTGTCCCTTTCAGTGTGGATTTCAGTAAACCAGTAAGCAGTGCCTTCCAGTCCCACTCCTCCCAGTTTGTGGCTCAGTCCGGTGGTCGAGCCCAGGTGGTCCTGTCCTGGTGGGACCTTGACATGGATCCCAGTGGAAGCATTGTGTGCACCATGGCTCCCAGCTGGACGTACCCACAGCCAAAGATGGCTCCGGTGTGTTGTGGGACACGGTGTTATGATGCTCTGATTCAGGCTCTCAGTGCCCTTTGTTAATGCTGTGGTGTGTTTTAGTGGAGGGACCACTGGATGCAGAGTGTGTACTTCCTGCCTGTGGAGAGCGAGGTGACGGAGGGGGAGGAGCTCAGTCTGACTGTCTGCCATGATGACTACAGTCTGTGGTACAGCCTGCGGTCTCACAGGTCAGACACAACATGCTCTGTGTGTCCTGCTTCTAGTGTAGAAATACTGTGTGAACCTGCACCACTGAACTGTCCAGCTCCTCCTGAGCTCCTCCTGAGCTCCTCTGGTGCTTCTCAGCAGCAGTTTTGCAGTAGTTTGCATCAAACTGTAGTGATGAATGTGAATGTGACTGCAGATGAGAGCCTTTCTTCACCCTGGCCTCGTGTTCATGTTTTCAGTCAGCAGGACTTGCAGACTGCAGCTCCTCCGTCTCGACCGTGTTGTACCTGTCAGGCTCACCTGGTTTGGACTCGGCCTCGTTTTGGTGAACTCAACGACAGGCGGCGTACAGAGAGCTACGTCAGCGCGCTGCGCAGTGTAAGTTAACACGAAGAAGAAACCAGACTGACTGTGAATGAATCCGTGGATGTGATCGTCCTCTCACGACCCCGCTGTGTTACCTGCAGGTTCTCAGAGAGGACAGTGTGTGTCTGGGCGTCAGCGATGGAAGTCTGCTTCCTGTCTTCGCTCACATGCTTGGAGCCAAGAAGGTACTGTGCTCTGAGCACGTGAACACATGCTGTCCCTGCACTACCACCACACTCACACTCTGTTAGTGACTAATCTTTTTATTCTCTCAGGTTTTCAGTGTGGAAAACTCCAGGATGTCTAAACAGGTTGTTGAGCAGGTAAATGACATGTATCATCTCTGAGAGCTGACAGATGCTCCGTCATACCTTTGCACTGTTCTTCAACTTAAAAACACTAAACTCCAGAGGAAGGCTAGGACGTGCTAATACCACACATTTTTCTCTGCAGGTGTTGGAGGCCAACTCGATGAAGGGAGGTGTTGAGCTGCTGGAGCTGAGGACTGACCAGCTGACCATTAACGACTTAGGAGGAGAGCAGGTATGTTTGGAACAAGCCTTTAGTGCTGCACTGCACTGCAGCCTGCCAGAGTGTGTGTGATCATGTGACCTTTAGGTGAAATTCCATGGTCTGCACTGAGTGGCTTTAAAACCTGCACTGATCAATATTTTAATAATTCACCACGCTTTATACTAAAGCCACAGGCTGAAAGAATCAATCGATCAATCAAAAGATTGGAAACACCTGAGACAGTTACCACATCTGTAACTGACTGACTGGAAAACACTGAGACAAACAGCATGTTAAAATCTGTAGAGCACAACAGAAACAGCTGTATTTATCAGATTTACTACATGTGCTGTGACATTTGTGACATGGAGAGTTATCACCCATCCATTCACAAGAGGAAACACATGTTAATTCCCATTTTCTTGTGATGATTTTCTTGAAATTTGGTTCAAGTCTCCTCAACATTGGGATGGAAGCTGAGTCGGTGCTGTGTTTACTGCCTGTAATCAATGAATTTATATTTAACTCTTTGCTTTCCAGTTGTGATTTGCTGGAATTCAACCAGTTTCATAACCTCTGGGGTCAAAAATCCCAACCAGATATATATTTGATAATGGAACAAAGCACCAACAAAGCACGTGTGACTCAGTGGAGAGAGTGTGTGCCGTCTTCTCACGCAGATCTCTTTGCTGATGGGTGAACCGTACTTCAGCACCAGCCTCTTACCCTGGCACTCCCTGTTCTTCTGGTACTGTCGGACCGCCCTGGCAGGCCTCCTGCAGCCCAACGCCACCATCCTGCCCTGCTCTGCCACACTTCACATGGTGGCTGTGGAGCTCCAGGTGGGACAGATGAGAATATGTTCATGCATATCATTTCATTTTCTCCCAGTAACAGTATGATGGTATGAAGGTAAAGGTAAGTCTCTGCTGAATGACTCTTGTCTTCATTGTGTTTGTTAGGATTTGTGGAGGATAAGAGCTCCATGTGGAACATGTGAGGGCTTTGATGTCACACCCATGGATGAAATGGTCCAGGTAATGTTCTTCTGTAATTCATTTATTTTCCACACACACATCAGTGTCTACATCCTCTGTAACAGAAAGTCCACGTCAGGCCGTGGACACCCTTGCTCAGTTTGTTTTCTGAGGACAGACTCATTCTGGACTCGTATTTCATTCAGCAGTTATTTCAGGGTTTAAACGTGAGGAGACATTAAACTGATCACACCTCTGTCCCTCCAGCAATCTCTGGATTTCCGTGAGTCTCGTGAGGCGGAGCCACACCCTCTGTGGGAGTACCCGTGCCGCGCTCTGACCCAGTCCACAGCCGTCATGACCTTTGACTTCACCCAGTGTGTCCCTCAGCAGCCAATCAGCAGTCAGGGCACACTGCCTTTCATGAGGTAGCGTCTCCTTCTGTTGTTATGAACACACCTGTCGTGTTGAGTCATTAACAGTCTGTTTAAATGTCTGTTTCAGGATTGGTCGTTGCCACGGTGTCGCATTGTGGATGGAATACCACCTAACCAATGACATCACTGTCAGTGCGGGTCTGATTGGACCAATCAGTGAGCAGGTATCCCAGCCTTTTTCATCTAATGTAACCCATGCAGTGTGGGTGATGTGTACTATCTGTTTTTGTGTTTTCAGTCTGAGTTTGTTCAGTTTGTTCTTTCCCACTCTCACTTTTCATTTTAGTTCATGTATGTTCATGTCAAATGAACTGAAATTAACAGCTTGTATTATGAGACACAACTTTAAATGGTCATTTTAAGACATGATAGAAAAAAAGCTTAAGAAGAGCAGCCAGAGGTCAGAGGTCATTTTCAGCTGCTCCACTGTTCCAGTGTTTCCTGTCAAATGAAGAGCAATCATCAACAGGAAGTAGTTTGGTGACACACTTTGGACTGTTTGTGTTAAGAGTGTGTGACAGATCTGATGAGTCCTTGTCCCGCAGGGTGACTGTGAGTGGAGTCGCCACAGGAAGCAGGGAGTGTATTTCTTCACGTCACCGTGGGAGAGCTCAGGTGACGGCAGAGCTTCAGTGTCTTACAGCTTCACCTTTGAACCCGGTTTAGGAGACATTAAGATGGATTTCAGCATCGAGTCTCAGTGACGTGGAACAGTCTCTGACTGAAGAACGAACTCTTAACGCTGTGCTTTTTACCTCATGTCAGTTTGCATTTTGGCTTTAACATCTGTGGTTCAGACAGTGCTGATGTGAATTCAATATCTGAAAAACTGTAATGTGACTGTTATCCCTAAAACTGACAAGAATTTAGTGTTTTGAAAAGCTTCATCATATCTGAGTATAATTTGAATCCATATATGTAAGCAAATGGTCCATATTAAGGGCTTCTTATAAGTAACTAGTATTTACCAATTCTACAATAATTAAGAATTGTATCCATCACATCAAAGGTGGATCACACTGATCTGTATAATTAGGGATGATGCAGAATAGTAAGTGTTTGTTAACATATCAGGATCATTACAGCCCCCCCAAAAAAAAAAACTGGGAGAACCCAAATTTGAGATCATCAGAGATGAGTTTTTACTAGGCCACTGGTCTACCAAAGCCAAAAGTCTTGTTACAGAAATGTTGAATAAAGTTTTATATTGGTTGTCATGTGTTTGGTATCTATATTGTCGTAAAGTTTCCACGAAGGAAGGAAGACTTCTTCTGTTTGGGGCACAGGCTGCAGGGATGAGCAGGGTCAGTGACTGCCTGACTGAAAACTCCATTCAAACATGAAAACGAGTGGATCAATCAGGAGATGATGGGAATCACTTCCCTCCACTTTACATTCAGTGAAATGTATGATACCTATAAACATAAGTCTGGCTTTAGTTTATTGTATTGAAATGAAACACAAAGACAACAGCGACTCTTATTGCCTTTATATACATAAATAAGATGGAATCACATCAGGTTGTGTCCTTCTTGTATGGACCTCTGTATGCTGTAACTGTACTGGTGAACATTACTACTTCAATGATGAGATGTAAATAGAATTGTAAATGAAAAGAACAAATGCATTTCAATGCTTTTAGATACTTCAGAGAAACTCATTCTCACACCATCATTGTCAGGATTAACGGCAGCAGGAGTGAAACTGCAAAGCTAGTGGCCCTTTTTCCATTTCATTCAAATCCCTTTTTTCCTCACTGTCAAAGCTGCAGTGCCAAACTCTCAAATTAAGAAGCTCTGCTCTCTCTCTGTTGCCGTTGTTGTGACAAGAGACAATCAACGCTGGTGAATCACAGAAGAAACAAGGTGTCGTGTGTTGTAATTTGAAACTCTGAACTCATCAAACAGAAGCCATCTCACTGAGCTCCACACAGACAGACAGTCCCATCACATCAGCAGCGACGTCCACTGATAAAGCAGCTTTTGCTCCAGCCACTGTAGCAGAGGCGGTCGAGCGTTCAGGGGCAACTCAGGATGTATGGAGGAGTAAGGAATGTAATGTTTCGTAGCACAGGCGATAAATGTGTGATCTCTGTAGGTTCAAGCGTCCGTCAGTGTGCTGTTGTCCAGTACAATCTTCTCTCCTGGTTTGAAGGCTGGCATTCCCAGGTACGGACAGCTGGCACACCTGAACGCATCACCAAGGTAACACTGCCACAAACAGATGATGAAAATCACTGAAATCATTCACTCCTCACACTGTGAACAGGTTAGTATGACAGAGGAGGAAACATGGTGAGATGGGACACTGTAAAACATATACATGTACTCACACTTCCACAGGCAGATTTTGGTAGATTGGTCTTCTGTTTCCCTGCACTCTCCTGCTCCAGCTCCTCAGCAAGGCCACACGTGCTACACATGAGACAGCATATTGCATTGTGTAACGTTTAATTGCTTTTCAAAGCTCAGATAAACTCACAGTAGGCAACATTTTTGAAAGCCTAGCTACTTCTCTTCCAGTTACAACCTGACACACCCACAACATGCTTTTGTCTGTGGTTTAAAATCATTTGTGTGGTGACCTCACCAGTTCTTGCATGCTTTCTTCTTCTTTCCAGCGCCTTCTCCACAACTTGGAGCTTTAAGAGAAACTGGGTCTGGCTTCTTCAAGTCATCTTCATCCAGCAGAGCGTCAGAGTCCACCAGATCCTAGAGAAAGAGAACAGAGGGGACAAGAAAGACGTGGTAAACGCAGGAAGAATGTGTCTCTGCCCGTCCAGCTGGTAAAACTGTGTTTAGTGATTAGAGAGGTGAAAATCAGTAACTCACCACATCATCATCATTCATGTCATTGGCTGAGAGTGTCCACATTTTGACAGTGTTGGGATCCAGAGCAGGTTTCTCTGCTGCAAACAGACATTAGCAAATATTAGCTTCACATCAACTGTGACAACAATGAAATAATGCAGTTTCACAGGAAACTGTGAGGGACAGCTCAGTGGTCGTAGTCCACGATCTGATCTGATAGGTTCAAAAACTGAAACGTATTTTTCAGATTTAGATGATTATTAGAAACCCACCTGGCTTCGGTGTCTTCTTCCCAAAGGACAGTTTAATTTGGCTGGATGATCCCACCTCAAAGTTGGGTTTAGAGGCAGATATGCGAACTTTAGACAGGGTGTTTCCCTGGTAACCAGTGGCCGTCCTGAGGGAGCTCAGTGCCTGTGGACTCAGTTCTGCTTTGCTGACCTGTACAGAGCGGAGGCAAGAGGGTCAACGGGTCCAAAAGGAGACATTCTGCAACAGGATTTAACTGCTGCGGTTTTAACCAGCTTTATATTTGATTTATATTTGATTTATGGGGTGAAGCCCAGGATTACTGTTCTGTGATTCTTTCTTGTCTCGCTCATTGTGGTTTGGTAAGTGCAACAGTGTGTGTGTGTGTGTGTAAGTGTAAGTGTATTTTATCCTGCAGCTCTGAGCTGGACTCACTCTGACTCACCTCAGTCACTGACATGAAACCTGACAACTTCAGAGCTGATACCAGCTTCTCAGAAGTCTTCACATTTTGCATCTCAGCTCCTGGAACAGAGAAGGAAACAAGTCCACACCAGTGTAACGCAACAAGAACAAGAAATGTTGTATAGTATTTCACATTCACTTTGACATATTATGCTTCCTCTTAAAGGACTTTAGGGTCAGGAATCTGGCCTGACTCAGAGACCACAGTAATTGCCATTTCCTGCAAGAGGTCATCAGCTTGACTTTAAAATCTCCACTGTCCGACATGATATTCAGACTAAATGTGTAAAAGAATTTAAAACAAGGCTTTTGTTTCTCACCGGTTACTGGTTCATCCAGAACTAGCTTCCCACCAGGTTTGAGCACTCTGGCCATCTCAGCTAGAGTCTCTGAACTGTGGATGGAGGAGCTGTCAGCCAGAAGGCAAGAGAGCACCCAGTCAAAGGTGGATGCTGAATGGGAGGCTGGGGGAAGGGAGAAAAAAAATTACTCCTCACTTTGAGCCATGCCTTCCTGTGTATAACAAGTCTACATACATTACATTTTATTTATAATAAGGGAGAAGTCACAGCATCTACTTCTACATCTGTGTGTTTCTTGTTGTTGTTGTTGTTTTTTTACATAAAAGTCTTGCATAGTGTAATTTAAAGTTAGGCCAAAGGTCACTCACACATCAGCAGTCTCTCCATGTTCTCCACTGACACGTTGCCCTCTGCACCAACAGTAGCACCCAGTTCCTCCACATACTGAGTAAGGGCTGCTGGTGTTGAGGGCTGAGTCCAGACAAACAGCACCTTGTCTCCTGCTTTGATGCCAAGGTCTGCCATGATTTCCTGGAGAAAGTAAAGTTCTCTGAAATTCACATTGTTTTGTAACTGGAAATCATACCAAAAAAAAAAAAAAAAAGTAAAAATCGTGCTCAAATGCCTGTGTCCCTGTCTGTCTGTCGATCCTGTAAAACTGAGGACAAGTGTCCGGCCATGAGACAGACCAAACTGCCAACACTGTAACGTTGGGACCACAAGATACAGATCATTTTAGCCGCGACTTTTGGCTCAGTAAGTTATTATGTGACCAGAGGTCAGTCCAATGACCTTAACAGCATTATATTATCACTGTAAATACGGAACAACTAGCAGCTAACCCATGATAATAAATATAGTTTTACCGTGTTAGAGAAAATTATTCTAAACTGAAAACTGCACAATGGTCTCGAAGGATTATTACAATTTACTAAACCAGTTCCCCACCAACGGTAACAGACAAGAAATGTAGTTATTCGCCTTTCAATAATGGGGTAGTTAAAAGAGTTTACTTGGCTAACTAGTAGTTATCGGACTAGCTTTTTGTTGACGCTGATGAGAAGCAAAGTTAGCTCTCTGTTACATGAAGCGAGGAACGTGACGCCGCTGTTATCAAGACTGAGCCCGCTGTTAACTCTGTGAGAGTCCGGGACTCAACTGTCCGCGAACAGAATAAACTCACGGTTTTTATAAGTGCTGTAAAATGCTTCTGGTGGCTAAAATACTTGAAAAGAAGAAAATTTGAACGAAGCGTACACATTGACCTACCTGCTAGCTTAGTGGCAGTGAAAGTGTCAAGTTACGTGATCTGAAAATCATTTTCCGGTATTAATTTTCAAAATAAAGTTGTTGTCGTCGTGTAAGAACGTTTTAGTCATGCAAGTAGTCGGTGAGCTTGTAGTGGGCTATATATTTTATTAATAATGCGACTTAATGTGACACAAATAATGCATACTCCCATTTGTTGCAGTCGTTTCTTCTCGTTAATTCCTAGAAAAAAAAATTTCAATGTGTTTTAGATTGAAGAAAGCATCCTTGGGGTTTTTGACCATATTGTAACTACCTTGATCAATTTGTGTTTGTACTCAGCCATAGACTATATATACATGTTCTCAACTGAGTCGCACTAAAGTGACGCAGCTGTGTCTAAAAAAATCGTCTCAGTGCAGCTGGATATGGCGGCGCTGCTGAGAGGACTGCGGGCTGGAAGGGCACTTCGGGGGCTGGGCAGCGGTAAGACAGGGCCGCTGTGTTACTGTGTTCTCATATTAATAACGAACAGCCCGGGAAATAGTTCCTGTACTGTCTGTTCGGTTTGTAGATGCGTGGAGCTGAAACGAGCAGCGTTGGCGTTAGCTGTCCGTGCCAAAGTCACTTGGCACCGAAGGTGATAATGAAGGACAGAATTGGGCAAAATAATGTTGGCTGTGGCTTTAAAATCAGATTATTAGGCGGATAATTGTTGGTTAATATGGTGCAACGGTTTTGTTGACCTCTATATTCAGACATGCGTTGCATGGTAAACAAGTTCCTGCAACTGGGGGGCGTTTTGTCTCTGGTTATGCAAGCTGTGAGAGTGTGTTTCTCCTTAATTGGTTATAGGAGTTGGCAGTTTATTGGTTTATAGTTTAACAGTTCACCTAGCTAAAAGTAATGAAGTCTGATCTAACAGTCCTGCAGTAAATCCTCCTCCATAAAGGTTGTAATGTTTAATTTTATTGAAACTGGTTTAGAGGTGTTGCTTCAGCTTTGTGATTTTTGCAGGATGTAGTTCATGCTGCTGTCTGGTATTACATTATACAGAGAGGTGTTTGTTATTTAGCCTGCTGTCAGTGATATAATGTGGTGGACAAAATAATAGAAACACCTGCCCATATTACACAACACACTACAATTCAACAGCATCACCTCTGTAAAACAGGTGCATGGCCTTCTCCAGGTATCTGCAATAAAATCATCCAGCTGTTTTGAACAGTAAAGGGTTGAATCTCATTCTGCTGTATTATGTATCTGTTGTGTACCACAAATAGAGGAAAGAGAAGAAATTCACATACAAGGTTGTAGCAAAGAATAAAAATGTCAAGGCTGCAAATCCTTTTCAGTCCTTCATGTTGCTGCTCACTCTCTACACAAGGTTATCCAGACATTTGAGCCACATGGCTGCAGGAGAAGAGATGATGAAAGATTACAGGGGAAGGAGGTAGAAGTACTGGAGAAAAGACCTGATGCAACAGCCAAACAGATTCACCCAAACCCGGTTGCACCAGCAGCTTAAACTTGTATCAGCTGTAAAAAGTAAAAAGGGGGTCCGAATAAGGAAGGAGTGGTTTAAGCTACCAGTAGAAAGGTGTATGAGATATCTTCAGTTCTGGATGGAAAACCCGGTTTATGTGATACTGGCAGTTCAGTGAAGACTTGTGGAGACAAATATATTTTCAGTGTTTCAATGGATTTTAAAATCATCAACAAAAAAAATCCCAGTCATTTTTCTTACAATGAATCTATATGTTTTGTTGAGCTTGAGTTCTGATATAAATGTAAGATTTCATTATGGAGTTTGATTCTCATTCTTTGACACTAAACAAAATATTCCCCCTCCAGTGGTGGCTGCACCCACGACGACCAACCCTCAGTGCAGAGGCCTGAGACGAGGCTTCCACTGTGCTGCGCTGAAGCTTCAGGACGAATCCAAATCTGACAAACCCCCCTCCTCCTCATCCACAACCTACCATGAGCACTACCAGGCCCACTCGACTGAACAGGACACAGCTTCACAGGGAGGCTCAGAATCTGAGGAGGCTTCCAGGCCAAACACCAGGTCAGCCCATACAAAAGTCTTCATTCAGCAGGATACCTGTTATGTTTAATATTTGTGCTGATAAAGTTTCCTGGTATTGAATTTCAAACTGAGCTGCTCCAGACCTCAGCTCTTGTCATGTTCTCTCTCCCTGTGGTGTGTCTGTGCTGTAACATCACTGTTTGTGTGTCTCTGTGAAGTTACCAGGACCAGAGCGGAGAGCAGGGTGAAGAGTACGAAACAGAGGAGCAGCTTCAGGCTCGAATCCTAACTGCTGCCCTGGAGTTCGTCCCGCAGCACGGCTGGTCCATGGAAGCCATCGCGGCTGGTGCTGAGGTGAGCTGCTGTTAAAATGAACAGTGGAGTAGCTTTTAGAACAAACTCAGCCAACAGTTAGATCACTGAAACATATCGCGCTGTGTTCACATCACGTCACATGTAACGGAAATTTACTGTTAGTGGACATTTGCCACATGTTCTCTCATAATTTCAGAGAGGATCAGAGGGTTTCCATTGGTTCTCATGTACATCACGTGACTTCGGGGCCCTACACGCTGCACAATTTGGGGCCGTTGTCTTAGATTGTAGTTGCATCTAAGACAACGGACTGGCAACCAAATACAAAAATGTAGGGAGCAAAGTGGCACCATTTGACTTTGTGTATAGGAAGAAAGGTTTTTAGGGCCAGTGTGCATCATGTGATTCTGCTGTGCAGAGTGTATCCACTACACCAGAACTACCTCACAGCCCAGATCTGTTCCTGGGAGCTAGGTTGTTGCTACTAACTTAAAGCAGCAACCATGAACCACAACATCTCCAGTCCAGCCAGGGATCTTTGCTGCATGTCATTGCCCTTCTCTCTGCAGCTGTGCTCAGATAAAGACCTAAAATGAACAGTTAATCAAACATAAATGAGAAGGAAACTAAATGAGTTGCACAGATATGAATGGAGATTTCAAATTGTGCATGTGTGTTGTTGTTGTGTGTTGGCACCAGACTCTGGGTCTGTCCTCTGCTTCCACTGGTATGTTCTACAATGGAGCTGGAGACTTGGTCCTACATTTCATTGCCCAGTGCAACTCACAGCTCACAGAGATAATGGCTGAACAACACAAGCAGGTGCAGCTGGGCCAGACCGAGTACGTACACACAGACACACACACACACACACCTGCGGTCCAGCCCTACTGTTAAAATGTAAAGTCACTTCACTTCAGGATTTCAGCTTTTTGCTTTGATATCTTTTTTTTTAGACCAAAGAAGACTGCAGACTTTCTAAGAGATGCTGTAGAGACCAGACTGAGAATGTACATCCCCTACATCGAAACATGGCCACAGGTATAGCGTGCATGATGATGAGTCACAGCAGAGGTCTGGACTGATGCAGAAACCACATTTGACCCTTAACTTTGTGTCCTTGTCCTCAGGCAATGAGCATCCTGCTCCTTCCCCACAACATCCCAGACAGCCTGAAGCACCTCTCCACGCTGGTGGACGACATCTGGTACTATGCTGGAGACCGATCCACAGACGTGAGTGGATCCTATCACCCTCGAACCCCTTCTTCTTCTGCTCATACCTTCCTGTCCCCCTTTCATCACCACCCCCACCACATCCGGCCTGCCACCTTCCAGGTTACTCACCCCTCCCCCCCTCCAGCCCTTACCTCTGTCCCTGTTTACACCACAGAAGTGACTTGTCACTTATCTAGTATTTGTATTTGTATCATTTGTATTTGTGCTGTGACAAATGACAGGTGGCCTGATTCACCTTTGTGTCCACTGAGTGTCCTCTGGGACTCTCTGTCTCGTCCTGGTATCCAGCCCCCCACCCCCCTTGATTAAACTGTGTTCTCTCTCACAGATGGAGGAATATGTCACACAGAGTGTGCACTTTAAGTTGTTTCTATCTATAATTTACCTTTTCCCTTATGGTCCCCTGTTGCTGCACTTTCTTGAATTTTATTTAGTGCATTCCTCTGTACATACTATTTATTGTATGCATTTTAATATCAAGCACACTTGGTTTCCATGTAATGAAATCTGCTGTAGAGATAAAATTGCCTTGCTTCTTTCAGAGGGTTACAATACGAACTTTGTGTACCACCCCTCTCTCATGCAGATGAACTGGTACACCAAACGGGCTGCGCTGACAGGCATCTATAACACCACAGAGCTGGTAATGGTTCAGGATTCCTCTCCAGACTTCCAGGACACCTGGAACTTCCTTGACAACCGCATTCAAGATGTAGTCAACATGGCTACCACTGCCAAACAGGTAGAGTTCAACGTCTGTAGCATTAAAGAGTTGAACACAGGGCAAAGAGACAAAGTGTGGCCATGTCATTCTCCTCCTACTGAACAAACTCAGTTCTCCTGAATATGATTCAAAATCAAAGGGAAACATCAAACTGAAAGATGAAATGCTTTGATGCGTAAAACAAGTTAAGAACAAGGATTTCAGAATGAAAGAAACAGAATCAGGTGTCCAACTGTCTGTGGAGGGCATTTGATCCATTCTGCAGTCATGTGTTATAAGTTGTGTGTTCCACTTTGTTGTATAGGTGCAGTCGACTGGTGAAGCAGTTGTACAGGGCCTGATGGGAGCTGCTGTGACAGTAAGTACTTGCATCGGTGACCTTGTTCATTTGTATGTATTCTTCACCCACATTAACAATCATACACTCAATTTTGAAATTTATCAGGCAATCCAGTAAGCTGTGTTTTAATTTGAAACCTTTCCCTGTGATGAAGTTAGTGATTGATTCAAATGGATTTATACATTCAGTGCATTTTAACAGAGTAACACTGCAAGGGCTCTGCTTTTCACAAAATCCAAAGTATTTAGAAAATATGTAAAAGCATTTAAATGTATTGGTAGAAATGTGGCTCATGAATGTCTTGTGTTTTCCAGCTGAAGAACCTGACAGGAATGAACCAGAGGCGATGATGTTCAAACCTCTCAGTCTCACCGATCCTGACAGAACATCTAGTTTGTGTCATGAGCTGAAGATCAACCGATTTTCATTTTTGGATTATCTTCATTCTGGATTGGATTATGACTTTTATTCAGCAGGAGAAAGCTATTATTTGTTCTCTGCCCACGATTTCAACATCCTGCTCAGATTATTTTTTGTCTTTGTATAAAAGGACACACAAGAGCTGTCATTTTGTTGTTTGATCAATTTAAACTTCAATAAAGTAGTTATTATTGCATATTTAACATTTTCATTTGTCTTTGATTATCTGTTTGAAATTAAATTAGTCACCTACTATAAAGGCTGAATTCAGGTAACACAAGTCCCCGTAGGCAAAGTTTTGCAGGTAAATCACCATAATGTAAACTTTTCACTGGGATTGTCCTAAACGTAAATAAAAAATATTCTCCATCTGAATAATTTGAAATGTACTGCAACAAATTCTACACTCAGGGGTCTAAGAGTGTCCAAATCACATTTTTCCACCGGGACAAATTAACCATATTTTATCAAAAGCAAGAGTGGGCGCTTTTATTTTGAAAAATTATTTCCGGGCTCCCATGACCCGGATATTAAACAAAGACCCGCCCCCACATCTCAATGAGACCAATCACTAATCTGGTTTAAGTCTCCTGGCCAATCAGCAGGAAGTAAATATTTCCGTGGAGGCCTTGAAGCCGGAGCAGCGGTAGCAAAGTGAACGGCTTTACAACGTTAATTTTAGACTTCTTTAACCGCAGCTATGCCGTATGCTAACCAACCGACGGTGAAAATAACAGAACTGACAGATGAAAATGTCAAGTTTGTCATTGAAAATACCGATTTGGCGTAAGTATTCACTTCTCCATTCAAAGAGTGTGTGTGCCAGAGAGCAGCCATTACTCTCCTCAGCACCAAAACACACTGATGTTATGAGACGTTACACGTTAAATAACTGCACTATGAAGTTCAACAAGAAGTTAGCCGCATAGGAGGACCGTTTTATTTCCGTCTCTGAAATGAATGTGTGTGTGTGTGTGTGTGTGTGTGTGTGTGTGTGTGTGTGTGTGTGTGTGTGTGTGTGTGTGTGTGTGTGTGTACGTACCTTAGTTGTAGGCGTAAATATAAACCCAGCTAACCAAGAGGTGCACACAGGAGGACTTACCGGTACCACAGACGTTTTAATTTTAAGAGTCTTTAATTCAGAATTTGGGATTATATTGGATGCTTGGGAGCAGAAAATGAAGTGAAAGGGTCATTTAGAAAGTTATTTTCACTCCTTAAAAGAAGCATCTGTCTTTTTCCTTTTCAGGGTTGCAAATTCTCTTCGCCGTGTCTTTATGTCAGAAGTTCCCACTATAGGTAAAGTACCTTCTTGTTTGTTGTGTGTGTGTGTCTGTGTCTGTGTGAGACAAAGTGATGGACTGTGGTCATACAATACAAACTTATGATGACATTATAATTCATTCTGAATGTAAATTGATGAGGAAATTACTCATAGAAAACAGTACATTGGCCTAAATACACATCAGTTTAACGGAGCCAGCAATCGACTTACAGCTACAGAAGCAACTGAGACGCTGAACAAAATGTTTACGTTTTATTATAGGCCTTTCTCACAATAGCAATCTTGACTTGTGATGGAAAAATCACTTCACAGGCACTACTAATAATGTTTATTCTATATATATATATATATATGTATATGTGTGTGTGTGTGTGTATATATATATATATATATATATATATATATATATATGTATGTTTCTTCTATAGATAGATAGATAGATAGATAGATAGATATATATAAAGAGAG
>JBBMJY010000021.1:1603709-1635052 GCA_037833715.1 Toxotes lorentzi
TATATATGTATGTTTATTCTATAGATAGATAGATAGATAGATAGATAGATAGATATAAAGAGAGAGAGAGTGTGTGTCTGTGTGTCATGTCATCATCTGCCACTTATCTGAGTCCGGGCCCAGGTCCAAAATGTACCAAAGTCCATTGGGCCCATTGGAGGTGATGCCGCCTGGAGTGGGGTGAGGCAGTTCCAGGGTCCTGGTTTTGTGCTGGTGGGCAGGACTTAAGGGGAAACTTAATGGAACTTAGCCATTTTTAGCTAAATTAGTTTCACCTCTGCTTTTCCTGCTGTGATGAGACAAAATGTGTTCTGTGAAAATGTCTGTAGCACAATTCTTTAGCAAAAGCAGCTGAATGGAATTGAACCATCATTTGTTTTAGTGGTTATACCTGTGCTTTCCCAACAGGGGCACTTGCACACAGCACTGGAACACTGGGAAATGTAGTCTGCACAGCACTTTCTCCAACAGTAACACAACACAGAAACTCTAAATGAATAACTTGAACTTGCTTGACCTTTATTTACAGCGATTGACTGGATCCAGATTGATGCCAATTCATCAGTGCTGCATGATGAGTTCATTGCGCACAGAGTCGGTATGTATCAGTGTTTGTGGTTGAGCCACCAGTGTGACCTGATGACAGTAATTTGATGTAGTGTTAAAAATAAGTCTGATACACTGATGTGTCCTGTGTTGTCAGGTCTCATTCCTCTCACAAGTGATGACGTTGTGGACAAAATGCAGTACTCTAGGGTGAGTATGCTGGCATTAATGAGAAAGCCCTACCCTTAGGGCAGACATCATGTTCCCTCTGTATCTGCTGCTCCTGCAGGACTGTGCCTGTGATGATTTCTGTCCAGAGTGTTCTGTGGAGTTGACCCTGGACGTTCGGTGCACTGAGGATCAGACGCGTCATGTCACCTCGCGTGACCTTTTGTCCAACAACCCCAGAGTCATCCCAGTGAGTCTTCTCTCCGTTTATTGAAGTCAGTTATATGGAAGCAGGATGAAACAGCTGATGTGTTTTATTGTGGCTTTACAGGTGACATCCAGGAGTCGAGACAATGATCCCAATGATTATGTGGAACAAGATGGTAAGTTTAACGTCATCTTTCTCTTGCCATTTTCTTGGTTTTCCATCATTTAATCACACATTGTAAACATTTACCTTCTCCTCTCTGCTTCCTCCTTCGTCCTTTACTCACGCAACACAGACATTTTGCTGGTGAAGCTTCGTAAAGGTCAGGAGCTACGACTCAGGGCATACGCCAAGAAGGGCTTCGGTAAGGAGCACGCCAAGTGGAACCCAACAGCGGGGGTGTCCTTTGAGTATGACCCAGACAATGCACTGAGGCACACAGTCTACCCACGACCTGAGGAGTGGTGCGTCATCTATTCTAGTATTGCTCAACATGAGGGTTAAATGTATAACATAGGACGATAACTGCAGAATAATTCCTCACAGCCTGAAACAAAGTGCTGCTACTGCACCCTGACTAAAGTCACATCACTCTGATTTCCAGGCCAAAGAGTGAATACTCAGAGATTGAGGAGGATGAGGTTCAGGCTCCCTACGACCCCAATGGAAAACCAGAAAGGTGAGGAAAGAATTTTCTGTACACCTGGGCATACGTGGGGTTCAGTACATGTTGCCAAACGCAGATAACTACATAACTACAACACAACTCACGCACAGCTCATTTCCACCACGCAGGTTCTTCTACAACGTGGAGTCGTGTGGCTCTCTGCGACCGGAGACCATCGTCATGTCAGCGCTGGCCGTCCTCAAGAAGAAGCTGAGTGACCTGCAGACCCAGCTGAGCCACGAGATCCAGAGTGACGTGCTCACCATCAACTGAGGGCATCTCACTAACAGACCACACTCTGCCTTCACACAGCTGTGTGATGATCAGAGGGCTGATTTAAGGATCACTGTTGAGGTCACATGACACATTGACTGTTTATGGAATTTCTGGATTATTCCAGCATCAGCAGTGATTTAACATCTGCCTGTACCAAGGTGGTCAGTGACTGTCAGTGTGTGAGTTTGTCTCTGAATGATACAAATATAGTGTAGTTGCTGTCAGTGTAACACTTTAACCATGGGATTATTATTTTGTTAAATGTTGCCTTTTAAATAAATCTGTTTTTGGAGAACTTTAGTTTATTCATTTTATTGATTTACAAAAAAGAAATCAAATTAATTTAGTGGTCAGAAGCCTGAGTTTTTCATTGTTTGTTGGGCTGTAATTAGGATCCAAAGGTCTCAACAACCAGAAGTTAATCAGCACTAGTGCCAGGCTGCTGGGTGGATGATTTGGGAACTGCACCTCTGTAAAGGACTTACCAACTGTGAGATGAGTCAAGTCAGACACAAAGAACCAGAGGAATTCTTAGTGCTGTACTAAAGCAACTGGACTTGGTTGAGGTTCTTGAAGACCTGGGACTCCCCACCAGTCAGTTAGAACTGAAGAAGCCCTTGGGTTGAAACGACATCTTAAAGAACCTCAAGCGAGTCCAGTTGCTTTAGTATAGCACTTAGAGTAACTGTGACCTGGATGACTGAGGTTCTTCAGACAGCCAGAGGAATACTAGGAAGGAAGTTCGGATAGCTTCAAATTAAAAGCACACGTGATGCTGCTGATGATTTTTTGTAGTCTTGATTGTGAATTGCTAGTTGTCTGCGGAGGTTTCTTAAGCTTTTAGATATGACCCCTGCATCAAACTGAATTTATCTTCCTGGTTCACGAATGTGAAACAATAAGTGACTGACAGGATGTTATCATTTAGTGTTAGAGTCATAATAAATCATCAGGTATCAAACAGGAAGGTTTAGCTTATTTTTTTCGCCCTGTTATTAGGAGAACCACACAAGATCCAGATCTGACTTCCTTAGACTAAGAGGTCTGTATTAAAAATTCATGACCTCTGACTCACCTTTTATTTTGATATTGAAGGAAAGCGTTGCATTTTTGTTACATTTTCTTCAGGGAGGCTTTTATTTTGAATGTTTTACGAGGCATTCTAGTGAGTTGAAGTGCGACTGTGAATACAGCTCATGTCCAGAAGTAATCAGAGGTCAGTACCTCTGTCTGAACAGACACATCCGGACAGCAGGCCAATGAGCGGTGGGATGGAGCTGTAATCTGGGTCGACCTGCCCGAGAGGGTGCTGTCCTTTTAGCGGGCGTTGACGGGGTAAGTCATTCTCTCTTGTTCGGGATGTCACGCCGATCTTCATTCAAATTTCTGGCAATTTAAAGTTTTACGCATTAGCAGCAGCATGTAACAAGAAAGATTAAAACCACACGTTGTAGATACTCAATAGGTTTAAACTGATATTTAATTCGGCATATGTGTGTGTTCCTCCAAGCAGCAATAAAAACCCCAACCTTTATAAACGTGATGCCACCCACCATGGTACGTTTGTGTGAAGAGGGTCGCTCAATAATAGGCTATACGTACAAACTCTAAAATGAGATTTGTGGTTAAATTAAAGGCATATTATTGGTTCCTGTTTGATGGTATGTGAACCTCTATAGACCAGCGAGGCGACGTTAAACCGGTCATTTATTAAATCAGTTTGGTCCAGAATCCATCTCGGTGTGAGGGGACAGAGGGAGTTGCCTGCAGGGCTCCTCTGCGGACTCACTCACAGGCTCAGGTCATCTCCTCTGTCAGGACAGGAAATGACACATGTAACACAGTGTTTTCGTGATGTTATGCCTCATGATAACGGTAGGTGACTGATTTACTTTATCCAGAACAGCGACATGTGAATTGGGGTTCTCCGTCCAAAGATCTACAGCTATCAATATATACAGATCTAAATCACACAAATGACCTAATGTCACACTGTGTGCAGGCTGTTCCATTTCACCTGTGCTCCGTCCTCTAACGGGCTTCACTATTGGTCAACGCCTTCGTGGCTCCTCCTCCGCAGCCTGAGACAGATGTTTGCGCTCACCTGACAATCAGAGGTTAGATATTCCACACTGCAGTCTCCTGTAAAACCCCTGCACACATGCTGCTACTCTCCCTTTTTCACTCAGCTACTCTGAAGACAGATTTGTCTCCTACAAAGACTGGACTGAAGACCTGTGCCTCTCTGCTGGTGGCCTCTGACGGACACAACCACTGCTTCTGCTGCCTCAGCTGGTGCCACCGGGCCTAAACTGAGAGAAACAGAATGACAGTAGCCATGCTCAACCACTGCTACGCTGGCACTGTTCATGTGGTGGAGAAGGTTCTGGAGGTCCAAACAACAGCACTGATGTTCCTCCGTATGTCTCAGGCCTTCTCCATGAATGGCAGCCTCTCTATGCGAAACGCTTAGGTGGGTCGGAGGCACCTCCAGCTGGGTCTCTCCACCCTGAAGGAGAATGAACACTGCCAATCTTTCCACTCTCCACTGAGTCCCTCTTTGGCACAGATTTCCAGCAGATGATTGTCTGGATGAAGACGGTGAGGAAGGCACGGGAACAGCTGAGCTTCCACCTTTGCCCCCAGAAGCAGTGTCCCAGAACCTGAGCCCAGCAGCAGCAGCTGGCCGCTCCACATCTCCTGCGCCCTCTTTGAACTGAGAGCCCTGTGAACAGGGGTGCTGTCTCTGTCCAAGTCTCCATCTCAGCCAGCTAAACCTTACATTTCACCTAAACAGTAGTATTCCTATGTACTTGTACTGCACAGCTATCAAATGAAGCTTCATTAGGAAGGAGAGGCGCCCTGTCAGAGAGGGGATACCTCTGTCTCCTCCCAGCTAACACAAAGTTGTCAGTGATGGAAACGGTGCATGAAGCCTGTTTCTCCTCACCCACCCCACACAGCGGTGATGGCTTGCCAGGTTGAAACAGTCACAGTGGGGAGGCTCATGTCGCCGATGTCAGTAACTCACCCAGTTGTGCGCCTCCAGCGGTGGTTTGCACATCTGAAACTGCATCCAATCCACAACGAGCTCTGCAGGCTGTGCTTCTGAGCCGCTGGAGGAGCTAATTGCTTGTTTGCTATTGCACTCAGGCTCAGAGGGTCCTGCTGTCTGCTCAGCAGACTGCTCATCGGATTTGCAATTAAATCCATAGGATCTTTGAGGCTGTAGCTTGTAGTCCCCAGTGGCCCTCAGGGTGCATTCCACTGGGGAGGTTGCCCTGTCAGTGAGTGGATGATAGGCTGTATCCTGGTTCAGTGTCTCATGTGGTACTTGGGGCACTGTCTGAGGGAAATTGATGCTGTGGAGGTGTCATCACCTAGTGTGCTAAGGATGTGCTCTCTCACACACTCAGTTGTTGGCCATCAGGGATCAAGGCTAGGGTTCAGCTGGGATTACATCAATCCCTAACAGCCTTCACCTTCAGTGCTAACCTACAGCAAAGCCTGTCATAGGGGGGAGCACATACAAAAGAGAATGTAATACTGTCATTTCAGTGTTTCATCTCTTCAACCTGCTAAGCCAGTGATGAGGATGTGATGTTTCAAAGCAAAGTATATAATAAGCCCATTTCTGTTTTTCCTGAAGTGGATTCAACCAGCTCTGATTAAGCTTCCTCGGTGGATGAACCCTCAGACTCAGAGATGGCTGCGATGAGGAAGAGGTTCGCCTCTGTCTGCTCTTCTTCCTCAGCTGAAGAAGACAGCGCAGGTCTCTATGACAGTGCTGCCATGTCGGTCTCTGATCCAGCCAGTGAACAAGAACATCCCTATTCATCTCTGCTGTGGTAAGATCTGTCTGCTGCCTCCATCACTCTCATCTGTACTACACTGTAAAGGTTCTGCATTAAAAATGTTACTAGCATAAAAATGATGTAAGTATTATTAGCAAAATGTTCTGGCTGGAAACAACCACCTACAGGGGAACTATGTGATCAAAGGTAGCTAACACACTAAAATTGTCAGGGTGGCAACACTTGTGTAAAATAAGCCTCACACATGCTGAAGACAAAAAAAAAGTCCCTGTGTCCAGTTGTCACAGTGTCCAAGACTCTCTGCTGAGCTCCAACAGCAGCTTCACCAGATACAGAGGCATCCTCAACTGGATCATCATTCTCCTGGTCAGTCATCTCTCCTTGTGTTTGGTAAAGTAGATGGACATTAATTAGTTTTACTGACTTAGGACCCACTGACCATCTGACTGTATGTGTGTCATTCAGGTCCTGACTCACGCTCACTTGTTCTTGGAGAATTTCATACAGTGAGTAACAGAATGTAACTGGCTGATGTAATGTAGAATTAGAAGATTATAGTTTGATGTTAACTTCTAATGGCGTTTTTAGACTTTATCCTTTGTCCTTTGTCTTCCTCCTCTGACCAGACATGGCTTTTTAATAGATGTCAAAAAGGTCTTTCAGCACCTCATCGAGGACAATAACACCTGGTCATCTGTCAACCTCATACTGGGTGAGAAACTTTTTAAGATAGAAGTGCAGCATAAATGTAAGATGTAAGACTTCACTTCAGACAGTCTGATCAGGCAACAGTGAGCCTGTTGTTGTGAATGAACCAAATTATCTAAATTTCTTCAGGTGCCAACATATTTGCCATCACAGCTTTGCTCCTTGAGAGGTCTCAGGAAAAGGTGAGATGAATTCTTTCTCTCGAGGATGATCTGATTTGCCTGAATTTAAATTCACACCATATTGTATCAGTTGTTTCCTGTCAAATGATTTGCCAACTTGAAATAATTGTCAGTGAACAGTCAACACTGCTGTTCTGTGCGTGTCTGTCAGGGTATCCTGTCTCCCACCAACGGTCAGCGTTTACATCTTGTAAACCTGGGACTGCTCCTCCTGTGTCCTGCTGCAGTCATTGTACATGAGCCTGCAACATCAACAGGTAACAACTATGTACATATAGTATTAGTATAAGACCAACAACTTTACATCTAATGAATATCAGTTCAGTTATTGCAATCATTTTAGAATAATTCAGTCTGACATATTTAATATCTTTAATATCTCATATTTAATACTAATCCAAACAAAGGCTCAACACAAATCAAGTTTAGATTGGAGCCTAAAGGATTTTATGATGTTTAGCTCACTGTGCTGTAGATGATGTTGTGGCCTTGCTGGGATGTCTCTGTTATTTTGTCCACCAGGTGGAGCCTTCCTCTCTCTCTGGTTCTACACTGTTCTGGGGATGAAGCTTTATTCATACCAGGAAGCTAATCGCTGGTACCGTCAGGCTCATTTAGCTGATGCAGGTATTTCTCCAACAGTAGAAGTTAATCAACTAAATTCATTTCAAAACAAACACAGAACTAACTTAGCTACTGATGTTAAACATCTGTGTGTTTGTAGATAAAGACCACAATGGATCTGCTGCACAAAAGGCCCACAGTGAGCATCTGACTTTCCGAGGTGAAACATCTTTTAGTGCTGAAGCTGATACCGATTTCTTCACGTGACCCTGTGATCGTACATTCTGTCCTCTGTGACTCTGTCTTTGATTTCTCAGATCTGTATTATTTCCTCCTTGCCCCCACTCTGTGCTACCAGAGAGACTTCCCGTGTACTCCTGAGGTCCGCGTCAATAAGTTACTGCACAGGCTGCTGGAAATGGTGAGCTGAACAGAGGCAGCATTATCATTAAAGGTTTCATGCACTGTTTAATATTAGCTCAGTTTGGCAGTATTAGCTCTGATTGGCTCCACAAACACATAACAACTCTCTTTTCAAAGTAAGAAACATGTTACAGCAATGGGTTTTTACAATGGAAGTGGAATGTATGATTAAATAATTAATATTAATAATCATGATAATGAAATAATCAAACAGAAATGAAGTTAAGTACAATACACACTGTTATATGTGTTTTATTTTGAAGTTTTTTGCATTTATTATTGGCAGCTCTGTGCTGTTCTCTGTTAGACAGATGCAGTTCACCTCTTTACTTAGTTCTCTGTGCTTTGATTTGATTTCATTGGAGCATTGGAAATGAATGTGACAGTGAAAACCATTCAGATTCATTCAGGAGATAACAACTGTCCTATAAACAAATGTTTTTCATTCAATTATGACAGTGAATGCATGAATGAGAGGGCTACCACAGGTTACACTGTCATGGGTCAACATTACAGTATGTGTATTTTTTGTTTTACCATCAGTAGGTGTTCACATTTCAACAAACACAATCTGTTTCAACTATTAACACACAAATCATTGTGTTGTATTGTGTTGTGTATTGAAGACATCATTCAAACAATCACAGTCACAGTGTAGGTTGGAAAAAGTGTGTGAACCCCACAACTAATGACATCAGCATCAAAAAGAGTGAGCAAACCTGGAGTCCAGTCAGTGAAACCAGAGTGGAGCTGTGTGTTAGAGCTGCTTTGATTCATAAAAACACTCACACATGGTGAGTGTTGATTTACAGAAAGCTGGAAATGGTTACAGAGTCATCTCAGAGCGTTCAGATACTGATCTGAACTTTCAATGAATGGAGACGGTTTAGTTCAGATCTGCTGCCAAAGGAGGTTTAACCAGCTATTAAATCCAAGAGTTCACTTACTGTCTCCACCTGCACTGTGGGTGTTTAATGGGTGTGTTCATGAAAACATGAAAGAATATAATTGTCTGCGTGTTATTAGTGTAAGCATTTTGTGTTTGTGTTGTGGCTTAGATGGTCACATGATCACCACTATCCACTAATACTGTAGGTTTCATAGAAACCCTGCAGCTTGTTAACTGTAGCATCTTCTGCCTGTAGGTGATCGTTATCCAGATCATGGTCGGCATCATACAGCAGGTACAGCAGCTGCTCACCTTCCTGTATTGTATTGGACATTTTACCTGTTAAACATCAAACATCATCATATTAACATTGTCACTGCGAGCATGTTAGCATGCTGACATTAGCATTTAGTTCAAAGCACAGCTTTACGTTAAACACAGCCTCACAGAGCCGTTAGCGTGGCTGTGGACTCTGTGTGTTAACCATGTAAACTGTGTGTTTCCTGTTTCAGTGGATTGAGCCCATCTTCCAGAGATCAGAGCACTCCTTCTCTGTGAGTGAAACACAGTCCCTCTAATAACTGAGAATACCAGAAAAAAGACCACGTCCACACTGTGGGACTCACTTCTTTTAATACTCATTCACAGAGTATGGACATTACCACGAGGGTGGAGCACCTGGTGGAACTGGTGGTGAGAGATGATGTCTGTTTGGATTTCTTAGTACTGAGCTACTAGAAGATGAGTGTACAGTAAATAAATGTAATCTCTTCTCCACTCTCTTACATGGCTCAACAGTAGAGGGAGGAGAGACAGGGAGACTGCAGCTAAATGTGTTCCATCCTGGTATTACTAACACGTTTTCTTGTCAGGCACCAACACATTTCCTCTGGCTCCTCTTCTTCTTCTTGAGTCACTCCTACCTGAACTTCTGTGCGGAGCTGCTGCTCTTCGGCGATCGGCATTTTTACGGAGACTGGTGGTCAGTGACGCAGATGGGTTTCTGTACGTTGTGTTGTCACGTGTGCAGACTCTCTGAATCACTGCCGTTCTGCTTTCATTGACAGGAATGCTACAACTCTGATCACTTTCTGGAAGAACTGGAATATTCCCTTTCAGAAATGGTGTCGCAGGTATTTCAGTCTGACACGATGAAACACTTCTCAGCTTTTACTCAAATGACATGAATCCTGAATACTCTCCCCTCTTCTACGTCTGTGCTCCTGATACGTGGTTGGTGCAAAGACATGTGTACACACAGCTGGTGGAAAAGAATGTGCCATCATCACGAGCAGAGCTACTGGTCTTCCTGATGTCGGCAGCTGTTTTTGAGGTACGGCACTGATAATGAATCATTGAATCATCATGTGAATCATTTATTTGGTCAAACACATTTCCTTTAACATTTTGTAAGATCATAAAATGTCATATATTGTGTTTTTAGCATGTCTTCTACCCACAAGTGGCCAAAAGATGAAATGAGTGGAGCTGAAGCTCATATTAGGCTTGAGCAGTTTGAGTTAGTGAGATCCTGTAGGAAGTTAGTTTCAGTGTTTTTACAACTAAATTTTGTTTGCTGAGCTGCGGCAAACTGAAATCCTACTGAAGCATCAAATTAGCTTCAGTTTTTTTTTTTTTAAACACAGGACGTGGTTTGTGGATTTTGCTCCCCATGACTCTCATGGCTGGTATACACAGGAGGAACAATTACAGCGACTAACAACTCTGGAAATGTGCACAGGTCCACTCAAGCAGGCAGACAGACAGACTCAGAGTGTCATTAGTAATCTTGGACCTTCAATGGTAAACCGGAGGAACTTTTCTCCTGCCAGAAAAAGCTTTAGTTATACAGGTGGATGGTTTCTTAGCTCAGATACCTGCAGATGTATTCTGCTGTAGATAGCATGGAATACAAATATCTTTAAACCAGCTCATATTATGAGACAAATCAGTGTAATCAGTTGTAATAAATTTGTAACGATGGAGTAATAATGTGCTGTGATGTGTTTGCTCTCTGTTCTTCACAGTACATGTTCGCTCTGCCTCTGTGTAACTGTCGTCTGTGGATCTTTGTGGTGATGGTGTTTGAGGTGAGAACATTTCACTGTGTTTCACATGCATCCATCACAAAAAGGGACTTAAAGCAAAACTACAGTTTATTACAACTGTGGTTTAATAATCGTAGCTCGGGCCATCTGTTCTGTTGGTTATGATACCGCTGTACTCACCAACGCAGCTGCAGGTAGTTTATTGTGAACCTGAATGCAGGAATGATGAGATGACTGGACTGGAGCTGTTTCCAGACTGTAGTTAGAGCTGAGGCCAGGCTGGGATGAGCAGGGCGAGTGGAGAACACACACACACACGCAGGAAGAAAGACAAACTGGAGACAAGCATGAAACACTAGTGAGCGGAGACAGAGGGAGGTCACAGGGATGAGGGGAAGCATAGCTGATACCCTGACAGTTCAACTTATTTTTAGTGCTGTCACTGTCTCTCTGTAATTACTTTGCTGAGAACAGTTCTACCTTTACTGATAGAACCAATGGCTGAAGCTATGAAAATGAAACCTATTTCATGTGTATTTTTCTGTGTTTTTCCTTGGAGTTCTGGGGACACAGCTAAAGGTATTCATTCCCTGCACTGAAGGTGGTAGGCAGAGCCACACATTCACTTTCTATGAGAAGAGGCAAATCATTTACAAAGAGCATGAGAGAATAGCATTCGACTTAGGTACTGTACTGAACTAAATGACTTAGAACCTGAACTGCAACCGCCGTGAAAGCTAGCACTCAGAACACACTGCACAGTATTATCAGTAACATGTAAGGGGAAAACAGAATGAGTCTGATCTTCTACATTTAACAGGACTTTAAAACCTGCTGTATTTTTTTTCTTTAGCTAACACTGTGTCTTCTCCTCCCAGCTCTTGGTTGCAGTATTCCTCAGAGACTATTTCCAGGGTAACTATGGCAACGGTTTAGTGTGGCTGTGCCTTCTGCTGGGCCCGCCTCTGGCTGTGATCACCTATTTTCACGACCACTACATCAGCTTCCATCACGGTCATCCCTTATCTCCCTCACCACTGATATCAGACCACCATCTTCCCAGCACATTTGGCCTGGAGCCTCAATGATCATGGAGAAGTGTTAAATAATGTAAATGTAACGTTAGTAAATGTCTCACATTGTGCTGTATTTATGAGTAGACTGAGAAGATACGACTGTTATCCAGAGCTCATGATCAGTTCTGATCTCTGGTAAACCTTTTGGAATTATCTCCCATGACCTCGACCTTCAGCAATATATACATACATATGTCCTGTAAGACCCTTTAATGGATCTACTGAGTTGCATATTATGCCACTGTACTTCCACATTTAAAAATCTGAAAGCAATAAACAACAGATTTTATGGTTTTTAGTTCAAAGTCGGTGAATCGATTCTTGTTGAATGATGTGAAAGAACTGCAGTGTTGCAGACTGCTGCAGTCTCAGCCTGTGCATTAGTCAGTAAAGATCTCCATGATCATTACTGTTCTGAGTCATCTGCATAGGAGATAAGGCTGCTTACCACACTGCTGTGCCAACATGTGGTTAAGAGGCCCTGGTGTCTCTAAGTTTACCGTAAGTTTCATGGACACGGTCCAGTCAGGAAATACAGAGAATGACTGTACCTCCTGTTTCAACCTGGTCCAAGTGTGGAATGATTGAAAGCATATCTACCAGCTGAGTAAAGTTTGTCTAGGCCTTAATGTCAGGACCCATGATTCCTCTGCCATGCTTTTATTTTTTATGTTATAGAACGTCATGAATTAAACCGGCCTACCACTGAAAGATGTGCTCATTGTTTAGAACGGATTATCTCCTTTTATTTTTATTTATTTTACACCTTTAACGTAACGCTCTGGTCAAAAAGGATAATCAACACATGTGGCGCTTAGTCTGTCAGAGTCAGAGTCATAGTGCTCATGTCACTGGGACAGCTAAACAAAAGGACCCCAGACTGCCTGTGTGACCACGGCTGGATAAACCCTCAACGTCCAAGTTGTGCAGTGGAGACTGCTCTGACTGAATAAATGCTTGTTGAAACAGTGTGATGGCCGTCACTGATCTATTGTAGATGACTGTTTGAGCCTTGAACCCACTTTCCATCTGCACCATTCTGAACCCAGGATTCTAGAACACACTGTGTCATCACTCAGCAGAACTTCACCAGGTCCAAGAGGTAAGAATCCTGAATTTGAACAGAGGGAGCAGGCTTTTTATTCAATGCTGAGCCTCTTCCTATGAATGAATAAGATTTTTACGAAGGAGATCATGTTTCAAACTGACTTTTACAATCAATCTATGAAGGAATTCCCTGTTGATGTGTGCCTACTGTGTCTCTCTGTGGGTCCAGGTTTCAGCAACAGTTAACATGCTTCTATTAATCCATAGGAGCTGAAGGTTAGCTTTGCTGAAAACCCTTAACTTTCCTTGATAGCAAGCAGGATTTCCAACATCTGATATAAAACTAGAAGCTTCTTAATGCAGAGGTTCCTCCTCCTCACACAGAGCGCAGACATTATGAAAAACTGTTTGAAATGTCTCTGTTTTGGCATCACTGTCCCTTATGGCAGTTTTTCCTGCAGATAAATGATTAACAGGTGTTAGACAGTTAACAACCTCAACACCCAAAAGCTGTTAGCAAGTAGTTTTTATAGTGAGGACAGAAATGCATCAACATTTGAGGTGTGTTTACAGTGACAAATCTTTCCATCACTGCTCTGACACTTGGTATTTCTGACTGCTGTGCACCTGGAAAACTTGTGTGCTGGAAAGTGCTCTGCATTACAATGTTAACTGGCAACCCTGAGCTGCTGCTACCAGACTGAGCTGTGGCATAACTCTACATTTAATACTTCACGTTTCTTCCTCTGCACTGATACATTTGAAAATGCCACCTATTTTTTTTCTGTGTGATGAAACATATTTTTTTTATACAAACCACTGTTCACATCACAGTGCACACATATTTCTTTTTCTATGGTAGCAGATCACATTCATTATAATTTGCAGTCTTTCCAGACCCACTGTGCCTTGCCCGTCTTCGGATTGTGGCACGCACCACTATTTCCACCTGCAGCCAGCGAAGACAGAGCAAAAATGGTCCTGGATCACAACAAGGAAGACCTCCTTATGAAGTCTCTTGGGTACCCTCTTTATAAAGCTCTTCTCTCAGCTCAGGAGAAGATCATGAAGCTGACCCAAGAGAACGACTCCCTGAGGAAGGAGAATGCCAGGCTGACACAGAAGGAGCTCAGTGCTCCTGAAGCTCTGGAGGAGCTGACCAGCCTTTATATCCAGGCCAAGACGGAGAAGGAAGAAATGGAGGCCAGGTTGACAAAGATGGAGGAGGCTCAAACAGAAGAAGAGTGGAGACAGAAAAAACCAGCTCACTGGAGGAGGAGGAGGTCAAACTGGTGATCATACACACTCACATAAACACATGCACTAATGATACAACGGGGACAATTTGGGGTTCAGTAACGTGCCTCAGGACCCTTTGACATGTGGACCTGAGGAGCTGGGAATCGAACCACCAATTAGTCAGCTAAGCTAATTCGCAGCTCTAGCTCAGCAGTTGACATAGAGACATAAGAGTCATAAGATAAGGGACAAATAATTCCCAAAATTTTAACCCTGCTCCTTTATCTTCCAACAGTTCCAGAGCTGCCTTGTTCACATGTTGTGACATGTTTAATTAACACATTTATGAATTTTGAACACTGTTCGAACTATGAACAAAACCCAGAGGAAGATTGGAGGCTTTCATGACCAGCTCGATTTCCAGCAAAATACAGCTTTAAATAAGATTTCTTTTCTTTTGAGCCTAGATGTTTCACCTTCCACCCTCCAGTGTCTGTGCCAAGCAAGGCTTCACATATTTTCATGGATGCACAAAGACATGAGACATAATGGGTCACGTCCTTCGAAAACCAGCCATATGAGCATTTTCTTATCTGATGCCTCGGTCAGTTATGGTATCTATAGTTAAAGCTTGGTTAGGTTTACTTGGTCAAGGTTAGGGAATAACTGTAGTCATGGTTCTAAGAAAACGAGGTTAACCTTTGGTAGAAGTCCAGAAACGGTGAGATGCGAATGGCCTCTCCTGTCAAAGTCACATTCTTTGTTGACTGAAACATTCACTGCAACTTTGCTCAATGCTCCACAATAAGAAACAAAGGCAGTGGTGGCAGAGATGCATCGGGTTAAGAATAAGGAGACAGAGTAACACCGGTAACATGTCGACTGGGGAAACTCTGCTTCTGTCTCTTCAGTCCTAAGAGCAGTAACATGGTTCTCTTCTGATGAATAAAATAAACATGTTCTCTGGGAACTGCACCAGTAAATGCATTAACATCACCCAGGGGTTGTGTCTCAATTCAAAAGACAATATGGTTACCATGGTAACATTGTTTATCAACAATCGCTCATCCTAAAAACTCAGCAATACACTCATGGAGAAAGACGGACAGATTCAGACAGACAGACAGAGGTTCCTCCATGGTAGGATTCTGCAATGAGGACTAGGTCATAGTCAGTCTCTTCTCTGAGTAACAAATTCCAGTAAGAACAGTTTATAGTAAGTCTGTCTCAGACACTGAGACACCACAATGCTTCATGACTGGACAGTCTGGTGTCAAAGAATGCATTATGAGTTATTAGAAAAGTCAATTTAGCACTGATTCACCAATGATTCATTCAGTAAATTCTACCACACCTCCACCATCTTTTTTTTTTTTTTGTTTTGTTTTTTTGTTTTTTTTTTGTTTTGTTTTTACCCTGGGCTGCATGGTGGCTCAGTGGAAGAATTACTGGGTTGTCTTCCTCTATAACTCCTCCCTCTTTCTTGGAGGTAACTTAAATAGTTTATTATTATTAATTAAAAAATAGTTCTCTTTTTATGAGTATAGACATTCTGAAAGAATGAAAAAATCTAACTAACAGACTTCTGCCTCTATCAATGCTATGTGTACAACTATGGTGACTAATACATTATAGAATATACTGCTATAGAAGATCCTTTATATTGAAGACTGTCTTTGTGGATTCTTAGGATTCATCCTCTGAGGAAAATAAATATTTGTATCAAATACCATGCCAACCCATACAATACATACTGAGATGTTTCACTAAAAACTAAAGTGTCAGCCTTAAGGTAGAGCCAGAGGAAAGGCCAGGGGACTAACAAAGGCTTTAGTGTTCATCCCCTGGGGACAATGAATGCCTGTAATTGTGATATGTCAGTCTGAACCAAAATAGTGGACTGGCAAACCAACACTGCTGTCCTTAGAGCCATGTAACTATTGCGGCTTAGAATTCAACAACAACATCTCTTCCCAGAAACAATGTCCCTGTGGATAGTTCTCAAAACAGGCTATCAAAACCCGCCCTAAGAACCCTTTCTTCAGTAAAACAATATTTCAATTCTAAATGTCGACAGTGGGGTCTAGTGTCACTGAATCTGGGTAAACAACCGTTTTTTTTAAATGTCACTGACATAACTGTGGTGAAGCTTCTGAATAAAAGGTCATTTATCTTGGTGAAGGATCTTTTCTGTCCTCACCCCACAGCTGTGGGTGGTGGATTAAACTCTCCACTGAGGTCAGGACAAGAGAGTCCCTGCCCATCCTCCATCAGTTGTCCACCTTGTCAGACTCCATAGGTGGACATTACTTCAGTCTAATTTCCTAAAAAAAAAAAAGAAAAGAAAAAGAGCAAGAAAGAACAAAAAACTCCAAACTCTACAGTGACACTGAACAAGCCCATTGCTGCCTGAGAGGGATGATGCACTTAGCTCTTGTTCCTATAGATGCTGAATATGCTTATTGTTAGACACTTTGGACAAATGCCAAAAGAATGCAGTGTAATGGTTAATGTAATGTAATGCGAAGCAGGACAAAGCCAGTTTTTGTTGACTGAAGGTAGGCTCCCTCCTCTCTTTCTGCCTGACAGAGCTCCAAGGCTCAGTTGGGGGGATCATGCAGAAGCATTGCAGGATGGGGAAGAGGGCAAAGGTGAAAGGAGCAGTGGTTGCGAGTGTAGAGAGCATCTACATGGACAACATATGTGTACAGAAGTTATGGGTCACATTTGAACATGCAGTGCATTGCACCAAAGTGCATCCGGTCCCTGCTGGATGTCACTTCGCTGGAGACAGTGTCCACTTATTTAACCTTGTGGGTGAAAAACATTTAATTTAAGCCTGCTCTAATAAAGATTATTATATTAATAACGGGTCATATGATTATGTTTAATGTAAAAGGGGTTGCTCATAGTTGCAGGTTCTGCGAATACAGTGCCTTTTAACCTCTTTCAGTTTATTGTTTTTGTTTGTTTGTTTTTCAAACAAACAAACTAATTTTATGAACTCCATTTACAGTTGCAGCATCAGCTGTTTTCAGCACTAAACATCCGAGTGACACAGTTAGCGACGGGCTGGTGAACGTAGTGGAGCATTGGGCAGCTGAAGAACCAGATATTTTTCTCAGGAGATGGAGACCAAAACAGAGCTGGAAGGAGAGTGAATTCTGGACCCACCTTCAGAATTGTTTGTGTATGCCTTGTTTGTGTATGCCTTCATCAGGCATACACAAACAAATGTGCAAATGAATCTGCCTCTGCTGATGGACAATCAGCTGATGGACATTCAGCTGATGATTTTCATCACTACATTTTTTTCTTTCTCCTTCAAACTCATTTCCATAGATTTGCTATAGTGTTTCTTCAGTTGTTAGGATTTTTGGAATTATACTCAGCTTTCCTGTTTTGGTACTTATTTTTTCTTTTTCAGTATTCATGTAGTATTTCATGTTTTAATATTTGCTCGATAAAATTATAATTATGTTTTGCTGTTGTTTGCTTGTTGTAAAGTGAAGTGTAACTGTATTTTTTTTTTATTGTCAATAAAGTGACGGTGTTTACGGGTGTTTACCGTTATTTATGACCCACAATCCTTTGTGCAATGGGGAAAAAAATGCCCATGGTCACGTGGTACTATCACTGAAGCGGAAATGAAAGTTCGTTAGCAACAGCAACGGAGCACAGCTGAAAAAGGTAAGGGGAAGATTCCATTTAAACCTAATGTGTTCGTGTGTCAATGGATTTAGCCTGTTCTGACACGAACCATGTAACTAACAATGCAGCTGTACGTGTTGACAGGTGATTCGAACAGGTTTTATCGGCATGTCCTTTTATGAGATCCCCCTACGGAGCTTGTTCGCTAACAGTTAGCTTCTTCTAGATGAAGGTGGCCAGAATTAGCCACATCGGACCGGACATCCAGCGACTTCACCTTCAAAGCAAATTAAAAAAAAAAAAAACGACCACAGTGCTAGGAAAACAGAAACCGCATTAAATATTGTGGAGAACTACATAACTGTAATTTCGTAAAGCAGAAAATTCTCCTCAGCTTTATCCTGTAGTTTGTCTTGTGAGCAGTGTATTAGTCATAATGCGTTGGAACATAGCTGCATTTGCCAGTTGAGGTTTAGTTTGGAAAAATGACCGGAAGTGTCAAAGGTTTCTTATCCTGGCTTGACAGCGATGCATACAAATGCCTTGATCATCTTCCGTGTTTGTTTTGTGCGCAGCAGCCAAGGGTATTTAAATACGGGGACAATGAAATCTGTTTAGCGGGGTGAAAGTTAAATCTTCATTAGTTTATAAGAAGTTTAACCAGGATCCAACGAATAGCGTATCTAACTAACGCTGTGTAGCCGGTCAGGTTGATTCAAAGGTTGACGGAAGATGCTGTGCGGCTCTGTTGTGATAGCTTTCATCTGTTTGTCTGCAGCCCGGAGACAGAGCTCAGGTGTCCGTTTGCTTAATACAACACCGAAATATTCGCTTTCATTATGACCAGGTCCCGCCCGGCCATGCATCACCGGCTTTTGTCTAGTCTCAGACTGAGATGCCAGCAGCAGTCACCTTGGAGCTGCAGCAGGAGACGTTACACTGATAACATGATGATGATCCCCTCCACAGACCGGTTTTAGGGTTATAGTCCTCTCCTGATGTAAACAGTGAAGATCAGTATGAACAGTAGCTTCAAAGCAGAGTTCACTTGTGCTGTGTAGTGTCCTTGCATGCAGCTCTCTGTGCATTAAATCCAGCAGACTGCATCTCTGACTTTGCTCAAGGTGATGTTGATAGGGTCTGATGAAAGTCTTGGCTTCCACTCTGCCTGATGGGGGTCAAATCTTTGCTGTAGCTGAAATGCATTTGGTCGGGTTGCTAAATATACCTTGCACACACATTGTGTTTAGAAGGTTTGTTCTGATGTTGTGGTGCAGTAACAGTATGTTGTAAAACTGTGTGTTTGTGGTCGTTTCAGAGCTGTGATGTCATGGCAGCTGCCAGTGTGAGCAGACCCGCCGGAGCGCAGACCACTGAAAAGTCTCAGTTGATCTTGAAAGGTGATTATCTCTTGATTATCTCTGATTATCTCTTTTTTTGGTCATCCCATTTACTAACTAGAACTTGCTGATAAAAATGAAGGCATGTCTTTCCAAAGTTCTCCCCTTTCCTTAAACTGCAGTGCAAACATTTTCTCTGTTTAATCTCAGAGATTTTCTATTTCTATTAGGGGCCTTTCTTTTCTTTATCTGGCCTTCTACACACATGAGACAACATGATGTCACTTGTACATATAACACATAACATGAAAAGATCCCCTCTCTTTGCACCAGCTTATGAAACCTATATTTTAAACTGATTTTTAACCAGTTTCTTCCTTTCTTATGAAAACAATGGCTGAGGCCTCACAGTCTGTATTGCACTTGTCAGTTTTGGACTCATCACTGATGGTGTGTACACAGCTAACCTGCTGCTCAGGCCTTGACCATACAGGATGTGTAGCAGTTATATTATAGCATTCATAAAACAGGAAATACATTAGGCCAAATCAGACTGTGTCAGCTAAATGCTCATTTGTGTTCAGTTATTATTCTTGTATGAGCTGAGGCATCCAACTGAACTGACCTGCATGTGCAAAACATCACTGGCAAAAATGTAAGACCCAGGACGCTCACGTAGGTTCACAGAGACTGAAGTTATCACATATCATGGTGTCATGCAGTGCAGGGAGGCCACAACTCGATTTCTCAGATAAATTCCAGTCTAGCTCATTGTAATATTGTCATATTATCCAGCCAAGGCACCTTCTTTAAAATTTAAAGACTTTCAGCATCGTGTTGACAGTGCAGCTTTGCTCTCCTGTGGCCCGCGTTCAGCTCTTTTTTACATTTCTTTCAGTTACATCACTTCAAGTTTTGCTTGTATTGAAACAACATGCCGAATTATTTATGCAGTCTAACACTTCTAAGTCCATCAGCTGAGCACCTCCATCACAGCTGTCACCTGCACGAAGGAAGAGCACATTCTGAATTTGATTGGAAAAATCAGGATTTCTGAATAATTTCAATCAACACAAACCATGTTTAGCAACACATAACTGATCCAAGTAAGAGTGTCTTTTAAAAAAAAAAAAAAAGCAAAGCTCAGCCACTTACAGAACAAGGGGGTAAATCCAGATTTGGTCCAGTTTCACCTATGGTGTGAGCAATATAAAAAAACAACATATACACATAAAATAAAGCTAAAGACATGTAAAGAAAGTAAAGTAAGATAATGAACAAGAAATGAAAGAAAAAAGCAAAAACCAGCAACATAAAGTACGTTAACCTACAGTTCATGTGGATTCTTTAGCTTCCTCTGTGCAGACATTCAACCAACCATCAAGGTTTTCATGTAAGCCTTAATTTTAATGGCTTTGTTCATCATTTGTGATAAGAAAACATCAGGTTTCCACACAGTCAGAGGAATACAAAGTGTGCATCCCAGTCATAGCTCAGTTCTAAAATCCTAACTTGCTGCCTCACTGCTGTCAGAGCTGTCAGCTGAAGAGTAAAGCCACACTGGACAGTATGGAGGTTGTAGCAGCATCTGGTTTGTGTAGTGTAGCAGACTTCAGCACCAGAGCTGAGAGCATCAGAGCAGCAAACAAATGATGCGTGTTGTCCTCCTTTTCCATCACCCTTGACTTACAGTTACTTTTGTAGTTAGGTCATTTTAAGACACGTCTCGGTTTGTCGAGGTTTACCTGCTGTTGTCGTGGATTGCTCTGTTGACAGATTGACACAGCTAAAAAAAAAAACAAAGTGCAATGATTCAAATGACAAAATGAGAATGGACATTTCTCAGTTGGTCATTTGAATCATTACTGTGTTGGGAGTCGGCCTAATTAAGGCAAAACTTAAGATCATTAAGGGAAAAATAGATCTTTTGGGCCACTTTGAGGCAGTGGAAGCAAGCGGTTCCCACACCATGACCTGTTATCACCTTTAGAGCTTTGGTGACAAACAGGTGCCTGCTCCACATCCAGCAGACACAAAGCAACATTAGCACATTAGCATCATTCAGAGTTGTGTTTTAGACACCTGACTAATGTAAGTCCAACGTTCACTCTGCTGGTGGCTCTGAAAAAAAGATGTCTCTTTGGCTGCTAAATGCTCTGCTGTGTTCACTGGTCTCTAACTTTGTCTGGTGCTGGGCAGGAAGTGCACATTAAGCTTTTTCACCAAAAACAGCTTCCTGCTGTGGCTGAACACAAACCAGAGAGTGAACTAAAGCGGTAAAGATGGCAAACTAGAATAACAGAAAACCAAAACACTGAGCTGAAAGACAACAATAAAAAAAAAAAACTCAGTAGAGCTGAAGGGAACTGCAGAGTCAGGTGATAAGACTCTGTGGCTTCATCACCACACATGACCCCTTTCACATACAAGTAGACAAGTGGTGATCAGCTGTTAATGTAAAAACACTGATTATAGCTGCTTTGATTAATTCTTTTTATATATATCATATAGAAATATAACAGTTTCATCTGACAGGGAGGGGAACTAAAGAATGCACATGTACTGTAGTTACATACTTTATGTTGGTAGTTACTTTTTTTTCATTTCTTGTCCATTACAATTGTGTTATTCTTTTAAAACTTTTTTTTAAAACTTTATTTTATTTCTAGAAGTTGTGTTTTTATATTGTGATTTATATTTTATATTATACTGACACTAACAGTCAGATGATCCGTCGAGTTGTGAAGAAGCCAGTAATTCAGACAGATGTACACAAGACTGTACTCGATGAAGCCTTGATATCAGAGAGGAAGAGTGACTCTATGGTCGGTCGGTTGCCTTGAGGCCGACCTCCACCCTGCTCTCTCTGCCGTTACTTTTACTGATGAGTACAAATATCATAACAGGTATGAACAAATCTATGAAAATGCATTGATAGAAAGAAAATAACTTATTATTATGAAATGTCACTGTAGTCACTGTGTACTTATAGTATATGTAGGGGGATTGTCTCACATAAGTTTTGTGTTTTCCTATAAGTAGCAGTGTGACCAAGGTCTTCCTTTCTTCCACCTCTCTCCTACACTACCACCGTCTTATTTTACTCAATCATCGTTCAGTCACAGCCACTCTCTGACCTTCACTGCTGATCGTTTGAGCTCTGACTCGCCTCCTCATTTACCTCACTATTGATCTGCTCTCAGCCGCTGTCTACCTTTCCTCCAATCCTCCCACCTCCTCTCACTCTGTGAGGAGACGCTTGTGTTTATGAGTTCAGAGGTCTGTTAATGTCTCATCTATGACAGGAGGAAATACAGACAGAAACCTATTTCACTTTCATTTATCCAACCACTTGTCCTGATCAGACACTCCCTGAGAAACACTCCCAGGCAGTTGTGTTTGCGATCCAGCAGTGATTCAGGATGAACGAATCCACTCTCATATGACTGGCACATGCTGTAACAAGATTCCAGGGTCTAAGCCGGTCTAAACCCAGCTGTAGACTTTTTACCCCACATCCAGGGCAAAGTAAAGTAAAAAATACCTCGAAATGCAGAGAAATGTATTCAGACAGAGAGTTTCTGAGAGTTTCATCAAGAAGCAGGAAGTTTCATGGTACGTTAGGATACTGTAACTTAGCAGTTGCGCAGTTTGTTCCATGAACATAGTTATAGTCCAACTGGTGGGAAAACTGAATCGTAGCATAAACAAACCAACAGTTTTTACTACACGGTGGAAGAACTCAAATGAAGGTGTTAAAGTCCTGGTCCAGGCCTGCAGTGTGAACACTGCCTACCAGTGTCCCTACTCTGGTTCATTGGCTGGTGTGTTTTTTCAGTTCTGGCACCGAAGCCTCATCGTGATCTCATGAACACAAATGAAAGTGGGACCACAGATATTTTTTTCCACTAGAGGGCAATGTTTATATTTCTCTTTTTGCTCGCTCTGCCAGCGACACACAAGTTGTCCCAGATCCATACATACAAATTACTGTTTGTATGTTTATAGACACTATTTTCCCACAAGTCAGTGCACAAAGGAAATAAACACACAGCTGGAAAAAAAAGATCACAGAAAAACCAAAATACTATGTCTTTAAAAGGCAGCTGCATTTCAGAGCTGCAGCTTGCTGGATGTTCAGAAGTAGAAGTATTATATAAAGTCCTGTTATAAAAGTAGTGTGTTGATTTCTTATATATCTTATATACAAAAATCTAAACACAATTAGGAGAAGTTATGTCATGAAGTATGTGGTATGTCATGAAGTATGTGGTAAATCAATCAAATAAATCAAGAAGAAACAGATGTGGGACAGTTAAAACTGTGTATAAAACAATAAAAATGAAGGAGGCCACGTCTACCCTACAGACATACATGTGCAGACATGCGCTGATAAGTGTACACACACACACACACACACACACACACACACACACAGTAACTAATCACAAGCCTGAAAAAATAGAAAAGTTTAGTTTGGATGTACAGTTGTGGGAAATCACAGTTAACCACTCAAGTTTGTTCCAGAGGAGCAAAATAGCTAAAAGCACTGTCACCAGATCTGGATGTGATTCTAGGCACAGTGTGAACAGCTCTACCTTCTCCCCTGTCAGAACTGAATCTGGATTTCACTGTGAGAAAATGTAGTCATTTAAATATTGGGGTGATATTTTTGTGTGTGTATGTGAGGATGCCGTGTTGTGGATGAGCTGCCGTGTATTTCCTCTGTCAGATACTCAGATTAAAGGCCTCCTGTTTGCACATGACCTAATTTCAGGGGCCTCCTCTCACTGGTTGGCACAGAGGTGGATAGATTATTATTTCAATGAAATTGTGTTGATATGAAAACTAAACCTTTCACCTTTAAGATACACATGAAACAGAAACACATTTCCTTATTGTGGTTGGATGAAGGACACACTGTTTCTTCTGCTCTCTTCCATGTGGCACTGTGCAGCTCTGACCCTGTTTTTGTCTTTATAATAGATCAATTCTAATGTGTTCCTTCATATCTGTTTGTCCTAATGTGTGTGTGTGTGCGCGCGTGTGTGTGCGTGTGCATGCGCAGTGGTTTCAGCGAAGCCCCAGTCTCCCAAGCTGCCAAACCGCCACTCTCGGCTCAGCTCCTTTGTCGAGGTGACTGCCGACGGTCTGACCAGTGAAACCAAAAAAACAGGCAAACGCAGCGGACAGCTTGAGCTGCAGTGGAATGAAGACCTCACCCTGTGAGAACACTGTTACCCACACACTGACTTTTATACACTCCTGTGTTTTTATTGTTTGTAAACCCGTGTAAACAATTATATAGAACATAAACTTTTAGTGCGTGCATCCTGCTGTGTTGTTGTGTGGTCAGGGATATAGACAACAATGGAAAGGGTGTCCAAAGCCTAGAATATTCCACACTGGTAGAAGAATTATAATCTGTCTGACATTTAACTGAAGTTTAGTTTGTTCTGCTGTAAAACACTCTTCTTCACGTGAAACAAAAAAAACACACACATAGGCATTGTTCCAGTAGCAGTAGGTACACAGGTAAGGAAAAAGGGATGTAAAACTGGATTCAGTTAATAAAGTACAACTAAGAAAACGTGTTGTGTCAGTTTGACATTAGTGTGTTTTTCATGCTGGTGCCTGTGCCGATGTGATTGGCTCAGTGTACTGATGTGCAGTATTTGTTGTGTTTTTAGTGAATGGTGTTAGTGAGGCTACAGGCCTCAGTTAGTAGTGTGTGTCTTCATGTTGCCTTGTGTATCACAGTAATGTGACGCCTCAGAGTCGTCTGGATCTGAAGCTGTGGAGCTGCCACACCCTGAGGAAGGAGCTACTGGGCAGCGCCACCATAGACCTCCTGGACACACTGCGCACACACGATGGCAAGAGTAAGGACACACACACACACACACAATTAAAACCATCATATATATGGTATATTTACCCTCAATGTTTATAAAGGTGCAATCTGGGGCGTTGTATAGCTCACTCAGTAGAGCAGGTGCCCCATGAACTGAGGCTATAGTCCTCCCTGCAGCGGCCCCAGGTTCGATTCCACCTACCGGTATTATATATATATATATATATATATATAATAAGCAATATATTCAAAAAAGAGAAGTAAAACAAGTATAAATTTACAATGTATGAGCAGGAGTTTTATCCAATTTCAAATATAGATTTAGTGTCTCCTCTAAAAATACTGCTGTGCTGAAGTATTCTCTCACCATTTTGTCAATAATTAACAGGCGTATCAACAGAAAGCTGTGGTTGAACCGTCTGAAGGATGTGGCTTCTGTCAGTGTTTTCCTTATAGTGTCTGTATCAGAGGGTCAAGACATATACTTATTTAACTTTTTAACTTTTTGTATTTCCTGGCCTTTAATGGATTATGGGAGATGTACTTAAAGTGGACTTAAATAACAAAAACAATATTTAAACCTGCAGTAACTGTTGTTTTAGCCTCTCGGAGGAAACAGGAACAAGCTGTGAATACAACACTGACTTATCAGCACTTTTAAGTTGATGTGGTGCGTTTGTTATTTTACATATCCAGCACTTTGGGAGCAACATGCAACAGCAAGCCCCCTGGTGAATATAAGGGCAATATTAGCTAACTGTGTGTGTCCGCCTGTTTGGTCCTGAGCAGGTAGTGTGCAGTGTAGTGCTGTGGCTGAAAACAACACTATGAGAAGAGAGAAAGTGAACTCAGACAGTAAAACTGCTGGGCAGCTAATCATTAAGCTGAAACTCAAAGCTCTGTAGAGCCGTGGGGAGCAGCACACTGAGAATTCTCTGTTGGGTCATCGTTACGAGCAACCTCCGTCCCATGTTGTTTTCATTGTCATTTGATACATAGGTGTTATAAAAATATGAATGAACTCGCAGGATTATTTCCAGCAGGCCAAACATTCAGTGTCATCTTTCAGCACTTGGCAGTTTTCTGCACTGTGTTTTCACTTCTTGACACAGAAGAGTCACGTCTGCTTCTGAAGCTGCTATAAATTATTCAGATGAGTGAAATGTTGGATGGCAGCGTGGCCGTCCACTGATGTGGAAGATAACATGCTGTGGCTTCACACAGCGAAGGGTGGAGCTTCTTCGTTCCACCTCTTGTCACTCACTCCCTTCCCTCCAACTCAACTTTTCTCCCTCTCCCCATCAACTTTGTCCTCTACATTTTCAACCAGCCATCCACTCACTCTGCTTCTCTGTCGTTCCTCCTCCCCCCTCTAGTGGAGAACGTCCAGCTGAGTCTGGTGCTGCAGACGGAGAACAAAGGCTTGGTTGTAGCGGGAGGCGAGCTCAACGTCTGTCTGGACGGCATGGTTGTTGATCTGGGCTCGCTGCCCAATGGCAGCACGGCAGCAGACAGTGAGTCCCGCCTTTACCACACACTCACACACACGCACACAGAGATGTGAAGGTAATTACACAGAAATGTACAGAGAAGCACTCACACCAAGGACATGTGCACACGGATATCACTGCTGTAGCGTGTACCTTCTCACTCCACGGTAGGGTTCCTCTGAGGCTGAGAGGAAGAGAATATAGCACAGAGAAGAAGATAACAGAAATGAGGAAAATTGTGCGTGAAATACTGAATGTCGCAATTTCCACAAAAAACGCAAAGAGGGTCAAAAATAGCACGACGGCCTTAGAGAAAAATAAGTGAAAATTTTAAAAACACTCTCAAAAACTCTACAACCTTTAAGCGTGTTTAGCGTGTTATAAACCTTGTAGATAAACAGAACAATGGAGGGTGAAACTAACGTCAACAGGGGTTTGTCAGTCTGAGAAAATCCGTGTTTTGGAAACACACGGTTTTCGTACGTAAGGTATATTAAGGTGAACATATGCGTACTATTTTCCCACAGAATTCTAGACACCAGAATACTCAACCGTCTCTCCTCCTCTCACTCTTTCCCTTCCTGTCTCTCTTAAATGTTCATTAATACCAACAACCTCACACACACACACATGCACAGTAAGAGTTTTGTGTGTCTGTCCACCCTGGTAATGAGTGTTTTCCCCACTTGGAAAAAATACAGAGGTTTTACTTTGTGTAAATGACAGTTTTCCAAAGTCCTTACCCATAAGGCTTTGAAGTCATGTTTGTGTGAGCTGATTTTGGTGAGATGAGAGCGTTGAGTCTTGGGTGTGTTATTTATGTGGTGACAGAATTGTACATAGAATATTACGTTTTTATTTGATCAATTAAAGTTGAGTTTTATATTGTTTATAATGGTATATTCAAGTATAACAAACTTGACTACGTGGACGTTGATGTATAGAGGAGGTTGATATAAAGTACTTCAACAAAAAACTGTTCTGGTCCAAAAATTATTGTCCATGATATAGTTTAATAAACACTATATTTAGTATATAACTGACAGTACAACACTGTTTGTTGATGGGACAACTCTATTTAGTAGTAGCTCTCATTTTAGTGTCCCATGGTATAAGTGTTGTTTGATAACATGCAGGAGAAAACACTGAATTCATTGAATTTAATCTTCTGCAATATAACTGTATATTATAATATCACCTGCTGTGAGCCACAGGGGTTCAAAGCCAGGACTAGTACTCTAATTATTATATGCAATAGATATTGAATAAATATCTGAAGACCTCATATTGAGCTCCACTGTTAATGTCAAAGATGCACAGCCCAACACTGACTGCATAACTATAAAGGGATTTATGGCGTAGCTATAGAGCCTACACACGTAGCTGACACAGCTACACAGTAGGCTTTGTTGTAGCTGATGTTCAGAAATGTAGCTACACTTTGGGGTTAGAGGAGCTATGGAAACAGCACGTGGATCAGTGGGTAATGAAGGGACTGTCAACGCTTCAGTCTTTTCAGACATGGGTTTGCTGGCTTCATCTGACTGTTAAAGTGATGGCTTCCTGTCATTGAATATAGCAGGAGACTTTCAGTTAATGGTCCGTGCAGCTTTATTCACACATAACATCACTCTATGGAAAGAAACAAGGCTTGCGTGGTATTCAGCACCTGGAGTGTGACAGGGAGCAGAGAGAGTTAAAAATGTTCTTTGACAGGAAGAAGACTGTTGCTCCTTAAGCATGAGACGCTCACCACTGCTTCTCATAGTGATCTACTCATTTATCCTCTGATACATGTTGCTTCAGTTTCATCATTTAACATCATTAGAGACTGTTTCTAATATTCACACTGAATAACAATAACAGCTTTAATTCCTCTTTGCTCACATGCTGTATGGACAGAGTTTTGCTGGATATAGTTTTATTTATCCTCACAGCTGACATGAATGAACTTCAGTCATGAATGATCACATTATTACTGAGGGTTTTTTTTAACCTCTTTTGCCCTGGTTGTGTAGAACATAGCTTATATAGGCTGATTTGGTATAAGAAGATAGATCTCCTCAGTAACTTAAAATGGACTCTTTCACAGTGAAACCTGGGTTGTTTCATTGATTTTGTTTTCTCTGTGGATAAAAGATAGACACTTATTGCAGTGATCTTAGATCAGCCTTTATGTTAATCTGACAGCATTCAGTTCAGACTTGTGTCATGTTGAAAGTGACAGAGAAACGTTACTAAGTCAGAAATGTAGTGACCATAAAATTAATGCTTTTTGGGTCCACGTGTCACGCAAGTTGTTTTTTTTTTTTTTTCTTAGGCCAAAATATACAACGTGACCAAGGTCTTTCTTTTCTACACTACCAGTGTTATTTCATTCAGTCACCATTCATACTTTTAATAGATCTGATCTGATAAGAATCTGCTCTACCAGGTAAAACTGGCTCTGTCACTGTTTCTGATCATTCATGAAAATGATTTTCTGAATGCCCATGAGATAAAAGATTCCTTATTATCTTAGGTGGAACCTCTGCAGGTTTTACACTGTGCTGCTGCAGCCTTAATGTTAATCTGACAGCTTTCCATTCTGACTTGTGCTGTTTTGAAAGACCTTATTGTCTGACCAGAATCTGGGTGCTATGTCACCTTTACTGGCACATGAGGCTCCCTTGGTGGAGGAGTTACAGCTGCCCCTGTGGTGAGCATCTAACCAGATTTGCTGCACAGGTTATAGCACAGCTCTGGGCATCGTGGCAATCAAAGGAAGAGCAAAGTGGGTCAACATTTCAGTTCTGTCAGACTAAGAAATGTAGCATTTTCAGTCGACCCCCAGAGGCTTCTTTGGCTCAGCTCTGGCCTCTGCTGTATTCACAGGGTTGCAGAGGAGAGCCCGACTCATACATCAATGTGGAGGTCCGGAACTGCTCAGACTGTAATACAGACTAACCTCTATCAGAGAACCAGGGCTATTTAGATAATCTTTAACCTTTAACAAGTGAAGAATGTTACCCAGTCCTCTCCAGGATACAAGTCACTTACCTACTTCACCACAGTCTCTCTCACAATGTTTTTGTTTGGCCCTGTGTTAGCTAAACCCTGGCAACAGCTCTGCATACTCTCTCACCGCAGTGTGTGTCTGATGTCTGCCATGACTCGCCCATACCTCAGGGCTCTTCTCATTAGCAAAAGTCATGTGTTATTAAAGTCTGATTGCACTTCTGCCATTTTAACCCCCCAGACAGTGCACACACGGTTCCTTAAAATCTAAGGTCAGCGGTTATGTTTATTCCTTCTGCAACCGTTGTGCCTGGAGGCACTGTGCTGTCCGTACGTACATATGTCCATCTCATTTTTGTGTAGATGATATTTCAAGGACGCCTTGAAGGAATTTCTTCAACTTTGGTACAAACGATTGGACTCAAGAATAAACTGGTTAGACTTCGGTCGTCAATGTTTTCTGTTATAATTGAAGAATTGTTGAATTTATTATGAGAAAACACACCTTTTTTTATGAACAATACAAATTATAGAAATGAGTGGAGAGGGATGGGACATGGGCCAGAGAAGAACCCATTAAATTTGGGGTCTGGTTAAAGAGGCAGGTCCATGGATTTGTTACATTTGTTTAAAGATAGACTTTAAAATCTTTGTGTGCATGTGTTACTATTCCCAAACCAATATAAAATCATTTCATTGCCCTCAGAGGAAGAATTTCAAACCCTCCACTAGGGCTGGGTATCGAATTTTTGAAAATTTTGGTATTGAAAAAGGTATCATTCAGGAATTGGTATCAAAGGCAAGGTATCGGTATTGGTATTGAAAATTTTTGAACGATGCCCAGCCCAGCCCTACCCTCCACAGACTTATTGATTTTCTGTCAGCAGTATTTTTCACTTCCAGGCTCTAACACTGACATTTTACCTTCCTTTATGGTTTGGAAGCAATGACTAGGTGTCTTTTTAACAAATAAGATGTTTTTAAGATGCTGTGAAAACCATGGCCAGGTCCAGCACACACACACACACACACACACACACACACACACACACACACACACACACACACAAGGCTTTTCATAGAGTGCCATACAGAGCCCACAGTGTGCTCTGCTGAATGAACACAGGGCTAGCAGTAAGGGCCAAGGCCTGCCACAGCATGGGCTGTATAAATGTGTCTCTTTGTGACCGTTTAGATGTGAAGAAAGGAAGAAATTTGTATGTGTGTGTTTGTGCATGCTGTTGTACCACATGTCTTCACAAGGACAGCAAGATGAGAAAATTCCTGTTTTGCAAGTCCTCACTTATGAAGGAGGCGAGTTTAAGGTTTGGATTTAGCTGTAGGTTTTAATGGATTGGATTATTGGTAAAGTACCAATGTTTTTAAGTTCTGAGAGCGCACTGCTGCGTGCTAGTGTAATGGAACACAATTATCACTTGATGGGTAATTCACTATGAGGAAAAATAGACATTACTTTTTTATTTATTTTATTTTATTTTTTTACTCTTTGGATATTTGGATGGTTTTACCTGTTTGGGATTCCAGCTTGTAGACATTTAATATCATTGATGTGCGATCATAAGTGGACACTGCCTGAACAAAGACTTTGGGAAATGTGTTTATTTGCTTCCTTGCAGAGACTTAGATGATAAGACTGGTATCACTCTCATATCTGCCTGTACAAAAAGAAAGCTTTAGCCAACAGGCAGTTAGCCCAGCTTAGCAAAAATTCATGTGCAGGACCCCTTCTTGGCTGTGAGCAGTGACTTCTGACATTATGTCATTGTTAGGATGGCTGGCAGTCAACAGAGACTCCGAGATGTCACTGCTTTTAGCTAAATATAGTCCAGCACAGAATGCCTCCTGCCTCCAGCTGCAGGTATTGATGATTTTATCAAAATCTGGGCAAGAAAGCCAATGAGCATATTTCCTGAAATGAAAAAACTGAAACTATTCTTTTAAAAGTAGATTAGGTCAGGGCATAAGGGACTGAATGTAGTGTATTGGACAATGCAATTAAACAAGCTCGTGGCTCGCCAGCTTTTTGAAGTTCTCTTAAAACTCCTTACACGTGCACACTCTCTCTCTCTCTCTCTCTCTCTCTCTCTCTCTCTCTCTCTCTCTCTCTCTCTCTCTCTCTCCCCCACACACACAC
>JBBMJY010000021.1:1657489-1682306 GCA_037833715.1 Toxotes lorentzi
TGTGGGTGTGTTTTTGTGTGTGTGTGTGTGTGTGTGTGTGTGTGTGTGTGTGTGTGTGTGTGTGTGTGTGTGTGTGTTCACAGGGCTGTAATGTTGAGGTCATGTGCCACATTTCTTTTCTGTAGCACATGACAACCAAAAAGGGTCAAGGGGCCAGTCATCCTCTTAAATGAACCATGGTGCTGTAACCACACATATATATGCGCACTGTGCAGCACTGTGTCTGTGCAAACTCATGAACACGAGCAGCAGAGCATGCATTGAAAGCTTTTATACATCGGGTACACACGGTTACTTGCAGATACACACTCTGTAGCTGGTCCACAATGGCAGTGTGTGTTTGTGTGTTTGCAGAGTAATTGCAGCTCGTTACAAACCCCAGAGAGAGCAGCCTCAGAGTCATTAACTGCTGTTCCCCCCACCCCTGTTCTTTCACCTCTACCAGTCTTCCTTTTCATTCCTTTACCTCCATCCTTTCCTCTGACTCCACCCTCTGTTCTGTCGCCTCACACTGAAATGTCTTTGTGTTCATCTCAGCTCGTTTCTGATAACTTGCGCCTCTTTCTTTCTTTTCTCTGTTTTTAACCGCTCTTCGCCCTCCACCCTCACCTTTCCTCACCCCTTCCTTCTTCCCCTCTCCCCTCCTCCTCTCTCTCCCTCTCTGACTTTCTGTCCATTCTCGCTGGAACAAGGACCCTTAACAGCAGCACCTGAATCAGCCCTGTGTTTTATCACTTGCAGGCCTGAACAGAAACTCACACACGTCCACACAGCTGCATGTCACGTTCACTCGTGTTTACACACAACCCGTCACTGCTCATATTTCCATAAAGCACTTTTGTAGGTGGTTTTTCATGAATGGACAATCAATGTAACGTATGTAAACTGCACTGATGTTGTGTTAACATTATGTTATGAGGAAAAGAAATGAAAAGGCCTTTGATGCTGTAAGTGCAATTTAGATTAGTTTTAAACCTAAATAGAAGCTTATGTATCACATGACTTATTTATTTCTACAATCCAACTGAGGTATTATGAACAGAGTCTGTCAGTCAGTCTGAGCAGATTATTTCCTTATATAGAATACATATAGCTGTATTCACGTGTCCTAAAGTTGCATCCTGGCTTTTTTTGACAACACTAACAGGTCAGCAAGGGATAATTTGTTTACTTGTTACTGTTGGATTCATTAAGATCCAAGACTGAGACGCCATTTTAGCCTACACGTGTTTACATTTTGTCAAAGTGGCACCATTAAACGAATGCCAAATCATTAGAGCTTCCTGTTTGCAGTGTACGCATGGATATACAGAAACAATCTCTGGATTATTATAATACTGAGGAAAACTTAAAAGCTTAATGATTCTCAGGTCCTGGAGTGATAAGGAGACTGTTTTTCTATGATTTCTGAGTGGATTTATGGATTATTTATTCACAGTGAACACTGGAGCTAAAGATATCCTCAAGAAGTGTAAATCACATTGTATTTAAAAACATATGTATCATGTCAGCTGAGTTATATCTCAATAAGAGGGAGTAGAAATTTTGACAATCTGGCACTGAAGGATTAAAGTAGCTTAACTGCTGATTCAGTGCTGCTGCTGATCGTGTGGTGACCGGGTCAAACTACAGTGACTAATGTCCTAGTGTTTTCAGAACACTGGCATACACCTGTCACCTTCACCTCAACCAGTTTCTTTGCCTTAGGTCTGTCTTACCACACCATGATTTGTTGGAGCCCTTATTCCAACCACACCTCACTGTGTCGTTACGAGACCAGACCAGGTCAGATTTAGTGTGGAGACCTTTCAGTAGAAAGATGCAAATGTTCACCTGTGAAAACACTGAGTTGGAGTAAACACACACTGTGAGCATCACACGGGTTGAGGCAAGAAACAAACTCCTTCAAAGAAAAACAGTTTTGTGAGATGAGTCTGAAACACCCAGATGACTGATGAACTCACTGACCTCAGGCTTACTACTCTCCTGTTTTTCACTCTCTCTCCTCCTCCTCTGCAGATGTGTCATCTCTGTGACAGAAACGCGAGATGTGACTGAAGTTTAGAGTTGTATAGATTAATGGTTTATTTTTGCTCATTTTTTTTGTATGACTGCTGGAGCCACAGCGGTGGTAAAAGTGTTGGAACATGTTAAAAATCACCAGCTGAAATCGCCATTTTCACCTGTGGTGCCTGGCACCGAAACAGGCCTTTATGGCATATTCCTTCCAGATCCATAACACCCAGCCTTTATTTCACACGTTTCTGCCAACATGCTGCTTTTCCCTCTCTTCCTCTCCCTCCCTTGTTTTGTCAGTCTTTCTTTCTTTTCCTCCCTCCAGCCTCGCTCTGTCTGGAAGCTGCTGAGGAGCTGAATGGTCAGAGCCAGGATGAAGTCATCATGTCTTTATATCATTATATTCTCCTTTTACCTTTTTTAGTCACAGAAAACCCAAAAGGGTGGGGTGCGGGGGCATAGATTGGCTGTAGATGGGAGCGACACACACACACACACACACACACACACACACACATAGAAATACACACACACACACACCCTTTAACCTTGTTATGTGCCCACCCTCGCTCCTCCAGCAGACCCAGTCCTTTCCATCCCGGCTCTCTCAGAGTTTCCATGACAGAGACACTTTAAATGGGCACAGGCACGTTTCTTTTTGGGACCTTATGTGTGAAGTGATGATGATATTTGGTAGATAATACTCTGTGGCTTCACTTTTGTGGTTCAACATAACCAGTGAAAAAAAAAAACCTTTGACGGTCCCCCAGCTTTTATTTTGAAAACAGTTCTTTTCACCTCAGTGTTCCCCACAAAACAAATGATTTTTTACAGATTTTCTGAATGCATCATTTCTTTTTTTGTCCATATTGCGGTTTGTGTGACATTTTGCTATCACGGTGTACCCACCTTTTTATTTACAGCAGCACTGCGACACTACCTGTAACCAGGGTAACATGTTGTCTTTAGAGGCGCTGTGCTGTGCTGTGCTGTGCTGTGCTGTGCTGTGCTGTGCTGTGCTGTGCTGTGCTGTGTTACAGGTAATGATGCTGAGGTTGTTTGTGACACACCTTGACCACATCGTTTGATAAACATCTCTTAGCGTGAAAACCCATCAGCAGCCGCTAATTCCTAACAAGCGTCTTTTCAGCTACTTTTCCACTCAAGCTAATGCATTCATGTGTGTGTGTGTATTCCTACATAAGAACATACACACTGACTGACTGTTTGCCACAGACAAACTTTCCACACCGTGGCACACACACACTCCTTTTTTTTTTTTTTTTCCTTCAGTGTATGTGTATATGAGCGCAGGCTGAGTAAACCCTGCAGTGGTTTCCAAGCCCAGGGTGAATAAAGGTGCCTTTTGTCAGGCCCGGGGTGGGTTGGGGTGGCGGATGAGGAGGCGGGGTGGGTGGGGCGGGTTGGTGTCCAGTCTGGAACAAGCATGAATGTTCCCTCAGTTCCCTCAGACATCGCACTTCCCTGCCTACTTTCACAGCAGCACTAGAAGAGAAAAGAGGAGGAGGACCTCAGGGTGGGGTAGGGAGGGGTGCCAGGGTGGAGGAGTGGGAGGTGGGGTGTATTTGAGGAGGTGAGCGGGAAGCCGGGGGGTGGGGCTTGTGTCCAGCCAGTGAGCTCATTGGAACTGCGATGTTGTTTTATCCTCCTACCGAGCGTGTAGTTTTTGGAAGGCATACGAGCTGCCGGCCAGCCAGCTCCCTCAGTCGCCCCTTACTGCTGCAACAGAGAGGAGCCACCCCCCACCCCCTTCTGCCCTTAACACTTACACACACACTTCAACCTGCCTGACTTAACCGCAGGTATCGTCCTGATTTTGTGAGTTGGCGAGGTCTTAGCGAAAGACTTCATCTCAGTCTTGGTTACCAGAGTTTGGGACACCTTCACTGAGTGAGTTTTGACTGGCTTTTTTTTCTGTTTTTCTAACTCATCTGCAGCCTCAAAGGTTTTCCCTCCTTTCTGCATTTTTTGGTTTTTTTTTTTCCCCAAAAGTTTTCCTGCCTCTCCTCGTCCTCGCGCTGCGGCGGAAAGCAGACAGAGACAGACACCGTGCAACAAGGACAAACCCTGAGAGAGAGCAGAGAGGTGCAAGGAGAGACGAGAGAGACAGAAAGGTGTCCTAACTGGATTTGTCTTGTCTCTCTCTCTGTTTCTCCCTCAGCCGTCTGGTGCTCCGGTGGAAAATGACCCTCTGGGCCCGCTGCCTCCTGGATGGGGTAAGTTTGCCTAACACACTGCTTATGCAAATACTCCAGACAAAGTTAATCTCAGTGAGGGGTGTTAGGGTTTGCTCCCTGTCAGTAGGCTGGATTTTGGTCAGTCTGAAGGTCCTCCGTACCTGCTTGAGGTGTCTGTAGTTGAAATAAATCTGGTCAGTCAGGACCATATTCTTGAGTCTAAGCTGTTTTCAGTGGAATCCTTCAACCCTCACCAGTTTTGCAAAGGTATTTCTGACGACTGCTGCCAGCAAAGCACTGCAGTTTGTCAAGATATAAACACTGGGTTCTTGATTTAGTCAGTTTAATCATTCAGAACGTGCGTTTCATTTGTGAGGTTCAGGTGAAGTGTTGCGAAATGTTTGCAGGACGGCAGCATTGGTTCTGCTTACAGAACCCCATTCACATTTCTGATGATATTAAGCCTTCATGCAAAATTAGAAACGGTGCAGGTTCTGAGGCTCTCCCTCTTTGTTGTCCTCAGTGAGCTGATCAGCTGTTAATTGATTGATTTATGTCTTCACTCCTGGTCTTATTGTCATTCTGTTGTAGAAAATCTGGATCAAATGTCTTTTTCTTTCCGCCCCCCCCCCAATACTTCTCTCATGTAATACTAATTCATCACTGTACGTACTCCCTTTACTCCAAAGTCCACAAATTACAGAGGTCGCGTTATTGATGGGCCTTTTCATCATCCAGCATTTTCCCAAATGAGTAATGTAATCAGATCCATGCAGAATCATGTCACACACATTCATTCATAAATGAACAGCGCTGGCAGCTCCTGTCCCACCAACATTTTCACAGGCTCCATCACACAGCCATGTTCTCTCCAGAAACCCTCACTCCCTCTGCCCATGATGCCTTTTCAACATGTTGCGGTACCTCAAGACGAAAACCTCAATTATATCACTGGCTCAGATTTGCTTCTCTGCCGCACTCGTTTTCTTTTTTTTTTTCATCTGTGGTTGCTTCCCTGGCTTTTCTTTTTTTCTTTTTTTTCTTTTTTTTTCAGGCTCAGATTTAAAAAGTGAAAGATGGGAGAAATGAGAGAAAGATGGAGAGGAAGGAAAAGAGACAGTGGCGAATGAAAGAAACTGGGGGTTTTGGGGGGGTTGGGGAGGGGGTGGAACTGGATAGTAAAGTGGGGGGTGGAGTGAGTCAAGGAGAAAGCTAGTAAGAGCTGCAATGTGAGCACTACTGTTTCTGGGCCCTCCACACACTCCTGTTAATGAGAAAAAGATGTCAGAGCCCCAGAGGGAGGAGGAGGATGGGGCACCAGCTACTTTCTCTTGAGACCAGCGGCCTACCCTACGCACACACACACACACACACACTCTCTCATACACACACACGTGCATGTAGAGCATTTTACACATGTTCATATGATTTAGTTGTGTGTTTCAGGTGCTGTTGTTCCAGTGCAGTTGTTCAGCTATTTTGAATTGAAACCTTGGCTCCCTGTTTCTTATTTGAAAGTTAGCCACTTGGGGCTACCTTTCAGTCGCCCCCACCACAACCTTCAGTCCACACACAATTAGGTTTACCCTGGTGAGGTATTCAGATCAAGCCACAGTGAAATACCACACAGACCTGCTGGTTTTCTAGCATGGTGGTGTGATTTTTTTTTTTCCTCCTCATCCCAAAAGAGAGAGGAGTGAGTGTAGTTGTGGCTGTCAGACACACTCAGGTGATCTCTTTGTTTCTCTCTGTTTATTGTGGAGTTCATCCACAGTTTTTTTTCTCTGTAAAATCACAAACACCGTAAACATTGTGTTCTGTTTGTGTCTCCAGAGAAGCGTCAGGACAATGGCAGAGTGTACTTCGTCAACCACAACACACGAACGACACAGTGGGACGATCCGCGGACCCAAGGGTGAGACTACGAGCGAGCAAGAGTACTAATCTGTGTGTGAGCGCATGTGCCTGTTTGTTAGGTGGTACGTTGCTTTGAGTGTTTGCTCGCGCAAGAGAAGATATACAATCATCATACACAGTTTAATACAGACTGCGTCCTACACAACAATGTGATCAGATATAAAGATGTTTTTATCTGATCAGGAATAGAATGGAATTTAAAGAGTTGTGTTTCCAGCAGTTCCAGTTTACAGGAACACAGCGAACTCTTGTTTTAGAAATGAACTGTTACGAGCTGGTAAAAGAAAACGAGTTTCAACTTCTACAAGTTTGGGAACTCTGGTTTTACTGTAGTTCATCCCAGTCCTCCCTGAACTCTACACAGACACAGATGAACTGGAAACGCTGGGCTCTGATCTGACCTTCTGTCATCTATCTGCTGCTCATTTGATCATTCCTCTGGCATTGCCCTCTCTTTCTTTGACATTTACATATTTCCTGAGCCTTTGAAATTTTCTTCTCACCTCACCAGTTCAATTGAACCTGAAGTAAATTTCACTTATTTTGCATTTGAATCTTCTGTCCTGTTTTTATGGTCAGTCTCTGGAGTGTGCAGGACAGCTTCAGCATCTCTGTGTGACTTCATAGGAGCGGGCTGGACATGTGGTTAGAAGCCCCAGTTTCTGTCTTTCATTTCTTAACATCGCATTCGAGTCTCAGAGCGGAGTACAGCGACCTATGACAGACATAGAAACTGGCTGTAAAACACTCAGTGCTGTTCTGAAGGTATTTCCAGAATTCTCAAAGACTCCTTTAACTGGATGGAAAATATTAAAAGTTTAAAGAAAAAAAAAAACATTTAATGCCGTTTACCAAGTTGTGCCTCTTTTTCCTAATCCAAACAAAGATGGCAGCTGTAAATGACATATGTCCACAGCCATTCACAGTTTCCAGAAACCAGAGCACCTGCAGGCGCACAGAGAACACACAACGCAAACTCCACACAGACGGGCTCCGGCCTGCCGACAGGTCCGAAGCCGTCTCACTGTGAGGCTGCAGAGTTTTTGGGTTTTTTTGATCCCGATGGTTAGAAGAGTCTTTGAGGATTCAGATCCAGTACCTTCAGAACTGGACAAAGTCCTAGTAAATGACCCTCTGGGTTTTTATTTTTAAGAAAAACCTGATGCTCAGCTCTCAAACTGCAGCTGGGGTGAAACGTGGAAATCCTGGCCACATTAACAACATTGCTGTGAGTCACTACTCTTTATAATAAAATAAAACTTTATATGGGCTTCGCCTGCTGTGGGCCCCACTAGCAGAGGCCCTCGAGACTTTATTCTGGTTTGATCTCCTCTGGTTTGAAGCAGCCTGAATAAGTCAAGCATGCCTTTAGGATTCTGAGAGGAGCTGAGCTCCACCAAGGCACGGCCAGCACAAGTTCTGTTTTAGCGTCAAGGCCTTTGCTTAGATCCACAGGTTGGCGGGGAGGTGTGTTAGTTTCATCCCCAGGACGGGGCCCCTCTGGCTGGGACCGTGCTCACTGCCCTCTCCCTGTTTCAGGATGATCAAGGAGCACCCCCTGCCCCCGGGCTGGGAGATGAAGTACACCGCAGAGGGAGTCCGATATTTTGTGGACCACAACTCGCGCACCACCACCTTTAAAGATCCCCGACCCGGGTTTGAGTCAGGGTAAATATTCTCTCAGCCCTTTTTAAAAAAAGAACATCAGAGTCACAGACAGAGGACGTTGTCAGAAAATGATCTCATGTCAAAAACTAAATCAACTTCTTTCTCAGTTTTCTAATTATTGCACAAAGATTTGTTTTAGTTTTGACATAACTGCAGTGCAGATATTTATTTTAGTGAAAACATCAAAACTGGATCTTCAGTTAAACTACATCATCCTTTTGATTTTGTTATCAGTACCTTCACTGAGAACATGTTCCATCCAGTGCCTTTCATGTCTTTGTCTGTTCTAAAGTAATTCACAGTCAACGTAAGTGCCACAGATATTCAATACTAACAAAGAGTCATATTTTATCACTGCAGCATGTTCATACTAGCACACACACACACTCTCACACACACACACACCTTTTCCCCTCACCCTGTGGATGTCTGCCTTGCCTTGAAGTCTCAAATCTCACCACAGAGTCAGGAGAATGTGCAGATGTGCAACAGCAGATCCACTGCAGGCTGTGCATGTGCGTGGGTGTGTGTGTGTGTGTGTGTGCGCACGCTGGTGCCTGTGCCGTTCTGTGTTTATGTTCAGCATGCAAGTGTGTATTTGCTTGTGGGGTTGGTGCTGTAGATGGCGCAGTTGTGTGTATGTGTGTGTGTGTGCATCTGCAAGCTGCTTTTCATGCTGATACTTGAATGTATTTTTAGGCTGGCGGTCATGGAGGTCTTCTGAAAGAGTCTTCACTGTTTTTGCTCTGGGTCCCTGCAAGAGTGTGTGTCCTCAGCCAGCACTCTGCCACTGCGGTCTCTCCGTTTCCTAACCCAAACCGGGATGTGCCTGGCAGCTCAGCGAGCACAAACCCGACGTGTTAGAAGCCTCCTCCTTCTTCTTCTTCTTCTTCTTCTTTTTCTTCTCTTGCCCCTTTTCACTCTCCTCCCTTCCTCCCATTATCTGTCTAACTCTCTCTTTCTTTCTCTCTGCATCTCAGCCTCTCCTCTGCTGACGAGGCACATATCCAGTGTGTGTGTGTGCAGTGGCTTGGTGGAGCTTATACTAACACAGCTGCAGGCCCGCACTCACCTCTGTCTTTGAGACCCAGATACATTGAGTAGAGCAGGACGGTTTGTGTGAACTGAATATGTCCTCTGAGTCTCTGGTCCAGACTGGGCAGCAGGAAACACCAGGGAACACCATGGCTTCTTAAAGGAGCAATTCACATTTCTGTTAATCAGCTGATCTGTGAATATCCAGAGACATGAGACACCGAGACTCTGTCAGATCCTTTGTTGTGGATTATTAAGTGTGGAATTATTAAACCAGGATTGTGGATTTTGCTTCGGCTGTGTAAAATTGACTGACCTCCTCTGTTCTCTCTCTGTCTTCATGTGCAGGTCTCGTCAGGGCGGTTCACCCGGCGCCTACGACCGCAGCTTCAGGTGGAAATACCACCAGTTCCGTTTCTTGTGCCATGTAAGTGTTAATTGGAGTCCACACACCTCACCTCAGTCTGTGTGTTGGACTGTATTACTGGAGTTTGCGTCTGTTCATCCAAGTTAAACAAAAATCTGCTTACACTTAACGTATAGTGTTACCCAGCCATGCAGACAGTCTGCCTCACACTCTGAACCCTTTGTCTGAACTGTTTCTTTAATAGTAAGTAGTTTAAATGAAAGGTGTTGTGTTTTGAAAAGACACATTGCTGCTGAATTTTAGAAAAAAAAAATTGTTTTAAGTGCTCTGAGCTGCGTAAACGAAAACCTGTTCACCCCCCACTGCATCAGGCTGGAGGCAGAAATCTCACCCCCTGACAAAGGGAAACAAATAAAACAGAAACAACATTTGCTCTGAGTGTATCACTATAACACAAGTGCTTTTTGGCAAAGACTCAGGTTTAAAACTGAATTGGGGTAAGAAAAGGGTTAAAGTTAAGAGAGTTGAGCATAAATGCAGCTTGTAGCTCGTGGCTGGATTAAGACAGTGTCTCACTAACAGATCTCAGATCTGTTAAACTAACCATTTCTGCACACATGTTTAAAACTGATACTAAGATTTTCTTTTTCTCTGTCCAGTCCAATGCGTTGCCCAGCCACGTGAAGATCTCCGTGTCCAGACAGACGCTGTTTGAGGACTCGTTTCAGCAGGTCAGAAATGGACAAAACACGCGTCTCTGCTCTACACGTAACTGCATTACCTTCATGAAGTGGAATGATGAATAGCTGCAGAGCGAGGTTCTACCAGGACAAAGCAAACCCAGCTTTATTTTCACTCTGCTCTGAAAAATAACAGCATTATTTCAGATCGTGGAATGAATAAAGCAATGAAAAGTAAAAGATGTGATGATGCTAAGTTACAAAGATCGGGAGCTTTACTGTCCAGTACTCACTTTACTGTTGAGAAAAAGGTTATCTAACTCCATATGTGTCTCTAGCTTACTATTATTTCAGCTGTTGCCTTCATTTGTTAATGACGTGTGTTTTGTCATCAGATCATGAATGTGAAGCCTTACGACCTTCGCCGTAGACTGTATATCATCATGAGAGGAGAGGAAGGGCTGGACTACGGCGGCATCGCCAGGTGAGAGCAACAACGAAACAAACGCACCTTTCTCTTCCCCTCACATTGATTGTTTTTTTTCTTTTCTTTTTTTAATGTTGGCGATGGTGTTGGTTTGTTTTCCCTCTGATGTTACATCCTGATCTGTGCACCAGCTTCCTCCTCCTGTGGAACTGGCTGTTAAATTGGTGTTAAATTCAGATCCAGGCAGGATTGAGACATTTTTTTAAAGACCATAAAGAGACAAAGGGCAGTGAGGATTCCAGTGTTCTTAACTCAAGGTGTTGAGATGGCTGGTTCTCCATTTGTGTGTGAGGATGAAATTCTCTCTGGTTGCCAGCAGAGGTCTCACTGCTTCCTGAAACCACACAACACCTCCTACCCTCTTGCAGTGTTTCTGTCCTCCTTCCCCATCCCTCCATCTACCCATCACATGTATCCATCCTGCCTCCTGTGTCTGCTGTGTTCCAGGTCTTCCTCTCTGTATATATGTGGTTGTTTTTCTGTTGGCGGTGTTTTCATTTTTCTGTTTGGTTTTGCATTGTGTCTCTGTCTCCGGTGTCACGTCAGTGGTTTTACCCTATGGTAGGTGACATCATGCTGTTCTACCACAGGGTAGAACCACGGACGGGATGTTGTGAGGTGTCTGCGTCCGTCCGTCCGTCCATACTCCCCTCCCATACACTCCTGGGGGGAAGGGCAAGGGCCTTGAGAGCGCTTGGTTCTGGTGCTGCAGTTGGTGGTGGTGGTGGTGGTGCTGCTGCTGGTGGGCCCTCATTCTCTCTAACATGCATCTTTCCAGTCTGTTTGTCTTTTTTTTTTATTCTACCCTTTTATATTGATCCGTGATGTTATGTGTTTTGTCTTCATGTAATTAATGTGTCAAACTGTTGCAGGGTGTGTGCATATTTGTTAATGTACTGTACATTCTCATTTCTACCACACCAAGTATCTTAATAAAGAGTCTTATTTTGTAAAGCTGCTCTGCACCAGACTGCTATTTAAAAAAAAAAAAAACTCAATTAAAAGACAAGTATCTCATTCACATTAAAGTAATAGCTCTAATTTCCTGGAAGAATTATTATTTACTTTCTTGCTGAGAATTAGATGAGAAGGTCTGTGCATCTCTCATGTCTGCGTGTTAAACATACAACTCGAGCCATCAAGTAATTAGCTTAGCATAAAGACTGGGAGCAGGGGGATACAGCTAGCTCTGCCGAAAGGTTAAAAAAGTGCAGCCATCAGCCCCTCTCACTATTTAACATGTGACATCTAATTTTCTTAATCCAAACCTGATGAACTGTGGTTTTACATGAAGTTGCGTCCTGTAAATATTTCCTGGCTTGGATTTACTCCAGTGTTGTCATCACTGTGAGGTTAGCAGGAATCCAGCAGAGACTCCAGGACGTCACTGATCAGAAATGAGAGGGGTCTCAAGAGTGAATAAGCAAAACTGTCAAACTATTCCTTTAACGAGATACAGTGTATTTCAGAATGAATCAGTTCAGAACTGAATTAAATCCAGGGTGTGTAGATATTTGTAAAATTGTATTTGAAGTTAAAGTGCTCGAGCTTGATTTGACTCAGTTACACCCACATCATCATATTCAAACAGTAAATTAAATAAACTGTAGAGAAGAAGGAAAAATACCAAATACAAAATCATACACTGATGGAAACACTGGAAAATCATCTTCAGTGACGTAAACATGAGGGGAATTCAGAAAGTAAACAAGCTGTACTTAACGTTACACTTGCCTGCAAAATTACAGACTCACTACAGAGCTGTGATGCAGTGAAACAAAATGAGTGGCAGCATCTCCGCCCCATAGCTTCTGCTTATTCTCTGGTCTCCACTCATCCTGATGTCCCAGGGCTGACTGAAGGATTACTGGATAATTCTTCAGCTCAGACGCCTCCTGGGATGAGTCCTGATACCACAGTGATGATCACAACCTGGGAGAATACGTTTGATGCTCTGTGTCTTCTGACCTGGGCCTGTGAGTCAGGGACTATTTTAGATCTCAGCTGCTCGTAGTGTCAGTTTTGTCATTTTTATTGTTTTTATTTGTATTATTATTTTCTATACACTGTGCTCAGTGATCGTTTCCTGTCCCTGGATTAAATGTACATGATCATAGTTTTGTCAGTATTTTGAACCACAGAGTGTGGCTTTGATAAAAATGATTGTTCTTACATGTCTCGTTTCAGAATTATCCAACGTCCTTTTTAAAAGAATAAAAGTGTGTGATTTGATTCCTGACATGAGACCAGCACGTCCCTGCTGTCCTCTCTCTCAGGCCTTCAGGACGCATCGTGTCTTCCTCTCCTGCATAAACGTCTTGTGCCCTCTCGCTCTGCAGGGAGTGGTTCTTCCTGCTGTCCCATGAGGTCCTAAACCCTATGTACTGTCTGTTTGAATACGCCGGCAAGAACAACTACTGTCTGCAGATCAACCCAGCTTCCTCTATCAACCCCGACCACCTCACTTACTTCCGCTTCATCGGACGCTTCATCGCCATGGTGAGCTTCACTTTGGAATATGTTTTATGGAAATTTGACCTGAGAGTTGATTTGCTGTCTGAGATGTTCAGGGTCTTTAAAACTGAACTGCAGCAGGCAACGTCTGTGCTTTGCCGTTTTTGTTTTTATGCTTCTTTACTTCTGTAGTTTCCGAGCAGGGTGAATGATTTAAACACATCACAGAGCTGCATTTAGATCCGAATCCTCATTCACCACATTTATCACCAGGAAACAAGCTTTGTTATCTCAAGATAACACAGGCATTAGCAATAATATGATGCATAATATGATGGAGGCAGTCACCTGAGCGCTGTGGAGCCATTTAAACAGCATATTCTGACCATATTAAAGTGATTATGCTCCCATCATGGAGTTTGGATTATCTCTCACAAGCATGTTGATAAACATCAACATCAACGCTGGCACCGGTGTCTCGTCTCCAGTCCCAGACAGTCCTGCTGAAACCTCCACGTGGTCTGGTGGTGATGGAAGGGTCGACCTTAAATTGTTAACTATCTGTTAACACGTGTCAGATTCACACTGCCCCCTTTTCTCCTCTGTTAGAGGACTGATGTTCATCTCTCCTGCAGAGACCAGAGACTTGTAGAGTCTATGCTGAGGTTATATTTTGTGTTCTGTCTGTATTAACAAGTTGCTTTTAAATATTTATTTTCTTACTCGCTTGCTCCGTTGGGATGATTTCTGTTTTTACGGTTATGTCTAAGGACCAGAGACCCAGCTGTAATGTGTTATAGCTCTTTACCTTTTGTTCACCAGGCCCTTTTTTTGGTTTTGAAGATGTGTATAACCCTCAGTGCCTGCTGTACATACATAATGTTCAGTGTGTACTGTAATGTATAATGTCTTCTCTCTGGGATCAGATCCAAAAAGCTGTAGGTCACCAAACTGACACCCCTCCACCCTTCCTTCCGTCTGGCACCCCACCCCTCACCCACACCATGACCTCACTGCCGCACCCGGCCCACACCCACCAGCAGCCGCCTATATTTAGTCCGAAAATGCATTTTCCTGACTTGCCTCATAAAGATGCTTCTCTCTATCAACTCTCAGCTATCAAACCCTTTGACCGTCTCTTTCTTTCTCTCCTCTCTTTTCTTTCCTTTTTTTACATTCTGTCTTTACCCCTCATTTTCCACTGACACCTTCTGCTCTGTCTATAAATCTTCTTCTGTGTGTGTGTGTGTGTGTGTGTGTGTCTGTGTGTCTGTCTGTCTTCCTGGCTGTCAGACAGACACATGGTCAGTCAGGATACAGTAGGACAGAACAGACTGTGACTGACTCAGTGGCGTCTGTGTTGCTCTTGGCTAATCACAGCTCCGAGCCCTCTGTGGTTTTTTAACATTAAACAGCTCCGTCGTGCTGAGTCTACTCACTCTGCCTCTCTGTGAACACACACACACACACACACACACACACCACACACACGAAACACACGCAAAACACACACCACATGTACAGTTAGTTTTGCTATGCTTGTGAGGACACTCATGGACGTAGTCCATTGCCTAGCTCCTCACCCTTTACTGTCACAGCTAAATGCCTAACCTCAAACCTTACCCTAAACCAGATTGTAACCTGAACCCTAAAACCAGGTCTTAACCCAAGTCAGGTTTAGTGAATTGACATGTGACGGTGATGTTCCTTATTGTGGTTTCTTATAAAATGAATCCTCCCTTCAGGCCTTGTACCACGGGAAGTTCATCGACACCGGCTTCACGCTGCCATTCTACAAGCGAATGCTGGACAAGAAGCCCACACTCAAAGACCTGGAGTCCATAGACCCTGAGTTCTATAACTCCATCATGTGGGTCAAGTAAGTACCCCATAACAATCTCTGAATGTGTGAGCGTGTGGTTTATTCTCACAGGGGTAGAAAGTGGAGGAAAATAATCAGTAAGGACATTTGCAAGGCCTCATTTCCTTTTCCTTTTCCTTTTCATCCTTTTTTAAACTCTACTAGAATTAAACTCGATGTTTAGTTGAAAAAGAAAAAACTGAACAAGAAGAGTAAACGGTTGACAACCTTCAAAAATCCAAACACTTACAGGTCCGTGTGTGAGGATCAGCATGTGTAGATTTTGGCGCTTTAACGTGTGCGTTCCTGTGTGTGTCCAGAGAGAACAACCTGGAGGAGTGTGGGGTGGAGCTGTATTTTGCACAGGACATGGAGATCCTTGGGAAGGTTTCCACTCACCAGCTGAAGGATGACGGAGAGAATGAGCTGGTCACAGAGGAAAACAAGGAGGAGTACATCAGGTACGTGAAGAATGAAAGTGGCAAAACTTCATCTTTAGTAAATTTAAGGAAAATAAATACAGAGACAAAACCATAAAAACCAACCACTCGTCCTTCCCTCAGCCTGCTGACGGACTGGAGGTTCACCCGAGGGGTGGAGGAACAGACCAAAGCCTTCCTGGATGGCTTCAACGAGGTGGTTCCCCTGGAGTGGCTTCGCTACTTTGACGAGAAGGAGCTAGAGGTGAGGGAGGAGTGTACGGGGGTGGTTTACTGGAGCACGGATAGAGATCTAGTTAATAAAATTCATCATCATATTAATAAAGTTGTCATTACAGACATAGCTCAGTAACACTGAATTGCAGCAGAAAGTCTAACAGTCTAACAGAGACAGTGCTGTGACAGTGTGTTGACACTGTCCTGTCCTGTGTGGTGCTTTGGCTGCTGATGTGTCAGACTAACCCAGACATAAAGGATAAAGGACATACCTCCTCTGTGTTTGTGGCAGCTGATGCTGTGTGGGATGCAGGAGATCGATCTGGCCGACTGGCAGAAGAACACCATCTACAGACATTACACCAAGAACAGCAAGCAGATCCACTGGTTCTGGCAGGTACGGAGACACAGTAACCAAGTATTAGTGGTCCATGTGAGGACTGATATGAGAATAATGAATCTCTGTTCCTGCAGGTGGTGAAAGAGATGGACAACGAGAAGAGAATCCGTCTGCTTCAGTTCGTAACAGGAACCTGTCGGCTGCCTGTCGGAGGCTTCTCTGAGCTCATAGGTACACAACGCTCCGACTCACACAACTCCACACAACTCCACATTCAGAGCAGTTGTTGTTCTTTTGAAGGTTTTGTGAAATAAGACACAGTAACAACAGAGTCACATCACAGGTACCAGTCTGCTGCTCTGTCTCCTCTCACTTAAATATTTTCTGTTTTCATTCTGTGTCTGAATCTTCCCATTATTGGTAGGCTTTTAATGTGAAAACACCACTGGAAGTGTTGAGTGTCATTAACAGCATCTTAATATCAGTAAGAGAAAAGACAAAGGCTGAAAAGAGAAAAACAGCTGCTGAAGGAAGGTATTTAAATTCATGTGAGGAATAGTAAAAAGAAGATGAAGAAAGAAACACATGTTTTTACTGTCTAAGACAGTTATGATCAAAAAAAAAAATCTTTATGACACTTGATATAATATTTTTTCAACCCCTGCAGGAAGTAACGGTCCCCAGAAGTTCTGCATAGACAAGGTGGGGAAGGAGACTTGGCTTCCAAGAAGCCACACATGGTAAGAAGCTGCTGCATCTGTCACACACAGTATTCTGAGCTTAAGAAGGAAGAAAGAGAATGAAAATCACAAAGTTCAAGCTTAGATTTTGTTCCACAGACGGTGACACTAGATTACATGCTGCGCTGTTTATTGTGAATCCATTGTGCGTAGGTCACTCATTTGAATCCAGTGGCTGAATGTCAGATTCCACCAATAGCTACTGTATAGAGAGCTTATTACAGGATGTAGAAAAAATGGCCATAAATAGAACTAATATTGAAAAGATTAGTTCAATACATTCATACATACCTGTGTAGAGTCTGAACCTTTATTGGGATTAAACATGAGGGTTCGTGATTTTTAGACTATAAAATTCTTCAGGAGCTTGTTCTGGATCAGGTCATTCAGAGAGTAGGGTTTACACACAGATGGATCAGTCATTTGAAAGGCAGACAACATCTGCTAATGTCAAACCAATAGACTAAACAAATGTATCCCCATCACCACTGTTCTGTGGCCTAACCAACAGTAGTGCCAGTAACTTCATGACTTCACCTCCAGCATGTTTTAACCATCAGCAGCCACAGAAGATGCAGAATAATATGGCTCACTCAGCTGACAGTGACCTGCTCGTCTCCCCCTCACAGCTTCAATCGTCTGGATCTGCCCCCGTACAGAAGCCAGGAGCAGCTCCGAGAGAAACTCCTGTTCGCCATCGAGGAGACGGAGGGATTTGGACAGGAATGATGCAGGAAATGGACACAAGATGGCGAATGGAGAACCATTAATTCAGTGGGATAGTTTTTGTTATTATTATTATTATTATTTTGCCTTTCTTAATCACAGGGCTGAGAAATCACCTGTCATCTATAGCCCCTCACCTGAGGGAGGATCATGTTTGTGAACTGAATCATGGGATAAAGAGATGGAGACAGATGAAGAGCACAGAGGAAGAGTGTGTATGTGTGGGTGTGTGTGGTTGCTCACCTTAATGCCATTGTGTATATACAAATAAATGGTGTGAATCTCAGTGGGTTTGACAGGATGGCACATACAGAGGATTCTATTTGAATCCCTACTCACCGCTTTGAAACGCACCAAAACCAGAATAGTTTTAATATCAGCAGCAACTCACAACAACAGCACAGCTACTGGCAATGCAGTATAACATATCTACCAGAGAGAGAAATACATTTTTAAACATTTTAAAGTGACGAGAGAGAGAGAGACGGTGTGCATGAGAGGAACTGAGTGCATGTGTGTCTGTATACCACGGATAGGAGGCCATTGTCATGAACCAGGACGAGATGTGATTTTATTTTTTATTTTCCTGTCAGTTGTGATTTGACTGCATTTTTCTCCTGTACATAACTAAAATAAATGACATTTCAATCTTGAGCTGTCGATGTTTTGATTTTTTTAATGTGACTGATGTGAGATTTACAGGGTTTATTTAAAAATATTAGCCTGCTAACACTGGCTAATTAGCACACAGCTGAGGCTGATGGGAACTTTAGTGGTGTAAGCGGGTGGATGAAAGCATATCGAGCTTTTCAGACAGTTCAAGAGAGAACATCCGACTCATCAAAAAACTTCTCAGGTACAATTAGTTTTCGTTTGTCTTCTTTTTTAACTGGTACCTTTATAAATACCATTCAGCAGCTTTACTCTGACTGGACCCTCCTATAGAGCGGAAAATATCTCCTGCCTTTTACAGCATCTGGTGGTGTAAGAGCCGAATGTCCCTCTAAAATATTATTTTGATCTGAATGACTCATTGCAGTGGTTAGCACTGTTGTCTCACTGTAAGAAGATTGTGGGTCCGGATCTGCTGGCCGGGGTTTTTCTGTGTGGACTCTGCATGTTCTCCTCCTGCCTGTGTGGGTTCCCTCCGGGTTCTCCAGCTTCCTCCCACAGTCCAACCTGCAGATGAGGTTCATTGGTGACTACAAATTGTCCATAGGTGTGAATGTCAGTGTTAATAGTTGTTTGTCTCTATATGTTTAAATGTCTATAGTTTAGCTCTAGAAAGGATTAGCTTTGTTTATTTCTGATTGTATTACCAGGCCACCACTGGTGTCTCCTTGTGTTGTAATCTGTACATCTGATGTAAAAGGGTGTTAGGGACCAAGCAGCCAAAGGTCAAGTGGGCACAGGTTCACTTTTCAATAACTGGGCTTTATATCACCCAAAGAAACGTGGCAAAAAGACAAATGAAAGACAAAAAGCAATTTTAGAAACAAGCGTGGGCTTTACAAAAGGTCATATATATACTGACTGATCAGACCATTAAAGACAAGAAGGGGAAAACAACAGAGGCAGTAACTAGAACTCAAGACAAAGAGGCACCATTCCCCCCATGCTGGCTCAGATCATGGTCTGGTCCATTTCCTGGACCTCTGTATTTAAAGGAGCTCTACCTTCAGCCACCTCTTTGGCCAAACCAGGAAGGAGGACTGGTCCAACAGACAAGGTAACTCAAAGACAAAGAAAACTGCATGAATGCAGCTTAATTTGCAATGATTGTGGCAGAACAATGTGAACCACCTCATTTAAAACACAGTGTAGAGTCACAATGTAGCAATAAACTGAATTCTAAAAACAAACTGTGCCTTTAATTTGATTTGGCTGTGGTTTTTAAGAAAGTCTGCAGACCAGTTTTGCTGAGAGCCCTTTGCACATGCACAAAATATTTGGCTTTTAGCTATAAAGTAGTTAAAAGCGGTGCTTTAGGAATTCATCACCATTGTGCATGTGGCACTTAAGTAATGAATCCGTTATGCCATCTACTGTTGTCTGATCCAGTTCAGTGATACCCATGATCACTGAACCCATGGATCTGGTTTAGTTGTATTGGAGCATCTGAGTAGAACCCAAACCCATGGGTCTGGGTTCTACTCAGATGATCCAATACAACTAAACCAGACTTCTTGTTAAGTGCTGAGCTTTCTTCAGTCAGAATAGACACTTTGGGTCTTGTACTTGATGCTTGCTTAGAAAACTGGTATCTAATGGATTTTTTTTTCCTTTTGTGTTGCCATATGGAGCAACTTTGCCTTTTTACCATTCAGCACTGTATACTTATTGGACCATGACCTTTAAATCCCTCTTGAACCAGCATCTCTACAAATCTCATACCCTAGTGGCTTAAAATGTGCAAATTGTGACAAAGTCCAGCAAATCGTCAAACCTTTCGCCAATGCTGGAGTCTGTGCTGCCACTGAAGCTGGTTCTACTGGTTTAATTTATAGCCTGAAATTTCTCCAAAGCAGCTGAGTCTACTGAAAACATATAGTGGAAATCCCAGCGGATCAGAGATGTTCAACAGGAGATCATCAGCATAAAAGAACAGTTTATGTTCCTCTCCAGCTCTGAACACTTCTTTAAAATGTGCTTCACAACGCAGCTAAATTACAACGGGTTCAACAGTGAGGAGAGACGGGGCAGCCCTGCCTCGTACCACAGAGAAGAGGGAAATAATTTGATTTATCCTGAGATGAGGAGAAAGTGTCCAAGGTTTGAAACACTCTCTATATTATTACAAAAAAAAAAAAAAACATGGCTTCATTAGAAAAAACAGTTTTACCTTGCAACATTATTTTTGATGATAGTATTTCTGGACATCTAGCCAAATGTTTGCATAATATTTTTTAATGCATGGACTAAATTGAATATAATATTCATACTTATATTTTCATTAGTGTGGAATGACCTGGAGGGAGCAGGTGAGTTTGTTTGTGTTACCAGTAATAGGCTCAGTGTGTGTTCGTGCTAAATTTACACACTCACACTTTGTTTAATTAAGTTGTAGACAGTGATTTCTATCAGCACATAGAGCTGATGGATGGAAAACAAGTTTAAAACATATACAACTATACTATAATTTAGACTCCACTATTGAACACCCTTTATATTCAGAATTTATTTCTGTTGGAGGTTTTTTTGGGAAACATGAATGAAACACCTCCTACACAGCAGAACGGTTTTCATATTTCATAAAAGGCTGCAGATGGTAGAATAATGTAGAAACATTTCTGACAAATGAGTCTTTGGTGTCGAGCTTTCATTCATGACAGAAAGCTGAACAGATCCACAGTTAAGATGTAAATATTACTGCTCCTATTAACATTAATAACAAGCCAACACTCATTTTACTACTTATAGTAGTAGGTCCACTTGCACACGGTGCTGAGGAATCCCATTTTATTCCACTGTATCGTTCCAATCCAAGATATTTCAGGTGAATATATTCCCTTTATACTCCAGTGCATTCAACAGACAGATACAATGCTGTTTGAATCTTATTTTTTTCTTAATGCGTATTCTTACATGTGTGTTTGATTATCTGAAGTACACATGCAGCCAGTGTTCTGTGTTGTACAGTGTTTATATGTGTTGTGTATTGTCATGAACTGGCAGACAGGCCAGTGACAGTAACATCTTGGTGCTTTTCTGTTTTATCCTCCATCTTTGATAACTGAAGCTAGTAGTTTTGGCTTTCTGTACTACGCTAATACTATATTATGCAACAGCTAGTTATAAATTGGTTATTTATTTATGGCCATAAATGAAGGACCTTTATTGTGAAAGGAAAGCGATCATTGACTCGGCCCGGAAGTAACTTCTTCGTTTTCTCCACATGCGTGAGAGCAGCTCAGTTTGTTGAACTCGGTCAAAATACAGTTTATTTACAGTCCATGTAATACCGTGACTATTTAGAATACGTTAGCAGTTCATTTAAGTCTATGCCCGTAAGTCAACTCTTACACGTCCCTGTCCGCTGTAACATGGTGGACGCGGATGAAGTCGCCAACTTGTGCTACGAGCGCTTCAACCAGCTGCCGCGGAGAGGGAAGCCTGAGCCGGGCAGAGAGTGGACCCTGCTGGCCGCTGTGGTCCAAATCACCCAGAGTGCTAACTCTGACACAGGTGGGTCAGTGGAACTACAACATATTTCATGCTCTCTGTAAGTCACCGGTGTCCTTTACTGGACTGAACCTTTTTCCAAACCTTTGTACACTGTGATATTTCACTGTGATATAGTTCAGCATGGCTCGCGCTGCGTTACCACGGCAACGTTAACTTTTAGCTAATGTTACAGTGACATTAGCTACAAATAGACAGCTCAGTCCCTGCTAAACTCAGCTGAACGAAGTTATAGGAGAGATATGGAAATATAATATGTAATCTGTGGTGAATTACATTTGAACCATTGTTTCTTCTTTCACAGTTAAAAAGGAGGTGGTTTCCATGGGAACTGGGACCAAATGTATTGGACAGACACTTATGAGCCCCAGAGGTGTGTGGTGTTGTTACCATAACTGGTGTTTTTGGTTCCTTTATGTGCTGAATGCTCAGTGTCTATGTCTCATACGTTCAGTTTGTTTTGGTGGTCCACCCCAATAGATTTGCTGCCACATAAAATATATTTCTTTCCCTTTTTGTGTTGCATTAGTCTGTGCACAGTTCAGAATATGGATTGATTTAAATGTCTGTAGAAATCATGAATTTATGTTCAATTGAATTGGATAAATATCTTCCTAAGACCCTAGTTATTATTTTTTTTTTATTCATTGCTTTTTTTCCCTGTCAGTTGTGGATCTCAGCTGCAAATTCTCCACCTGTGGGGAACTCTGGCATCCATTACAGCCTTTAAACATCCAGTGTAAAAATCATTCAGCAGAATGACGTTTGTCTTCATTTGTGAAAAACAACCTTTGGATTGATATGTTTGTTTTCTGTGATTTTTGTCATCTATTTAGGTGACATACTCAATGACAGCCATGCAGAAGTCATTGCCAGAAGAGGATGTATCAGGTGTGTATCTCTGTTCAGGTGTGTGTGTGTCCCTAGTTGCTTGTTTGATGCTGACACCTGAGCATAAAGAAAACTGAATATAGGCTGCTAGCATTGAGCGTGTGTGTTTGCAGGTACTTGATCCAGGAGCTGCACAATGCTGTGAGTGGTGGGGACAGCTCTGTGTTTGGTCCAGCAGATCAGCAGGGGAAGTGGAGGCTTCAGCCAGGAGTTTCCTTCCTCTTCTTTACCAGTCACACTCCCTGTGAGTCCAGTATGTTTGACAGGATTTGTGTGACCAGGGCTGGATATTGACACATTGTGCAAACTCAGTTCCAACAAAACACATTTTACACATCACACAGGGTAACTGAACCACTTACAATAAGTAACCTCAGCCCACACGTGATATTTTTCTCATATTTTCTGTTATTCTTGTTCCTACAGTGAAGAGAACTTGAATCTCTCATGCGGATCTAAATGCTGTTTCAGAGACTTGTGTTCTTATCAGACAGCTTTAGTCCACAAATATCAATATCAGCCTTCACAAAGCTAAAGCTGAACTCTGTCCCCATACCAGTGGTTTGTCCAGGAGGCCAACATCAGTCTGAAGCTTCTTGTGTCTTACCAGGTGGTGATGCCTCCATCATCCCCATGACTAACAGCCAGTCTCAGCCCTGTCCCCGTGTCAGATCTGTAAAGGGTCCTGAAGGTACTGACGTAGGAGACCTGAAGAGGAAAGCTGAGGAACCAAGCGAAGGGCAAAACACTAAGCTGGCCTGTCTGGAGGAACAAGAGACAGCAGAGATGAGTCTAGAGGACAGAGGAGACGCAAAAAGATCCTTCACTTCAAATTCATCTAAAAGTGAAGATCCGTCACAGAGTGACTCTACAGAAACACCTGAGCAAACTGTCTCACAAGCTTCGGCACAGCTTGAGATAAAAAGTCCCCCTGACAGTGCTGGACTGCATACACAGGTCTCGGACGTTCACAGAACGGGGGCCAAGTGCGTCCCGGGTGGCCCAGCTGACCCTCTGCATCCTGGGATGGGGTACCACAGCACAGGGGTGCTTCGGGTGAAGCCTGGGCGAGGAGAACCAACTCTGTCCCTGTCTTGTAGTGACAAGCTGGCCCACTGGATGGTGCTGGGCTTCCAGGGTGCACTGCTGTCCCATTACCTACAGGAGGCGCTCTACTTCAGTATCATCGTGGTGGGGAAGTGCCCTTACAGTGAGGAGGTCATGCAGAGAGCTTTGGTCAAAAGGTGAGGAATAATGGTGAAACAGTCAGACTGTTAATGGATGGATTGTAAATAAGTAATCTTTTGAGTTTTTCACAGTTAGTGAGAATAATCTAACAATCTGAGGGAACTGCAGAGTCGGGATTATCCTCTGTGGGTTTGTCAGTATGACCAGCACTCACATTACAGTCATTTGACCCATTATTCATAGAAAAAACAGTTTAAATACCAGGAGTGCATCTTAAAACAGAGCAGTTTTTTTTTTGGCTCCAGGTCCCATGCATGTTCCAGAGTTTGTAACTCAAACACTTATCATGCTTTTTCTGGGTTTATTCAGGGTTTCCTCTCCACAGCAAACAGGCTGGTTACACACAGGTGGAACTAATTACATGCATCATCAGTGTTGGCAGACACACCTGTGCTTCATCAGACAGGGTGGTTCAGAAAACTGAACTGTCTGTGCACCATTAGGAAAAAGGTGTTTTGCAGTGCTGCAGGAGTGGATCTGTTAGGTCATGTGTGAGAGCAGGTTGAACAGATAAGCTAATGAGAGTGATGTAAAGCTACAGATGTTAATCACAGGGTAATATAAATGAGATTTATTGGGGTTTTTTTTTTGCATCTTTTATGAAGTAAATATAATGAAACAGATTAAAAACTGAATGTTTCAACATCATGATGTGCTGATTGAGCTTAGTAAAGAATGAGGCCAATAAATTGGCTTTCTGATGACCATGGCCTTTTTGTTATGAACTGGATATTAGAGTCCATTGTCTCTTTGATGGAGGGTAAAAACTCTCTGGAATTTAGGTTTTGTTTATGTAAAAGTTGTCATATTTACAGATGCTGAATATCCATGGTGTCACCATCTTCAAAAGCCCCAGTAGTCTCTGTTATCTCGAACAGTGTTGAGTATTTCAGTGTGAGTGTATCAGAGCATGTCTTGATTGGAGTGCTCATGTATTCCTCAGGTGCTCCCATGTATCAGACCTCCCTGCTGGTTTCTCAGTGTGTCCACCACTGCTGCTTCAGTCCAGCCTGGAGTTCTCCTTCAGCCAGGCCCAGACTGAGCTCCGACACCAGGCCGGACAAGGACGCATCTCCCCCTGTGGGGCAGGTAGGACTCTCTCTCACTTTCTCTCTCTGAGGTGAACGTGACAGAAGCTTTTCAGCTGCACTGATGGACTGAAATCTCTTCTTACTTCACACCCACATCTTTCCTGGGTGATTAAACTTAGGTCCCCAAACTGTATGTACTGTAAATGCGGCTGTAAGTGCGGCTTTGGACTTGGGCTGGCCTGGGATCGGTGGGTCGTGGGTTCGATCCCTTGACCAAGCGCAATAAAATGGATATGGTGGTGGTGAAGGAGACGCGCCTC
>JBBMJY010000021.1:1705590-1715979 GCA_037833715.1 Toxotes lorentzi
TACACTTTCTATGGCTGAAGGGTAAAGGACACCATCAGCTTCTGATCTATTTTATTTTTCCTGAGAGTTCTCAGGAAATAGATTCGCTGCTGGGCTGTGGTGTTTGTTGACCAGGAGAACTCCTCTGAGATGTGAACTCCCAAGAATTTAAAGGATGGTACCTTCTTCATGCAGACGCCATTTATGTGGAGAGAGGCATGGGCTCTGCAGTTTCTCCTGAAGTCTATGAATATCTCCTTTGTTTTTTCAGTGTTTGGCAGCAAGTTGTTGGCTGAGCACCATGCTAATACTTGCTGGACCTCACTCACTGTCTTTTTTTTTCCTTGCTTTCTTTTTGTCCCATTGGCAACTAATATAAACAGAGCTAATTTCGCCACCCATGAATGATCTGGAAAAGTATCCTACTGACACACACTCAGGCCCTGTTCAGACCTTGCTTCCATAGGTTGAAGATCTTAGTGAGGATCCCTGTTAGCTGGTCTGCACATGCTCTAAGTACCTTTCCTGGTACTCAGAGCATGTCTGGACCTCAGTGATGTTCCTGTGTGTATGCCACATGCCAACGCCACTAAGACATCAGGCCTGTCCAGACCATACTCAGTCAATGTTCCATCTAAATCAAAACATATTCTCATTCTTTCTCTGTGTTTTCCCAGCGGATGTCCACAGTAGTGATGCAGAGCCTGGCCTATGTGCAGCACTCTTCCTCTGTCCCTGGAGCTAAGCTCTTCATCAGTGGAGACCTGAGGCTGCAGCAGAGGACACCCTTGCCTCACCGGGGACTGTACAACATTTACAACGTGAGATGACACGAACTCACTGTCTTTCTTTCTTTTCTTGCTTTCTTTTTGTCCCATTTGCACCAATATAAACAGAGCTAATTTCGTGACCCATGAATGGTCTAGAAAGGTATTGTACTGACACACACTCAGGCCCTGTTCAGACCTGGCATTAACATTTGTCTCTGGTGATCCAATCAAGATCACAGTGTGTAACGCTGATAAGTCCACAGATATATTATGAGTGCGCCAAACAACTTGGGCAGTTTGGTTTGCCTGGAACACACAGAGGAACAGACACAGTCTGTCTCAGGAACAAGGCTCCACCACTTTGTTTTGACCAAGTGAGGAAACACAATATTCCCAGTTCACATAATCCAGTTGAAATTCATATATATATTTTTAACATGAAGATCCAGCCATCACTAAAGTGTACGTCATGCAAGAGAGCCAGTAAAACAGAATGGTCAGAGTTGATGAATTGATTTTTCCTACCAAGCTAACATTAAGTAGTAAAGATGAAAAGGCAGAGAATCATCTTTTCATCACTGACTCTTGTGACAGTTTCTTTGTTTGTTAAACTTAAGCTTGAACTGAATCAGCAGCTGCTGGAGGTGAAAGTTTGCTGAGCTCTGTTTTCACAGCCTGTTAGATGAGCTCCACTCTGCTAAAACTTTTTCCTCTGTGGCCTCATTTGTTTGGCACGAGTAACTAAATGAACTAATTTCAACACATTTGGTATTTGCAAACAGAAGGGATGCACATGTGCATTTGCACATAGATTTGGGGAAATTAGATCTGATCTCATGTTGTTACTGGATACGCATTTTCATGCCAGGTGTGAGCCGATGTACTTTGAGCTGTCCACTGAGCCGCATGTTAATGCCGGGTCTGAACAGGGCCTCAGACTCTACAGGTCACATGATCAAGGGATGGCGCAGAGCCTGGCAGAGCTCTCAGCAGGAAGGTGAAGCTGGGGTGGTGGCGGGCGCAGACAAAACACTCAAATTAGTGAAAGGGCACATTAATGAATGGTAGGAGGTGATTATAGTGAGCCAGGATCTCAGGTAGTGATAGGATGGATGAGATGAAATGGGAGACACATATATATGTAGGCACATATAAGATAAGGGAGGGGAGGCTGGACTACAGTGAAAATATAGTCCTGTCACCAGTATGATCATTAAACTCCAGTATCACATATTTAGAGGTACAGTGGTTGTGTGGGTAGACGAGGCAGTTGGCTCATAAACAGAAGGAAATGTTTTGTTCTGTTTGTCTTTCTACTTTATTGATGCCCAGGTGTCAGTGATTGATGGCTCCAGCCCCTTTGCGAGTGCGTATGACCTTGACAACATAATTAGGAGCTACCAGGACAGAAACTGTAAGTACTGTTTGCTTCCTTTTATTACTGCTGAATATACTGTGTGACTGAAACCAGAATCAACTCAAGCTGAAACACCACCTTTGAGGGAGATTTACACTCGCACATCCGTGCATTTTGTAAAATGAGGCAGCTCTCACTTTTCTCTATCTCTCTGTCCCTGTCCTTTTCCACCATAGTGACCACAGTGCTGTCCTGTCCCATGCCAGTCTGGACTGTGGGACGAGCTGCTGGTTCTCCGTTTGAGCTTAATGCTGAGATCCGTTACCCTGTGGAGGTCATTAGATATCCTTTAATAACCACAGGAGAGTGTGTGAGTGTTTTAACATAGGATAGACTTAAAGCTAATTTTTGAAAGTAAGGTAAGTGTTAGGTTCTGTTTTAAGAGGACCCAGAAGCAGACCAGAGGCAGATGGCAGTTTAAAGTTGATTTTATGAATAAACAACAGGTAAGTCCAAAAGTAGTCCGGTTAGTTTGAGGAGTGAAGGCAGAGTGGCGTGGCTGGCAGGTTTCTGGCTGGAGGAGTGATCCGGTTTCACAGGTGAGTACTAGAGTAGAAAACAACAGAGCACGAGAGTCACAAGACTGGCACACAAGAGTTTCACAAGAAAACTATTTGCACAGCAGCGAGAGAGTTACCACTGAGGGTGAACAATCGTCGAAGTGAAGCACTGCTCCGGCTTAAAAGCAGTGATGAAGGGAAATGAGTAACAGGTGTGTCAACCTCCAGCCAGCAGGAAACCACGCCTCTCCACTCTGAAATGAAGGAACCTCCCACAGGAGGCAGAGGGAAAAACACCAAAGCACAAGCACAAAAAACCCCATATACATAACAGTAAGTAAGGTAAAAGCTTACTGCCATTTATCTAGCTCCAGCTTTACAAGGCAGTAAGAATTAGATCTGGTTTCTACATCAAAAGTGTATAATAGTCCAGCAGCTGAGTTGTCTGTTGGAGGGTAAGACAGACTGAACTGTAACTGTAGGTTATGGACAGAAAGTCTAGCAGCCGTGCTGAAGAGGAAGGACATCACCTTTCAGGCGGTCTTGACAGTTTAAGGAACCACCTGTGTTTTATCTGCAGTGCGCAGGCTAACAGCTAACTGAGAGGGTGAGTGGGCGAGCCACAGGGAGGGAGAGGCAGAAATTTGAAGTGTGCTGGCATATGCTAAAATTCACACACACTAAACAGATGAAAAGGTCTTTAAATGTTCATTGTGGGCATCTGAAGTGAAGTGCATTTAAAGCAGCCCTGGAGGCAGCTGAATTGTCAGTGGGTGTGTAAGCAGAAACAAAATAAAGCTGGAATCCCTGCTTTATTGAAATGTTTGTGAGTGTATCCCATCTGTTAATGTGCTACATTATCTTAAAAAAGTAAATAACTTCATACATTACTAGATAAACAAGTCAACATCAGTCATGGGCAAATATAGGACGGTACAAGTGTGGATAGATTAATATTGTTATGTAAAAGCTGTCTGCTGGAGCTTAGAGAGCCTCATCTGCACAGAACATTTACTGCAGTGGTTTTGTTGTTCAGGAAAGAGGCTGACCAAACTATAACTACTCTACCATGGTTTATTTATGGTCAGGATAATGCTCATCTCAGCGAATCAGAACCTTCTCTCAGAGATCCAGCTAAAAACAAGAACAGCAAAGCTGAAAGGAGACAGGTAAACAGAAACACACTGACCTACGACATATATATAAGTAGATGAAGGAATAGGTTTCCTACATAAATATATATATAATAAGTAACAATGAAGAAAATACAATATCTTTATACAAGTCAAATATTTTAGTGTAAATTGTAAACAATAGTGCAGGAATGCAGAGTGTGAACATAATGGGAATAAATCCTGAATGAGTGATGTTATTTATATTCATGAATTAGGTGGTTATGTACATTATATATCTTTATATACAAGGTATATGGTATGCACAGATTTATATTTCATCAGAGTCATGATGTCTGTGGGGTCAGAGGTGTCTGAGGTGATTTTTCCTGGCCTAGGAGGTGTTAAGTTCAGAATATAGGACAGGTGAGCACAGATGCTTTTTCTGCAGTCCTGACTGTTTGTTGTAGTCCTGTTCGTGTCTTATCTTCAGTGTCTATGAGGTTTTCATTAAAACAGGTTGGACTAATACAGTTCTAAAAAGCAGAGGTTTGGCTCTGTTCTCTTCATCTTGTTTGCCTTAACCGTGACCTCCACCTATCACCCCGGCTTCTGGGAAACCATCAAATTTGCCTGGATCCAGTACGTCAGTGTCCTCCTCATCTTCCTCTGGGTCTTTGAACGTGTCCAGAGATTTGTTTTCCAGAACCAGGTTCTAACCACCGTACCCATACCAGCAGGAAAACCTCACCAGTCATGAATCAGCAGTAGCGCTTGGACCTTAAGGTAAACAAGAGGCACCGGGTTGCTGTTTTCACAGTCAGTGTAACATTTCTCACACTGACTCACCAGCACTGACACTGAAATTTGACACCAAATCGGTGACTGAGTTTAGGGAATAAACATTTGGTCTGTTTTGTAAATACATTATGAGAACATAGAGAAAACACCCAGTTCCATCAGCTGTTCCTGGTAGAGCTCCAGGTGTAACCTCTGCTGGTACTGTAACGTACACATATACACACAGGTGGGAGGATGGGGCAGTGAATTCAGTGAGTTATCAGCACTTGTCTGTGAGTATGAGTGATTCTTACAGTATCTGTTGTCACAGCTGCTTTATGCTGTACATGAAAAGTTCCTCCTTCAGTTCATCCAAATTCCTGCAGCATCTGAACGCATCATCAATTAAATGAAGTGCAAATGACACCAGGCTGCTACGAAGCAACCACACAGTACGACACGCAGACTGGTCCCTAATGATTCAGTATTCTGTGGTTTAAGTGTCAGACTGACGCAGTCAAATAAACAGCTCGCTGTATTCCTTTAATAATCTGCCTGTATTTCATACAAACATGCTGAGAAACCCAAAAATTCATTTACATTTTCACCTTTTTCTGGACAGGACTCTCCTCAGACGCCTCCTCTGCCGGAGCGACACTAGTTATTGCCATGAAAAATGCATTTCTTCAATTTTTGCTGTTTGAAGAAAAAATATAAATTTTAAAAAAGATTTTTACTAGTTGTCTGTTCATGACCATTTGTGTTAAAGAAATGTCTTTGTTAATGTGTTCATTTGTTTTTATATTGTACCTACCTTTAGATGATGGATAATAAATGATTTGTACATTTTAATATTTAGCATCTTCTTCAATCACAGGGTTTTCACTAATTTACATCTTTTACTTTTATCATTTCTTTTGGCCTCAAAGATACATTTGTGACTAACAGCAGTGAACCTTTGTTTAACTAGTCTTATCTAATGATGCAAATGTAGCAGAATAAGAAGAAGAAGGGTGGAAGGTTAGAACTTTGAACTTCTTATCAAGTACAGTACATTTTTCTGTTCTCGGCTCTTTCTTAATCCCCAAGCCTCGTTAATATGTGACTGATTAATTTCCACAGCCCATACCACATACTTTCAGCACAATACAGCTGACCAAAGAAACTGACTTGTCTTTTCCTGTTTCTGTGCTTGACTGATATCTAGGACTGAGGTTATGAAATCAAATGAGGTTTTGAGTTTTGGGGATTTTGGTGGAAAATGTGTCTCAGACTCTGCACTGAGAATAGATGCCTCAGATCTACATCTGTTTGGAGCACAACGTCAGTTTGTTGCCACTTTGGTGATTTTGTCAACAAGAGCAAACTAAATACAAGCAGCAAATGTGCAAAATGTAAAGAAACCATTTCATTCTCTCCCAGCTGGGAGAGTTGTTTAAATCGGTTTAAAACACCAGCGTTTACTGTGTTTACAGCAGGAACATTTGTTGTCCCAGACCCAGAGCCTGGGGTCAGGCTCTGGGTCTCTGTGAAGCGCTTTGAGACAATTTGATTGTGGAAGGCGCTATATAAATAAAATTGAATTGAATTCAATTGAATTGTCACTGCACCACAGGCTTCATTCTTTGGGGACCACGACAGATTGACAGAGTAATCATTATTACTGATTCCCAGACTGGAGGAATCATGTCTCATCTCTTTGTTTTTAAGTGACAAACTGAGAAAGAGCCATTGAACTCTTTCTGGTTTGTTACAATGAATAACAACAGCATCACACAGGCTGTGAGTGTCTGTTGTGAGAGTGGCAGAGCACTGTATGCTTTTTTTTTTTTTTTTTTTTTTTTTTACACCTCACTGTGGCTGTTTCAGACTCATTCCACATCAGTGTCTGCGGTGAGGTCACCCCACCCCCTCCACTCCATCCAGGCTTTTGCTAGTGACCAAAGAGCTTTGGTTTGGCTGCAGAGAGCTGGGACAGGATATGAGTCTGGCCCATGAAGGAACCAGGTGCATCCTTTTTTCAGTGTTGTTTTATTTTTCTCTGGATGAATTGTGATCAGTCTCTGTGTCTTCCATGGCCCAGGGGAGCTAAACGTGGGTCCATTCTACTCACTTCTTATGACTGCATATATCATACTAAACTTTATTTATACAACACTTTTCAAAAAAAAAAAGTCTGTGTGTCTGTGTCAATACTATTGACACATAGTATTCAATACTATTGACACACTCAGACACACGCAGACACACACAAATACACAGACTCACGCACACACAGAGTCACAGACACACAATAGCACAATCACTCACGCAATAACGCAATACCACTATCGTGATTTCCCGCAGGGGAATTGTCTAGTTGTTACAAATACAACTAGTTTTGCAGAATCTGGGTTGTGCTGATGTTCTTCATTCTTTTCGTTCTGTAGTTTTAATTAATTTAATTAGTTTTAATTACTCCCATTAGCCTGACAAGGGTTTGAGGCGTGTGCAGTCGTCAGTTTACGTCACCAGAGGCAGCTGCACGTCAGGCTCGTCATCTGGTATGACAGCATGCTGCTGAACTTCTTCCTCCACCTGCTCTGATGGAGGTGAGTGGAATGCAGTTATTCAGCTCTCTATAGCAGTATCTCCGTAGGCTCTGAATACTGATACTTGTCTGACTGGATTCACTTAATTCGATGGTTGTAAATCTGGAACAGATTTACAACCATCGAATATAAAGGCTGCCGCCTTTATATTTTCACTGAATGTTTTTGTGAAAGATTCAGTGTTTGCATTTATTCAGACACTTTTGTCCAAAGCAACGTATTAAAAATATACAAAAAAACCAAAAAACTAAATTCTGCATTTCACAATGCCACAGGGCTTAGAGGTGCATGAGGACATGGTGTAACACAGGTACCCAGTAGTGATGGGAATTCCAGCTCTTTTAAGAGAGCCGGTTCTTATGGCTCTTTCGACCCCCAAGTGGCTTCTCAGATTTTTTAGTTTCTTAAATTAATTTATTACTAAAATAATATAAAATTATATGTAAAATGAATTACTAATGTACAAAACATACACCATATTAAGTGTTTATTATTTACATACAGCGGCTCCGGCTCCCAGACAGGAGTCGGCTCCCATCGTTCACTTTAAAGAGCCGGCTCTAAGAGCCGTTTCGTTCGCGACCGACACGTCTCTATTTATCGTGTGTGATCACAGGCATGATTGTGGATGTGATGGCTTGAAACAGCCTGGAGAGAACAGGGTCCAGAGGACAAGTGGTGGGATGACTCAAAAAGTATTAAGATACTTTTAATTAATACTAATACTCAAGTACAGTAACTACAGGTCTGCAGACCTGTGGAGGCTTTGGAAACCTCGCCGTGACACAGGTTAGCTCGCAGCACGGTACCTCTGTGCTCCTGCTGCTGCTGAGACCCTCTCAGCTGTTCCAGGTCCCGCCTGCTCCTCTACACCCACTCATCGCCCTCCTCTACTTCTGACCACCAGTCCCCTGCCCAGCCCACTGCCAGCCTGCCCCGCGGAGCCGCTGGCCACGTCTGAAAACTCTGCTTTGTACACGACCGGACAGTGGAAGTAGCTGTTAGCCGAGAGCAGCGGGGAGGGTGTTGGGACAGAGGACACTGCGCGCCGGCTCCGTCTCCAAGCAGCACGACTGAAAACAAAGCTAAAGGTAAGATACGTCCGTTAAATGTGGGTGGAAAATAAAATATATAGATTTCTTTCTTTCTCTCCTCTTTTTTTCTGGTCACTTTGGTAAACCGTGCCGCTGGTTTCCGTGGGAAAAAAGCTAGCGGACACTTTTTTTTCTTGGGACTACGCATCAATAAATTTGTCCCTTTCGTCCTAAAAATGTAAACAAATGCGGAAACTAGCGGTTTGTTCCCGGGCTAAACGCATATAAACGCATATTCTGTTTATTAAACGGGTTCATCCCATAGTCACGGGACACTCCGTTACATCCCATTTATCCCAAATGTTTGTCCTTAAGGTGTGAAAGGAAACAAGTGACATAACGTCAACGATATAATTTATTTATTCAACTCTCAAATTTACTTTAGACTTTTCGGAATCACCGTCAGGTACTCCTGGGGTGTCCCAGTCTCAGGCTCAGCGATTTGTAATAGTCCCCGGAAAAGAGAGCAGTCAGGGAGGTTAGGTGCTCAGTGCTCTCTGTATAAGAGGAGCTGGGCAGTGTGGTTCCAGTGAATAACATATTATATATGGATATTTATTTGTCTCAGATTTTGTATTCCACTATCTGACGTTTTCTAGACAAATCACTGAAAACAAATTGCTGCAGGTCTTGCACAGGGAACCCTACACCTTGGTCAACAGACAGGAAAGTATATGAAAATGAAAACTAAAAAGCAGAAAAGTGTTAAATATCCTGGGTATTAAATTACATGGTTTACTATAAATATGTGAATTAAATATTTATGTCTGTGAAAGCCTTCCTTGCTAAAGGAGTTATTAAAAGCTGCTCCACAGTACAGCTTGACCCGTCATGGTCACACATGTTGACCAGGGTGATTAGTAAGACAGTTTATACCCATTTGAGTTAATAAGTCACAGAGCAGTTTGCTTGTTTGCTTTGCTACTGCTGCCTCTTAATTCTTAAGTACAGTTTCTACATATATCTGTGCATGTGTTTAATAATGTGTGCAGTGCTATAACTGATCTCAGAACAGTGGATGCTCAGTAAAGGGCAGCTTGCACACAGATGTTCAACGTCCCAAAAAAATGCTGATTTAGTTTTAACTGGTCAAGCACTGCTTACCTCGCTTCATACCTGACGGCACGACTCAGAGTTAACAGTGACAGTTCACGTATTCAGTGACACATACTACACTAAAGTATGAGAAAAGGAGCTGTTTGATGTTGAAGACCAGCCTGGCTGAGTAGTTTATTTATCATGTGAACACAGTGGTCTTGGCTGCTCTGTGCAGCTGCACGACATTCTGAAGCAACCCTGAGAAGCTTGTTGGTTTGATTATGAATCAAAGAGATTAACAAATCTGGGTATTTTACCAACTTGGATCTGGATCTGAAACAGAACCAGCTATCTGCAGAGCTTCACAAACATTAGCAGGTCACAGCTAATAAATTAGCAAAAAACATTTTGCTTTGTTATTACTGAGTGGCAAAAATGGCAGTTTTATCCATTTCCAATTAAATCTATGACACAGTAAAGTCTGAATGCTCTGTGAAGCCTCACCTGTTATAGTACATGTGCAGCAAGTTCTCCACAGCATGTTACGGTTTCAAATGAGTCATCTAGGATACATTTACATGCCCCACAAGATGGTTTTGCATATCGGCAACTCTTGTCACACTAATGTTTGTCCATAAGTAAAGATGCCTGTGGTGCTTCACAACAATGGATAACAGGAGCAGAAGCTGTTTGAAAGTGGAGGTAATGTAGCTGCATCTCATTAGTGAGGATGGTAAACTCTTACTTATTGGAGGCTCACATTGTTTTTGGAGTTGGTTCAGCAGTTTAGTTCAGTAATCCTGTGTCATTCAGTGTTACTCCTGGGTTTTCTTTTATTTCTGGTTAACTTCTTCCTGCTGGGCAGACATTTCAATAATCCACGTGGTCTAGATTTCAAGGAAATAAAAAGCTATTTGAAACTGCCTAGTACCTGGACCGGTCCCAAAATTATTCACAGACACAACCACCCAAATTCTCTAACAAGCCTCAGTGGCAAAGGTGGAAAAGGTATGTGTTGGTATATATAGTACAAGTACACTGCTCACAAAAATTAAAGGAACACTTTTTTTATTGGGCCTGGCATGAAATCAGTTAAACCTGTCTGATA
>JBBMJY010000021.1:1716079-1734441 GCA_037833715.1 Toxotes lorentzi
AGTGATAGTCTGGGGGGGCATATCCATGGAGGGACGCACAGACCTCTACTGCCTAGGAAATGGTTCTCTGACTGCCACAAGGTATCGAGATGAAATCCTTCAACCCATTGTCAGACCCTACGCTGGTGCAGTAGGTCCTGATTTTTGTGAGCAGTGTATATGAATGGAAACTGAGACACTGAGGCTGTGTGAGAGGGAAAAGGGAAGGAAAGAGAGAGAAAGGAGGATCTGTTGTGATGTGTTGTTAAACTTGAAGGCCTGGAGGTGAGGGCTTGTCAGGGCTTGTTCAAAGAACACAACAGATTGTGGTACACTTGAATCACTCCAGCCAGCAGTGATCTCTGTCTCCCACTGGAAACTTTGAAGGACGGTCCTTCGCAACGCTGTGCCTGTCTTCTTTTCATTCTTTTTTTTTTTCTTCTCAGTTTTTTGCTAATTAAATCATTTGCGAGGCTGCGATAGGCCACTGAGTAGGTGTGGTGGGTGTCCCTGCCTCTATTCTAACCCGAAAAGAATTTCTTTCTCTTTCTCTGGAGAGTTTTATCCTCCCTTCCACAGGCTTTCCACTCTGAAACTGAAAAAGGAGAAACATATAAAACATGAACAGTTTTTTCCAAATGCTAAAAAACCCACTGATTATGGAAAAACATCAAGGCATGAGAACATAAAGATTTGATTATTACAGTGAATTTCTGTGTTTCTGTCTTTATATACAAACACTCCTCTTATGTTCCCTGAAGTCTTCCTGCTCAGTGTCTTCAGCTCACCCATGTGTTTGTTCTCTCAGTGACAGTGTGATCAGCCTGAGGAAGTGTGTGTCACACACAGTACTGAAGACGACTATGACTGATTTCCAGACAAGATATTTCAGACATACCGTGCTTCTTTACAGTAATTAGAATAGATCAGAGCGAAATTAAAACTGCTTTGCGTATTTGAAGTCAGAGAGTACTTATTTCATCGACTGCGCAATTATATCATATAACACAGCTTTATAACAAAAGGAGTAAGACGTTTAATGTGAACACTCTGGAAATACTTCAGAGTGATAGTGTTTTATGTCTTTCTGTCAAAGTCAGATGACAAGGAGAGTCATCAGTGCTGTGTCACCTGTTCCTTTGTCCCACGTCTTCCTTCCCTGTATGATTTAGCCAGTGCTTCCTGAGAAAAGGGACACGCTGATATTCATTAGTGCAGTAGGACATGGTTTGTGGTTCTGGCCAATAGTATCTCCACATTTCCATTCATGGACTCTGTACCACAGTCCATCAGATACACACTTCAAATGCCTGCAAAGTATCAAACCCACTGCGTAGACTTCATTAGCCTGTGCCTGCTGTCTGCTACTATTTTTGATAAACTCCAGTCCTCTCCAGTCAGAGAGGACAAAATGTTTTTATTATCACTTTTCATCACATCAGCACATACCTGAGTGAGTGACTGACATCAAGTGTTTTAACATTTACATACCAATAAGTGTTTTCTGTAATGTGGACATTCAAAATGCATCGAAACAGTACAGTATACCATATACCATGTGTGAGTGGCCCTTAAAGGTAAATTAGAATTAGATTTTTTTTGCACCTGTTCAACATATCAATCTCTCTCTCTCTCTCTGTCTGTCTCTCGCTCTCTCTGTCTGTCTGTCTCTCTCTCTCTCTCTCATTCACCCTCAGTCCTGTCTTCTCTGCAGCAGAGGAAACACACTGCTCCACATCAAGCACCAGACAGTGAGAGAGATCTGCAGCCATCATGCCCCGCTGCAGAGTCAACCTCAGCACCATGATTTTTCTGGTGATCCTGCAGGGCGCAGCAGTGGTGCTGTTCTGCGGCTGGTATGTCCAGCTCAGTCCCTGCGGCTCCGCCCCCTCCAATGACAAAGTTCACGTTCTGCTGCTGTCGTCGTGGCGTTCAGGCTCTTCCTTCCTCGGTCAGGTGTTCAGTCAGCACCCATCTGTCTTCTATCTTATGGAGCCTGCGTGGCATGTGTGGACCAAACTGCAGAAATCTGGGGCACATGCGCTGCGAATGGCCGTGAGGGATCTAGTGCGGAGCGCATTCCAGTGTGACCTCTCAGTGATGGAGGCCTACCTTCCAGAGCAGCACAATGTTTCCTCCTTGTTCATGTGGAGTCATAGTCGAGCACTGTGCTCGCCGCCGGCCTGTCCTCTCACGCCACGCAGCCACTTCAGCAACCAGACTCATTGTGTTCAGGCGTGTGAGGCTAGGGGCCTGCAGGGTGCGGAGGAGGCCTGTGGCACTTACAGCCATGTGGTGCTAAAAGAAGTGCGATTTTTTGAGCTGGAATCCCTCTACCCACTTTTGCAGGACCCAAGCCTGGATCTCCGCATTATTCACCTGGTCCGAGACCCACGGGCTGTGATGCGGTCCAGAGAGGAGTCAGCCAAAGCCTTTGTGAGTGATAATGCTGTGGTCTTGGAGCACAGAAACATACCAACAGGTGAGGTGCAGTATCAAGTCATGCAGGAGATCTGTCGTAGCCACGTGCGGATAAATGAGAGGGCCATCCTGAAGCCCCCTCCATTTCTAAAAGGCCGGTACAAAATGGTCCGGTACGAGGATGTGGCACGCAACCCACTTAAGGAAATAAATGCCATGTATGACTTTGTAGGTCTGGAGATGACCAGACAGTTGAAGGAATGGATCTACACAGTGACCCATGGAAAAGGCAAAGGCTCCTTGAAAGAGGCCTTTAAAATCACTTCTCGAAACGCCGCCGATGTCTCCCAGGCTTGGCGTACCACGGTGCCACACAGTAAAGTCAGGCGTATCCAGGAGGTGTGTAAAGGGGCCATGTCATTGCTCGGATACAGGACAGTTAACAGTGAAAAAGAACAGAAGAGGCTTGACGTAGATCTTCTCGTGCCACGGGAACCGTTGTACTTCAGCTGGTTACCAGCTAAAACAGAGCATCCAGGTAATATTTAAAACATGAATGATCAAAGCCACCAAGAGACTACGTAGGACTGAAGTCTACATGCTGTGGAGACATTATTGTCTGCATAAGTCTTTAGTGAGTGCTACCACCGATTTATTGATCAGCTGAGAGAACACTGGCACGATGTTCAAGGTTAAAGCATTTCGGAGGCAATCATATCACACGGATTGGCACAACCCAAGTCTTCACAAAAGATTTTACAATTGGGAGCAGTTTGTGTTGTACGCTGTTTGCAAATGAGCCTCTGTTTTAATTTGCATGGCCACACATGCAAATATCACAGTTGGAAACATAAGGGAGTTGACAGATAATTACATGGTCTTGGCAAACATTAAGAGGCTTCATGTTTTAAAAACCAGCATTGATAAATATCTTTACCTCCTTGTCTACAGTTTGTGAACAGTGTGCTCATATTCTGGGTCTGGCTTTGAGCTCTCTGTAGGTGACAGATAGTGGGATTCAACAATGCTGTGTTCATGCAACGTAAGAGTTACTACACATTCTGATATATTATGTAGCTGCTGCCATCGGAAAGCATGTACCAGAGGACTGAGGTGAATTCACTTCATCTGAATCCATGTTGCTCTAAACTGGACATCGTGCCAGTGTCCTGAGGCCTGATCTCTCCCTGCAGGACTGAGGTCTGAGGTCCGTGATGTCATTTAGATAGGATTTTATGGGTGTACGTGCGGGCAGGTCAGGGAGCACGTTTACAATGTTAGCCATAAAACTTTGTTTTATGGAGTTTTGCTTATAGCTTGATGAACCAGAGACTGACTTTGAATCAGCGAAGCTACACTTAGAATAAAGCTGAACCAGGCAAAGGTACATGCTATATTCAGCCTGTTTCACAAAGTGGGTCTACAGCTGTCACTAGGTAGATTCTTCTTTTTTTTCCAAATCAAGTGACAAATCAAAACTGAAGATCAAATGAATGGTTGAACCTTCACCTCATCATGGTTCAGGGAATCTGGCTCCATTTAAGCATCTAAAGGTTTGAACAAATTCAATCATTCACTCATCATCAGCGATGAGCGATGAGTAAAAAGTTGTCTAATATAACTTACAGTGCAGTTTTTGACTTGGTGCAGCTGATTTCTGAAAGTCATAACACACCATTGCTGTTCAGTCGCTTTGGATCAAGATGTTTACCTGGCTAACTGTAAATCTGCTTCCTGGATTTTACCCTTTTATCTTTGTTGATGTTTGTCTACAGGTGTTGTTCTTTTTTTATTGATTGATTAGTAATTATACAAACAGTACTAATTACACTCATGATACTAAATGTTACACTAGTGTTTTCAGTAGAGTTCTCTTGATAATGATGAAAGATGAAACCATTTAGTAGTAGAGCGTTAAATCACGTTGATTTATGTCTCCTGAGCCGACGTAAAGATGAACTACAGTCAGTAGTTACTTCTTCTCTTCTCTGAGTTATTTCTGGTTAGATATTTAACCAGAACGACATGTTCGTTGGTTTTTCAGTGGACAGAGTGTTATGTTGCATGCCGAGCTGTCGTGTATTCCACATTTTGCAGTAATCAATATCTTTTTAGCTCTGATAGTGTTGAAAGAGAGAGCACTGAACAAACAGCAGCAGATCTCCTGCCACTCTCCCTGTTACCCAGGATAAAAACAAACTGGAGCATTATTATTATTTTAGGGTTCAAACAGATTTTCTTTGAAGTTTTCAGTGTTTTATCTCCTGCACCACAAACCTCATGGTCCATGAATGGAATTTCGAATGTGGTTTCCTTCCTTTAAGGCAGTAATTGTTTCCCATTTATTTATAATTTCAGTGTCAGAGAATATCGTGTTTGCTTTGTGCTCAGTTATTTTATGTGAATACAGTGCAGTCCTTTCAGATCAGTCCCCTAATCCAGCTGCATCACCACACAACATACCATACAACCAGAGAGAAACATAATAATATAATATTTATAATGCACAATAAATCTGTTATGCAGCCAAAGTAAAAGTCAAGTCTCTGCAAGTTGATTTTAATGCTGAACTGAAATGAATGGAAAACAGTGTCCAGAAGGTGTAAAATCACATTAAAAAAGCTGATTAGCAGTAATATAAAATCTATTATTGTAGTGAAGTGGTCTAGACCAGTCCAAAGGGTCACAAGATGATTGATGGAATAGGAAAGTATGTAGAGGAACTTGACCAGCAGTGTTGCCTTTTATGAAACAATCCTCATTGAACAGTAAATCAGTCTTTGGTGGAAGAGTTCACATCTCAGATATTATACACAAGGCTGCAAGCAGACACTGACTCGTTTTAAGGAGTCACAAGCCAAGTACATATTAACACCAATACAGTCATTTTACTCTGGTTCTGGTACTGTTGAGGGATGAAATAACACCAGTGAATGTGTGTGTGATGCTTCAGCCACAATCTGACAGGTTTCCCAGCAAACCAGACTCATGTGTGCAGAGGAACCCACAATATTTTACCGTCCTAAGTCGAGAGAACTGAAAAGAAGTAGCCACTGATTTCATAAAGAGCTTGAACAGTTAACATGTCCCTAATCAATGTGAAAGATATGAAACTCTTTGCTGTTTAATCACAGTCTTTCTGCTGAGTTTTAGTTTGCATGAAGACCCAGCTGACAAAGTCGGCGCCTTGCACAGGGTTTAGCTGATGCACCTGTCAGTTTGATTTTGTATTTACCTGAAGGAAATTTATGAAGCTGAAACTATTTGGTACTAATGACTGCAATAAATATTTACATACAGCCCTTGTTCATTTCTGTCTCTGTTAACTGATAGAAACTGATAGAAACCTTCCTTTGTTGACAGTGTGAGAAGATGACAAGCTTTCCTCAGCAGCACGTTATTTACAATTGAGCGCCATCTGTTGGCCGAGTGAAGTGCGTGTAATACAAAACTCTCATGCTTATGGACTTTGACAAAAGTTACTGTGAAGTGATCAGTATTTGTAAAACTGCATTCTGAAGTTCAGTCACAGTAACAAGCCTCCAGCAGACACACTGAGCCTAATTAAACAGGTATCTTCCAAAAAAACACAGTGTTCTGGTAGGAAACTCCCTCTTTGTGTTACTGACCCTCAGAACTTTTAAATATGTCAAACAAAAATATTCCAATCCCCAATATTCCCATATTCCATGGCCCACGTCCTTTTTTCTCATGAAGATTTGTAGAAGTGGAACTGGTGTACCTGACCATAACAAGACGGAGGATTACATCACTGGGTTCTGACATGAAAACCATTTGAAGACGTTTTGAAAGAGCAGGAGTTGGTGTTTATTTCTTACATGTGGATATAAAAGGCCAAACAGGCACTTTAGGGTCAGTGCTCTGACTGACGCTCTTGTGCAGCTGGAATGAAAGCGCAGGCACAAGATGATGTAACGAGATAAGATTTCCTTCAAAATAAAAGCTAGGATTAAAGACTTGGATTTTGGTGATCGACTGCAAAAAGCTTTTTAATTTGAAAACAACGTCCTAATAAAATCCAGGAGATCATAGTTCATTTTGAATATGAACATGTTGATTCGAATTTATCTGGGAAAACCGTATTTCATTTTTGCTTTTACTTATTTATTTATTTTATTTTGCATTTATTATTTTTTTTCTGTAAGCATTGCAGCTACTGCTATTAGCATTCTGTAAGAGCTCATGCTGGAGCCACCGTAACTGACCCATTATGCAAACTGAATGCGTGTTCATCCACAGTCGATCCCACGCACCAGACTCTGGAGGATTTGGGGAAAGAGAGGGAAACGAGCCGTGACAAACGCTCAGCGCTGCAGCCGCGTACACGCGCATTACGCGCTGTGCGCAGGGCACCACGTGTCGGAGCGGGAACCAAAATAGCTTAATGATCAACACTGGAAATAACATAAAACATCATAATGATGAATTATTTAAATTTAAGATGAAGCACAACTACAACAGGCTCCATTGTCGTTATAGATAAGACAAGATAACATACAGAACTGATGGAAATAATAAAATGAATGATGGTGCCCCCCCCACCTTCTTCTCCCTGTGGTTTGCACCTGCCTTAAAGCATGATGGGAACTGGCGCACAGATTTCAAAAGAATGGTAAAAACAGAAACAGGAGTTGATGCAAGAGAAGAAACTGCAGGTATGTTTAAAAATGTTTTACAGTACTGGAAAATCTGCTTCAACCATGTACCTGTGTCAGTCAGCTAACCAGAAATGTACCCGTACTGCCCTGTTCTTATTGCAGTAGTAATTATAGTAGTAGTTGTAGCAGTGGTAGGGGACATCAGTCACTGGAAAGGTGCCACAGACTTGGTGTTTGAAAGTTTATTGACAGCATTGGAGGAGAAGTTGCAAAGTCTATAAACTGGACTAAACAAATAAATGAAACTGTTGCTCCTACTATGGAGTGTGGGGATGAGGGAGGGGGTGTAGGGAGAGTTGTAGGAGGAAAAACAGGAAAAGGAGGAATAAAACTAATTCATCACAGGAGTCAGAAGGAAAGAGAGATCAGCAGGGAACGGCAAAGATAATGAGGTTGATCCGCCTTAGGACAGGGTGAGGAGCTCGGTCATCCGGACAGGCGCTGCTGCTGGTGTGCCATTTCCAATCCTTTCATGCAAGTGGACACAACACGCATTGCTGAGCAACTAAGCGCAATATTCAACTTGGATGCTGGACAGGTGGAGATTGAAATTGTGACATTGCAAAATGACCCCCACCTCAAAGCCTATCACGCAGCACCAAACTTTTGGTTCAACCTACCTCTGTGAATCAGCCTTTTCTGACATGAACTTCATCAAGAACAAACACAGAACATGCCTCACCGATGCACATCTGCAATGCCAGGCTTCCCACTAACAGACACAGAAACAGATACCAAATGTTGTCAGTAGCAACATGGCAGTGCCATGCAAATTTTAAAGTGTTACAGATATGATACAGATATGATAAAAATGCTCCAGATTTGGTGATTAGTACAAAATGTGAAAAAAAAATCTGAAAGAGTTGATTTTTGTTAAATCTTACATAATTGAAACATGGTACATACAGTGGCAATCAAAATTAGAGAACAACCTACAATTTCCTAAGTTCCAAGGTCACTGCTTAGTCCTATTTGAAATGATCCAAACAGCAGTAAAACAGCAGTTTTTTAAGCATACTTCATGAGTTACATATATTCTGAGACACAGTATAAACAGCTTTAATGAGATATTGGAAAAAGAACACTGATCAAAATTAGAGAACACTTTAAGATACCTCCCAGTTATTGGTGTTAATCTTACACCTGGTGCTAATTTCCTTAATTATCTGACAAACCCTATTTAACTGGCAGCCTAACTTTATAGTTTTCACTGACTTTGCAAGAGGGTGAGTCGTTCAAGTGACTTGAAATCCTCCAGCAGCAGGTTGTCCAGATGAAGGCCAAAGGAATGACCCTTTCAGCCATAGCAAGAGACGTTGGTCATTCCAAATCTGTGATTTCCAGAATATTGCATCTTTACAACATCACAAACTCATTCAAGTCCCCCAAGAAGGCTGGTCATCCACAAAAGACAAATGCAAGAGAGGACAGGATAATGCGGAGAATCTCAGTGGGTCAGCACTGCAGCTGGTTCAACACTGCAGCTGGAATTGCTCACCAGTTAAGGATCTGTTTCTTCATACAGTGTCTCGACGTTTAACAGAATTTGGACTGAAAGCCCACTCTGCTGTGACCACACCTCTCATTAGCAGAAAGAATCAAAAGGCTAGACTAACCTTTGCTGAGCAACATGTTGTGTGGACAGAGGAGGTGTGTAAAGAAGTCGGAGGAAGAGTCATGGTTTGGGGGATGTTTTCTGCAGCAGGAGATGGGCCTCTTATACAGCTGCATGGCAGAGTGAATGCAAATGTTTATCAGAATCTTCTTCAGCAACATCCGGTTCCTTCCCTGTGTTCATCACCTAATCAGCCAGCAATTTTCATGCAGGACAATGCCCCCTGTCTCACAGCAAAACGGGTAAAACCGTTCCTTGAAGCTGAAAACATTGAAATAATGAAATGGCCTGCCCAGAGTCCTGATCTAAACCCAACAGAAAACCTCTGGAAAACGGAAGTTATGGCTGAGAAACCCACTATGGTCACCGAACTGAGGAAGAGACTGGAAGAAGAGTGGACCAAAATCACATCAGAGCACTGTGAGAGACTAGTGATGTGCTGAAGTCATTCAAAGCAAGGGCCTGTACACTTCCTACTAATTGTTGACTGCTGAGTCGAGAGAACTGAAATTTCTGAACCTTCAGAAATTTTAGTTGTAGTCTTTCTCCGTGCTACAGTCATTGCTGTTGTCTAATCTTGATCATTGTGTTTTCCTCAAACTAAATGTTTTTGTTGACATGCCTTGGTTATTTTGTAAAACACTGTTCTAGTGTTTTACACTAGCCACAACAAAGATTCCTTCAAGTTTTGAGCAATGAAGATTACATTATTTCTGAAAAAATCAAGTTTTCATAAATTGTTCTCTGATTTTGATTGGATAGTAAAAATGGAACATGATTTCCTATGGAGTGTTGCAGAAGTGATCATGTGAAAATGAAACAATTACAGAGATTAATAGAAATAAAATGTTCCATGTTGAAATGTATCTGTTTCCTACCTTGTTAAATTGTTATTAATAATTATTGTGAGGAATAATTAATGTGATCAGTGTCTTCACAAAGATGAATATCATTAATTATTAATATTAAGACATAATCAAAGGTAAACTGTACAGTTTTGTTTTTTCAGAGATGTGTGTCAAACCGGTAGCCCTTCAGACGAATACTTTCCGTACCCACTGTATGTACCCATCATGGGGTACACTTGCATGACTAGACTTCCATGTTATGCATGAATTGTGAAAAAAAAAAAAAAAAAAAAAAAACACATTTTAGTTTTAGACTCAGATGAAAAGTTTTGATCCACTTCAAATGTTGACTACTGTAGTTTCCAAAATGCAGAACCACACCAGGAGGCTTTTTTACAGACATTTAAATGATGGTTCTTACTTTAGGAATCACAAAAAAGACAATTGGGTTTTTAGTGAAGATCATCCAGGTTTAATTCTGCGTTCGAAAAAGAACCTGTCTGCTCAATAACCTCCAGCTGTTCCACACTTCTACACAGTCGATATAATGCACTCATACACGTGGTGCATGAAGTTTGAAAGGAAGCACAACTTCTTCAAAAAGTCTGTAAAGAACTTTAAAAATAAATAAATAAATAAATAAATCAACACTGCCAGTGTTGATTTATAGTTAACTGAGTTCATTTAACTCTTTAGCTTTTTGCTGTGTGTTTGTTAGCGCAATTGATCAAGTCAGAAATCACCAGAAATATATAGGTGGTAACTTTATCACCCAAGTGACAAACCACAATACGGATTGTCTGGAAAGTCTGGTGGTGAATATTTTTTTTCAGGCGTTTGACCTTCATTTAAATACGTTCTGTTATTGAAATGTTGCAGCACAGTGGTTCAGGAAAAACGGCTTTATTTTGAAAGATGTGCCGGAGGTTCCACTTTATCCTTTTGAAATGACCATAGTGAAACTTTCTTTTAACTATAGCCTATTCCTTTTCAACTGTGAGAAAATAAGATGTCCGTTGTATAATAAGACCTGCTTCACGAAGCTGAACATTTCCAATAACCTTCTCTGCGGGGGTTATGGCACAGGAAGGACGGTCTCTGCCTCACCGGCCGATGCATTGATGTTTTCCCGCAGATCCTGTCCTTTCTCATTTGCTGACATAGCAACAAGATACGTCAAGCGAGCGAATTAAGTTAACTATTATCGGAAATGAACTGGATTTACTTTCAAAATAATAGCACACAATTCAACTGAAACCGTGATGATGCGCACTTAATTCTTGGCCTTTTATACGCGCGTACGCGAAAGCAGTGCAATTATTAAACACAATCAGACTTGTGCTGTTGGGCTAGAGCCGATGGAAATTCAATGGAGACATCCACAGGCTGCTTTGCATACTAAATAAAACCGTAATTAGGTTTGGGTACTGTATAGAACTTAACAGCAGAAGAAATACACATTTGGCATTTACATTGATGCTTCACATTGCCAAAAGTTACATGTGGATTAACAAGGGGTTTTTTTTTGTTTGTTTTTTTTTTTCAAACTCGGAACGGAAGTTCTGCGTTTACTGTGGCTAACTTGACAGTGTTCTAGTAATGAGGTGCAGCTGCGGTAGTTGAGTAGCAGTAGATCTTAAGGAGAGGACAGAGGACCGGGCCGAGCAGGAGTCAGGATAGCATAAATGGCCCCGGTGCCAACTGAGTGAAGAATGGGCTCCACGACATCGCAGCTATGGCCAGATCCACCAACAGAAGCGCCAAGGACGGGGACTCACGGGTAACCGCCTCCACGGACCGCGGAGAGGTGCGAGACTTGGCCGAGCCCCGGGAACTGTCTTTGGAGGAGGTGCTGAAGTCGTACGAGCAGCCCATTAACGAGGAGCAGGCATGGGCGGTGTGCTACCAGTGCTGCAGCGGGCTGAGGGTGCCCCGCCCGCCGGCTGGGAGAGTCAGCTGGGTGAAGGACCCCTCATCCATCCTCCTGCACAGGGACGGAACCGTGTCGTTGCAGCAGCAGCCCCGACACCACGGTAGGATAGCTGCTCGTTGTTGGCCCCAACTTCTGCCCTCTCGCTTGTTTGTAATAGCTCGAAGGCAAAACTCAAGTATGAGAAAGTACATTCTAACAATGTCTCCATGCTGTGGAAAGTAAGTTAGCGCTTAAGGTTTGACATTACATTGTATTTAAAATATTAGGAGCCACTTTTCAATTCGGCGTAAAGTAAAACCAACAAATCAAAACTTTCTTTCCGTAAAATTTCGACTTTTTCAACTGCTCCGCTGGATTCTCAGTCTCTTCTTCCAGTGAACTATGAACCGCGGTAGGAGGCAGCGAACAGTGCGAACTCATGTTAATGTAATGAATTTTAATAAACAGCATTGTTTTTGGTTGACCGTTTCCATGCGGAATTCAAGAGTGTTTACCAGTGTTACATAAATCATCTGGAATCATTTTTATCATGCAGGAACCTTGAATGAAAAATAATTCCCTTTTAATTTACCCAAATTTCATATGGAGTTTGGTACACTAGGACATCGAGAAACAGACGCATCGCTGCTATCCTGTCCCGTCCCAAACAATTTTATATTCCTGCCTAATCGACCTTCGGATAGATTATTTGACAGTTTCATTGAACCTTGAACTGCCTTTACACAAACAGACACTGTATTTTGATCCTGGCGGCCGTGTCGGTATTTTGTTGCGCCCCCGATGCCAACAAGGATGACTTGTATTATGCCGGTAAATGGTTAATTATTCATATAGCACAGCTTCACCCTAGCATCCCCTCTTCCAAAGACTGACTTCAAAGGGTGGCTGCAAGCCCAAAGGATTTTTCGCAGTCTTCTACTTGTTTCCCCCTCTGAATTTAGCCCAGTGCATAATATCCTACTGTATGTGAAGTATTTATGTCCGTTCTTATGGCTGGGCCCAGGAAACCTGTTCCAGGAGTTTGACTAGCACAGAGACAACTTCAGGCCAAACTTCATTTAAAAAAGAGTTCATATTAGGCTTTGTATTACCTCTGTCTGCCCTGAGACCCTTGAGAGAGATACTTTACCACTGAGCATAAATCCAATACACCACATAGCACTTGTTTAAATAAAGTTTCCACTTTTTCAGCTCTCATTCCCAAAGTCTTGGGCAATGACAGCCATTATTACAAGAAAGTGAAGCTACTGCTTTGTAGCCTATTGCACCATATCTGCTGAAAGTCAAAGAAAGCCTCTTGGAGGTCACGTCCCGTACTACTTTTGTTCCACCCTTGCATTAAAGCGACATACAGCCTGAGTATTTGAATTTCCTTGTGCTTTGTCCCTGGCAAAAGGCCAGAGATGGACAAATAAAAATTAAAAGAATAAGTGAGTAATGTAGGGAAGAGCGGGAATGTGAGCTATCAGATCTCTGGAAATAAAAGGGATCGCCCCAGCTCTTGTTGCCTCAGTAACAAGTTGTCACAACCAGAATAACACACACTTCTGTCCCTTTGTTCTGCGTAGTTACAGCTGTGTAGCACCTGTTAAGAAATCTTAAGGAGTAAAGTTCACAGTTTATCTCCAGGTATGATATGTGATGCATGTTGCTTGGCAACAGAATGACTTCTGTCTTTAAACATTATATTAATACTTAGCGAGGAGGTATTAGGAGTGAGATTCTAATGATCATTTTCTTTGTACTGTACTCAGTCAGACTAAAGTGACTTTCAGTTGTTGTTCATTTTGCTTGGGATCCACTGGTCTCCCCTCATGGACCATAGGTGAGACACTGGAACATATTAAGATCCTGGTGGACTATGGCGTTAACAGCTGCAGACACTTAACTGTGATCTCTAACTCTCAGCTCTCACTGAGGAGATGTTAATGTCATGTCAATCCTTGCAGCTAGTACTGGTTTATACCCTGCTGATCCATAAGTGAACGCAGTCCATATCGAAGCAGTGGTGTGAGGCCCTTAACCAGCATGAAGTGAGTCTGTTATAGTGAGTCCGTCTACATCATTAATGCAGCTGGTCAGCTACAAGGGCCATTCTGTTTTCTTTAAGTGCCCAAATGAATCCCAAAACAACATGCAAGTTTTAGATAGCTGGAGGGAACAACTGATGTTGAACAAAAGGCTGAGTTCCAAACTTATTTATTAATGCGGACTATTTTTTTTTTTCATTTGTTTTTGTACAAACAGATGCAAATTTAGGGTCACCAGAATCTACCACTGGGCCTAATTTCCCATAGATAAAAGTGTAGCGTTAAACCACTGTACTGTAGTATATCAAGCGTAATGTATCTAATGGCACAGACATATATTCAAGTAATGGTTAAGGTTATTATACAAGATGAAAATTGTGCTTTCTTAACATAATCTCATAAACGTAGATCTTTTGATTTTTCTACAGAAGATATTGAGAGCATCCTTTGGAGTCACCACATTGTTTCTGTGACCAAAGTTGCTGTAATGTTGCTCAGATGTTTCCTGGTTATTCTTATTCATAAGTTTTCTTTTTCTTTTTTAAAATAACTATATACACAAACGCAACTGAGAAACACCACTCAGGGGTGTGTTGTCCTAATGGTTAAGACCAGTATGTGTGAGTATGTGATGTAAATTAGATTTTTCCTGGGAGACCTAGGGCCGGTTGCAGGTCTGTACTAAGCCTGGTCCTAACTGATAAGTCGGTCTTTGTTAAGACCAGTCTTTAGAATGGATGTTATGTTGGTTGCAGCGACTCAAGCCTAGTCTGAAGTGCAGTTCGTCTACGCTGTCTTGCAATTTTTTTATCATTTCATCTCTACATTCTTGCTAATTTGTGTCATTTCTGACTTTAAGTAAACTATGAAGGATCAAAGAAAAAGAAAGGGAAGTTTTGACATAAAGAGACTCATGCACAGAGGGCGCCTGGATCCGGACTTGAGTTCTGATGATACCATGATACCAGTAATGCCAGAGGCCTGGTGGAATCGCTGCTTCATCAACGCTCAGTGGGGAGGTGAACGTACTGTGGAAGGTGGTGGCTCAGTGCCACCCTGCGTGCGGCCCAACATGAGGTGGACTTGCTGACTCTAATACTATTTTGGAAGGCACTGTTTCTGTAAAAACGCATCGCAGTTAAGAGCTGCATGCAGGTGACAAGGCTGTGTTGTGCTCCAACGCAAACTGCAAGTCCAGTGACAGCTCTGCAGTAAGTTGAAATAGATCTCTCCTCATTGTGGATTGCTTCTGCTTCTAATGACTTTCTCCCGTTTAAAAGTCCGCTCACTTTAAAGTCTACAAGTTAGGCGTGCCATTGTCCTTACAAGTGGTCTAAAGTTGTTATTATAGAAATGGCCTTGATTTTTGACCTTACACCTGTTCCAGACTAGGCAGAAGATTTGCAGTTTCAGTGAGAAGACGTTTTAAGCCTATATAGTATAACTGGTGCAAGTATTATGTTGAATTAAGTTACAGCCGACTTAGCTTAAGACCAGGTGTCCGCTGAAAAATACACCTCCCTGTAACCAGTGCATGCAATCTGAGTTTTTACAAACAGTGGTTTGTAAAAAAGGTTGGGCCTAAAATAGCGTTTAAGAAACCATTCAAGGGGTTTTGCTGTGACTTGTATGTGGATGATATTAAAAATATTTGTTTGTCTGATGTAAGTAAAGAGAGGGACCCAGATACAGCACATGTGAAATTGTTTCTTCCAGTAAACTGGCTGGCTGTCCATATGCTTGAAAGAGATGAAGTGGCAAAAAGTCCAGCTGCACATCTGAATGGCAGACATACCTATAAGGACCTATGTGACTAAACGGATTTATACGAAACTAAGATAAATAACACAAAGCACAATTATAAAAAGCTTTGGAGCCTTTAAATCATATTATGGGCAGAAAGAGGAACCGAGCTCCATCTTTCATTGAGTCAGAAGACTAAACCTTTAAACATGGCTAATTATTTTAATGATCATGTGTAAACTAAGACAGGAAGTGCCATTCCACAAGGATGTTTGCTTGGCCCTTAACTTTTTTCCATCTTTGCCAATGCTCTTCCGCTTGCTTTTAACAAAAAGTCTGTGTGTGCATGTATGCAGATGATACAACAATGTACATGTATGCACCTGCAGTTATTTAAATCACTGCAACCATCAACACAGAATAGCAGACATATCACAGACTAAAAGTATTTTTGGTCATTTGGTACTAAATGCTCCTTGGGCTCTAGACTGAGGCAAGTAGAGGAAACAAAGCTTTCTGATGTTATTCTAGCTTGTGCCTTGGACAAGGCATAGAGATTCTCTTGTTAGGACAGGGAGGAATATATCTGTTCATCTGCTCTGCTTGTCTAAGTCCTGCAGACTCTAGTTTTATCACATCTGGATTATTGCCCAGTGATATGGTCAAGTGCTGCAAAGAGGGATTTAGGATAAGTGCTGCTAGCTCAGGACGGAGCAGCTCTATTTGCAATCAAAGTATCACACAGTATTGTATCAGATTGCTAAAGGACACAAGAAAGCAAGCTTTAAAAAACAAGTGAAGCAACAGTAATGGTCCTGCATGTGTAACAACATCTACTATAATATGTTCACTTTATATGTGTAGTAAGTGCTAATGAACGTGGTGTATATTGGTGTGTGTATATATGTATCACATATACGAATAGGAATTTGTATAGTAATATGTTTTCAAGAAAGAACGTTGTTAGTTATACTTTTCTTACTTGTGTTTCATGTGGGTGTTTTATATGTAAGTGTCTCTGTTAATGTCATATTTTTATGTTCAGTGTGGATCCCAGGAAGAGTAGCTGACATTATACATCAGCTAATGGGGACCCTAATAAAATCATAAATCATTCATAGGCCTGGTCTGGTGATGTCCAGTGAATGTGCTCAGTGCAAATAAACAGACACTGAGTGGGGCAGTTAAATCAACATGCAGTCAGTGAAGGAGGCCCAGATCTTTACATATTTACATTAATTGTCAGAGGAGTAGAACCCTATCAGAAAACCACAGCACTTTTTAGAACAAGCTGGGTGATTTCCATAAGCTTATAATAACCCTCTCAGCTATAACCATAGCAAACGTTCAAATAGGCTGGGTCTCATAAGGTAGTTCAAAGGACCTCTCAGAATAGAGAGAGAACTGTTTGTGGTGATTAGTTTTCCCACATATTAAACTAATGACTCAAATTTCTGCACGTAAGGGCATGAACAGAAAAGATGAACTAAGACCCAAAAATATTCAGTTTTGAATAATATAAATAAGAGAAAAGCAAAATCCTCACACTGAAGAACTTGTAACCAAATAATATTTTACGTTTTTGCTTGAGAATAATATAATTGATAGACTAACTGATTAGATGAATTAATTGTTTCCACATTAGTCTCAACTTTGTCAGAACAACTTTGGCTTTTGAGAAAACACTCTCACCACCAGGTCCACTTTCAGTCACATGTCTTTGACTGACCTGACCTTTGAACCAGTCAGAAGCTGGTAAAATCTTGCAAAAAGGCACCTGAAGTTGATCAATTTGATTTCTGTTAATCACAAGAGAAACCAGTTAGTTACAGGGATGTGATTGTGTCTCTTTACATCCAAGTGGAGTTGTCATGTTACTGTGCACCTATGATAAGTGCACTCTAATGTTTTTAACATTTAGGTCAGTTTGTGTTATTAGGCATGCAACTGTGCAATAGGCAGCTTGAACAGCCTGAAATAAATTTCTATTTTCTGGAAATATAAACCTCATCAGGTTGTCCAAGAGTCTGCAGGAGGGAGGAAGTTAATGAGAATCCAGATATGAGCACGGTCCAAAGCTGCACTACACAGCGTTTGAATGTAAGCATACACCTGCTCTCTCAGCCTGAGTCACAGAGTGCAGAGAAAAAAAACACCTCATCCTCTCTGACGTTCTGCAGAGGCTCTCTCCCCCTTCAGAGAGAGCACAGATCTGACTCCAAACATGCTTAATACAAACTGAATCATGGTACTGGAATAAGCTCCTCTATTATTTTCCCACTGTATAAGAAGTCGCGGAAGCCAAATTCCATTTGGCTCACTTTGATTCCTCAGTTAATACTGAGTGATGCATGACGTTGGGTGTAGTTTCCAATTTTGGTGGCAAATATTTGTGTGGCAAAAGAGTTAATAATTTTGCTGTCAAGTATTTTAGTTACGTCTTGTTGAGACCTTTTTTTTGTGCAGCAAACAGCTAAATTTGTGAAGCACAGAGATAAGTTTAGACCAAACTTAATTAAAACATTTATTTATTTATTTAGGCTGTATATTCCCTGTGAATGTACACAAGTCATCAAAGACAGACCTTTGCTCCTCTACTCATCAGTCACTCTACACTGCTGAGCTTATTAGCAGCTTTTTATCTGCCACATAGTTCCTTTTTCATTGTTAGGTGACCTCTGATGGCCCTGATAAGAGCAAAAGAGGAAGTCAGGTAACGTAGCATAGAGAGCAACAAAGTCAATGTGAGGAGCAGGAGGTCATGGTGGATAGGTGGGTACCCAGAACACAGGACTGTGACATGAAAGACTGCTTGAAACTGTTAGTCTTTTCTTTTGTCCATGACTTAACTGACTTAACTGTGATTTTATTGTTGTAACCATGATGATAAAGGTCTTCTAACCTTGAAGAAGTACATATTTTAACCCAAACCGGGGTCTGTTCCCAAATGTAACCAAATCATGACCGTTCCACAACCTTAACCGCATGTTAATTGTAACCATGACCCGAAGGTCATGACACCTGTCCCCTGTAGGGTATTTCTGGATAGACTCCTAGGGGTTGTATCAGAGGCCGGGGCAAATTCAGGTTGGAGGACTTGTTGTGTATCAGAGG
>JBBMJY010000021.1:1734541-1837156 GCA_037833715.1 Toxotes lorentzi
CCAGGGGCAAATTCAGGTTGGAGGACTTGTTGTGTATCAGAGGCCAGGGGCAAATTCAGGTTGGAGGACTTGTTGTGTATCAGAGGCCAGGGGCAAATTCAGGTTGGAGGACTTGTTGTGCCTTCATAAAGTTCTTATGGCAAAAACGTCAGCAAACAGTTTTCCTGTTTACATCCAGCCGACACAGAGCATCATGAGCACTGATTTAGAAAATTAATGAATGAATTTATGTCCAGTGTTCACTCTCCTTTCAGCTCTGTTTTGGTCACCTCAAAACAGTCTGGCACCACACAAGCCACACACAAGAGTGTGTGTTTGCTGTGTGGTGCTGTGCAGGCAGTGTGTTCAGGGTTTATCAGAGCGTGCCTGTTGAAAGCAGCTGCCTGTGGCTGGTAAAAACAGCACTGATGAGAGCAGTCAGATAGATCCACAACAGTAACATTGCCAGCTGCAAAACCAAAATGATGAGTTAAAAGAAGCTAAAACGCTCCATGGTCATTGATTAGTGCAGCGTTAAGCGTCTGGAAGAACCAGCAAATTAATTTGATAGATTGATAATATATATTTGAACATATCATTTCTTAAAACATCATTATTAATACATCACCCTGAGAAATAGCCTGTGAACCCACCTGCCTATCAAGCAACCACTGATCACAGACTGAGAAACTTTGGGTAGGAACTTGGACATTTGTGCCATCCCATCTCAGCAGCACTGCTCTGATGTAAGTCAGGATCATTTTAATGGTACTGTAGTACCTTCAGCCCCATTAATAGATTTAAGAGTAAGTAGGTCTAATGGAAGTCATATTGTTCCTCATAAAAACTGATTGTGCTCACTGCAGCTGCAAAGTGCTCAGTTTGACTTTGCTGGTATGAGCTGCTGAAAAGGTCCTGATTAGTCATCGAATTAGCTTTGGATATCTTCCTCCTGCCTCAGCTGGGCTGCATCCTCATCTGTGAACAATAAATAGGAGTAATGAGATATGGAAGAACTACAGATCTGCGGTAATCCCTCAGTTTGAAATGAAGCTCCTGTTGAAAGTTGCTGAAAGACATTACAGGACCAGACTAAAGGGCAAGGTTCACTGAGCATCTTTAAGGCCCACAGGCAGTCAAAGCTCAGATACATAATGCTCCCGTCAGGTAAAAAGCTCGCTTCACCCAAATGTCAACTGCTTTTTTCAAGAGGAAAGACAAAAAGAAGTTTTTTCCCACTGACTGTGCATTGTTGAAACACGTGGTTCCCCTCGATTTAATTTGCGAGCAGCAGCACCCTGCTCCTCAAGAGCTGATGCCACATTTTAACACACACAGAGACGCTCTGATGTGCGGCAGTCAGTCCACGGAAGATGATACTCTAGATGTGGATGCTCTCATGTGCACCCTGAATGACAGGTACACAGAGATGTGGATTTTTGGAATGTTCACCAGTCCACCACTGCAGCACACCACTGGGATTTGTCCCGGATCTCCCCATGGCCAGTTTGACCGTGGCACGGGTGGGAACAAAGAGTGCATTTCCTTGTTTCTTGCGATAGGGCTGGACACCCCAAGTATCTGGTTTTATGTTGTGTCCTTTTTGTTTGGAGTATGAATTCGACAGTTGGCCAATTTCCCCTTTAAAAGCCAAAGATTGAATTGACTTTTTTAAACTAAATCTCAGAGTCTTTCATTAAATGCTCCAAATGTGCCTTAACAAATACTTTGAATATTTAATTAAAAAAATCCTCTGGCTTAGACTGTGTTTCCCACAGTGTTTTAGCAATGGTTTTAAAAAGCTTCATCTGTCTTTGTTTTTAAAGACTGTATTGCTGTGACCAAAGGTTTAGCTTTAAATGAGTTATTTCAACAGAAGTCATGTGTATTAAGAAATCTTAACAACATTCAGTATCTCTGTTCATTCTACTGATGTCTCAGTGTCTATCCACATCCCTCTGAGAGCAGAGCAGAGGTTGATTTAGAGGTATAGGCCTGAATATGAATCCTTCTTGTCTTTGAACAAATACAGAGGTCCAGATGGTGTTTCCTTAACTCACCATGCTGATGAAATTAAACAGAACAATGTCTAACTGACAAACTGGTCAGGATATTGTAAGGAAGTACAGTGATAATACATAGATTTGTAAGCCAGGGTCAGTAAAACACAGACATCCATCAGGTTGGAGGCTGAGTCAGGATATCCTGTTATGTCATGTGTCTGGAGGTAAAAGTGATTTTGGTGGACAGCTGTAAATAAAACAGTTCTGTCCCACTTTTCCATTTTTCTTGTTTCTTTCCCCTCTATCTGTTTCTCCCTCTTATTCATTTATAACTCGATCTGCTCTTCCCAGCCCAGTTTTCCTTGTCGTGCCACTTTGTGGGTTCTTTGAATTAAGTCTCTCAGACCTTATTACCATGGCAACAGATGACAAAGTCCATCTTGGGAAAGTATGAGTATTAGTGTGAGTGCATGTTATAGTGTATGTGTGTGTATGCGTGTGTGCACGTGCGTGTGTGTGTGTGTGAGAGCGTGCGCGCGACCAGAATACAAAAAGTTGTGACCTGCGGCCTGTGGAGGGAAGGGAATAAAGTTAGTCAGAAAATTCAGAAAACATGATCACATCTTTGCCCTGATTTGGTTTGCTAGGAGACGTCCATAGGAAGCAGTAGGAGAATAGATGACAGATTGTCCCTGTTTTTCGCCATAATAGCTTGTGGCAATGAAGGCAATGTTAGTTTTTCCGGAATTCAATATTGATGACTGCTGGATGGATTGCCATGAAAGTTGGTGCCTCAGTATGAATAGTAAGTAGTAACACTGGTGATCCAGTTCTATCTTCAGGTCAAACTTTTAATTTGTCCTAGACTTTGATTTATGACCAAATACCTGCTGTCTTGGACGCTTCTTGAATCCTCCTCGTTTTGCTTCATCACTGAGAAGCACAGGTTCTCATACCTGTAATTTTCAAAGTGACGCAGGGCATTGTGTTAGAGTCGTTGGTTGAAGGGTATCATAGAACTTACACAGAGAATTCAGTCACTCAAATAAAATGACATAAGTAAATATAGTGGTCTACACAGCAAATAGAGATTTCACACAGAGGGCAAATTAGCTAAAGTTAGCATGCTAAAATGCTAAATTGAGATGGAAACCTTGGTAAACAGGCTACACAGAGAAAAAAAAAGAAGCTGGGTTCATAATTTTTGATTTATTATTTAATGTATCAACCCAGTTTAAAAACTATGCCTGATAGATGTTATCATGTTAGCTCTGTCACTGAGAGAACCTTCCCAGTAGCATTTGATGCATTATTCCAATATGGTTACTCCACTAGCCATGTAGTTGTGTAAGGAGGTGTTCACTAAGAAGTGAATAAACTTACAAACAAACTGTGTATAGCTGCTTTTAGATCAGCTGAATCCATTGTACTTGTTTTAATAATGCATTTTATTTCAATGTAATTGGTTTTACAGTTTTGTTGATGCTTCTGTAGTTATCTTCACTAAGTGAGGGATGTCATCGCAGCATAGATACATCCTCGCCGAGCTGTTAGCATGGCTGAAAACACTTTTGGTGGTGAGCATGTTAGCATGACAACCACGGCTATTTTTACTTTCAGTTCACCACAGCTGCTAAAGATAAAGAGCAAACTTTGGACCTCAGTTTTTATCTTAACAGTCTTAACAATGAGCATCGCAGTTTCACAGAGCACCTAGCATAGAAGAAAAAGTGTAACGTCTCAGTCGCCTGAACATCTGTTCCATATCCATTTGGCTAACTTGGTTTATTGTGTTTTCCAAGATCTAAGCTCGAGGGCTCTTGGAAGTGTTTTTCATGCAGGTTTCTGTCTTCTTCTGAGTTTACTGACCCGAAACTGTGGGAAACTGGTGGAGGTATCATTGGTTACACTGCGTGACCCTGGCCTTGCATTATTTGAACCCGTCTGACAGGTTTGCAGGGGTTTCATGTTATCACTCACTCCCATGGGGAGGGCATTATAACAGAGAGGTTTTTCACTCTCCTCCTCAGTGTCAGTTGCTGCATTTTGTTGCAGATTGAAGTAGCTTCTGAGTTCACACAGGGAACAGGGTGATGCTCTGTTTGTCTGACTTTCATGTCCCGCTCTCAGCACTATGCTGTTGTCAGGACAGGCTGCTGAGGTAGGCTGACCTCCCCCTTCACCACATCCAGACCGATGCTCTCTGTTTCCCGTATTTTTCTGCTGATGTCTGTCATCTCTCTTTTCACCACTTACTCTATTCTCTCTCTTTTCTCTGGTGTGTACACCGGTTCTCTCTCTGTGTCTTTGTCTCCGTCTCCTCCTCCTCTTGTCTGTCCATTCTCCTGTTTCTCCGCAGTGAGAGCTGCTGATCGAGGAGTTTCAGGCCTCTCGGGTGTCATTACTGACATCTGAGCTGGGAGAAAGAGCTTTTTTACTGTCTCACACACACACACAGTCACACAGGCATGCAAACCTGTCTGCAACAGCATAATACATGGCCCAGTTACCACTGTGATACATGCAATGAGTAGAAGATTGAAAACAGGCTGACTTAGTTTTTATTATAGCAATAAAGTTCACAGCCATCACTGTTAGTGGCACGAATATTGGGTTTTCTTCTAACAACCTGCTGATCAACCACCTAGTTCAATTTGGAAGCATTGCTGTTTTTTGTTTAAATACACCCCTGGCAACAATTTAAAATTATATCTATTGTACATGTAACTACAACCGCAGGTAGTGACACACTGTGTATGAAGTTTAAACCTGTTTTCTTCACAGTACTGCAGAGAGTACAAGCTGTTAGCTAAAATCTTTATATTGGATCATGAAAATCAGAGAATCAGAAACAATAAGTAGAACCTGTTGTCTCTAATCTGCTGTACACAGGTTCACCAAAATAAAACCAAAGCAAAAGAATTAGCACTTCAGAAAATTTTAATAAGGCCAACTGCACTGGCAAAAAAAAAAAAAATCTGCAGCATTTTACAAAACATTTGAATCAAACAATCCATTTATAATATGGATTCTAGTTTGAAAAATGTAGAATGAATTGTTCTATAGCAGCAAAATCTGGGCTCACTAATAGCAGAAGAATATGATAGTAACCCAAAATGCATTTGGCATTCTGTAAAAACAGTTCAACAGTTCACAGAAACTGTCCAAACAGATGTAGACTTCTTGAAACCATCTGATAAGACTCACACCACTACTCTGCTTACAGAGGGTAAGAAAATCAGTTTTTAGATTGGAAGATGGAAACTATTAGATGAGATCAGCTCAATATCCCCAAACACATTCTCTACACAAAAATAAGTAAACAGATTTATTTTGGTCAGTGGGAAAAACTAAACTAATCCAGTCACTTCAAAATCTGGAAAGTTCTGATTCACTGAGAATGGTTTGAGTTTTGATTAGTGCCACATTTAATCAGAGCTGAGAAACATAATTAAATGAAAGTTCCTGTGGCAGAACTGGGAAGAGAATATCTAAAACTACTCGTCATTTTTTGGTATCTGATATAACATGTAAGATTCTTTTTTTTTATGATTTGGAGTATTTTACATTTCATTCTGTGTCCTGTATATCATGTTTTCTATGTGTATGTATATGTTGTCTGTGTATCAAAAAGCTTCACTGGATTGAATTGAATTTTGCAGAAAGTTGAAGTTTAGAAATGTATATTTACATTTTCAAAGCTGGTTTCAAGGCTTTCAGCAGTGGACAAGAGTGAATTAACTTGATTTTCAGTGGAAATATCATTTAGAAACAGTCATAATAAACATTTGGATGGAAAAGTAAGACATCGCCCAGAATTGTCCTTTAAGTATCTGTCTGTTAGTCTCAGGTCCTCACTAGTGTGTCTTTGTCTCTTCAGATGACACTGACGGGCCTCCTCTTCCACCTACTGCAGAGCGTCAGGTGAGAAAGGAGGAAGAGACACACAGAGCACTTCACTGTTTAAATGAATGATAAGAAAAATGAATGTCATTGTAGAGTTTACTTAAGGTTATCAGCTGTTATAAGACCTTTTATTTAACAGGTTTTGTTGGAGCTTTGATCCAGTTTTTTGTGAAACCCGTCTTAAGGTTTTGTCTGAGCATTTTGGTGTTTGGCTGGACTTTGACAAACTTAATATGGGAAATGTTGTGGTGAAAGACAACATTCTGTCTACTGTCTCAATTTACTGTCTTGTTGTATCTCTTCTTTATCCATCCCTCCAGCTGGTTCAGTCTCTGGGTGTGGCCATCTACCGAGCTCTGGACTGGGGGCTGGATGACAGTGAGGAGCGGGAGCTCAGCCCACAGCTGGAGCGCCTCATTGAACACATGGCTGGGGGGGACCAGAGCGGAGAGCGGAACAGCACTGCCGGTAATGGCACAACGGATGAGGGGTACAGCGGGCAGGAAGAGGAGGAGGAGGAGGAGGAAGATGAAGAGCAGGAGGGAGCAATAAGGCCGGTGTGTACGTTCCGCCAGGTGATGGCAATGTGTGCGTCTCGGCTGGCCAACCCAAGCCTGGCTCCAGAGCACTACCAGGCGGTCTGCAGGGCTCTGTTTGTCGAGACTCTGGAGCTGCAGACCTTCCTCATCAAGATCAGAGATGCTAAGGAGGTATGTTAGCCTGTCATGTCAGTGTTAACATAACCATTAACAAAAAACATTGTCTGTCCCAGGCCATCCTACATCTAATGAGCGATATGAGGGAACTTCAAATCTGGTACAAATGTTCACTTAGACTTGGAAAAGTTTTCCTCTAAACAAACCCACGTGTTGTAGAACACATCATACTAAGTCTTGAGCAGTTTGAGTTAAAGCCACTTTGTGTAGAGGTTGCTGTTTTTCTGACATGGGTGCAGTGAGGTGGTGGTATCATCATAAAAGAAACTGTGGCAGACAGCAATGAAGCCGTACCAATCAGATTCAGGGACACCGAGTGAAAGCAACACGTAGAAAATGTCAGAAAAGATGTAGAAAAGAAACTTATGCCATCAGAATGATTTGAAATAATCACACAAACATTCTACACACAGGCTTTAACATGAGAATACTGCAGCCTATTTAAAGTTATGGAATATAACAGACACTAGTGTTTGCATCATTACTGTTGTCATTGTTTAAGCTTGTGATTGTAAAAGCAAAAATAAAAAAGCAAAATGTGTTTCTTGCCTTTTTGTGCACAGATGCTGAAGAAAATCACAACAGAGGAGGCTCTGGAGGACCGGTCTACAGCTGAGCTGGACGCACTGAAACACAGAGACTGGGTGAGATGAAAGGAGCGAGGGCACAGCGTGACAGGGAGGACAATACAGCAGTGTGCTTGACTGAAGAAACCGGTGTTGTCGTGATGTGTGTGTTGTTGTTGTTTCCATCCCAGGCACGTCTGTGGGTGCAGCTGATGAAGGAGCTCAGGCAGGGAGTGAAGCTGAAGAAGGTGCAGGAGCAGCCGTTCAACCCGCTGCCCACCGAGTTCAGCCTCACACCCTTTGAGATGCTGATGCAGGACATACGAGCGCGCAAGTTCCAGCTACGTAAAGTCATGGTGAGAGAGACGAGCCCTAGTTTTAACAAATCAAAGCACTCATTAGATGTGATGTGAAGTATGAAGATATGAAAGCCGAAATGTCAGTTGCTGAATAAGAGCTTAGAGCTGTTGAAATGTTGTGGAGTTCAGCACTTTAGCATGGGCCAGATTTACAGTCTCTGCAACTGCCCTCTTCCCATGATGATTTCCATGATGACTGCCATGGCTCTGAAAAAAAAAAGTAAAAAGAAAAGAAATCCAGACTTTGTGTCATGTTTAATATTTGCACATTAAAGGGCCATAAATATTTCAAGTAATAGCCAAAGGCTCTTACTTCATCATATTATCATTTAACAAATTCGATCAACGATAGAAATTAGGGCGGGATGGCGGCCAGAAAATAGAAAGAAACTGCTACTTACATTAAAGGACATTCAAAAGACACATCGCAAACACCTACAAACACTCAATCACGTCCTTATTCCGTCCTCTAATTATAAAGTGGGAGGTACTCTGTTTAATTTAAGTATACTGAACCACCACTTGCTGCCTCCTTGTGGAGAGGAGGAGAAATAAACATCACGTGAGGCTGTGATTCCAGTTTGATATTTAAAGACCCTGAAGACACTACCATCTTTTTCAGGCACTCCTCTGCACCATATACTCTATAGGCTTACTTACAGTAGGTGAGTGTTATGGAGCAGACATACGTGTGGCAGAGTCACCTTGAGGCCTTGTCCACAGGCAGATACATAATTCAGACTCAGAACACAAATATTAATGAAGGCTTCTCTGTGCCTTCTGTTGTTCTGGCAGCTGTTGCAGTTCATTTCCAGAAAGCACAAATGGATCACACAGAGAGTGTATCCACTGTGATTGGGTGTTATATGAAGTGGATATAAATTTAAATAATTTCATACAGTCAGTTCCAATGCTCTCTGAAAGGCATAATTTCATATTATCGTGCATGAACATGTTACACAGTTTGCACTTACCATCATTAGTGTGGTTTTATTACATGTTTAATTTTATTTAAAGCTGCACTAATCAATTTTTGTATTAAAAACATCGAGCAGCAGACAGTCAAAGGTAGCAACTAGCTGCTGAACAAAGTAGAGCATTTAGCAGCTGCAGAGCCAAATATTTTTTCAAGAGGTGGTGGAGACCAAAACTGAAGGAGCCAACAGGAGAGTGAATATAGGACTGACGTTTCCAGGAGGCCTGAAACATGACTGTTTGCGTTAACAGCTTTATCAGGTGATAAAATGTCGGTGTCGTGCATTGTCCTCAAAAAAAAATCAATTAATGCTGATTTAATATTCTGACTATAGTAAACTCCTGATGTGCTTATTCAGCTCTGAAACGTCTGAAGAGCCAAGAGTGGCTGCGTCTCACAGTACATCAGACCCAGACTACCGACTACAGCCGTACTCAGGACAGAGTGTTTCAGTTGGTGTTGTGTTTCTCGACTCACCCAGGTGGACGGTGACATTCCTACCAGAGTGAAGAGAAACGCCCATGAACTGATTCTGGATTTCATCAGATCAAGACCTCCACTTAAACCAGTGAGTGGCTTTAGCCTTAATGCAAGTTTACTACAGCAGTGTAAGGGAAGAAGGGTACATGCAAGTGTGCAGTTTTCCTTGTCACTCAGTGTGTATCATGCCAAAGCAGCAGAGAGTGCTGTAGGCACAGAAACAAATGGATAAATCAGTGAATAGTTGTATAATGGAGATTTCTCTATGAGTGTAGTTTAAATTGGTTAATGTGGCAGTGAACTGTGTTTGTCTTGGGCCTGAAGTCATCCCCTGTCTGAACTGGTTTATACTGATACATTGCTAACAATAGCTGGGATGTTTTTCCCTTTTAAATCTCTCTTAAAATGCATTCATAAAATGTCATCATTAACCAGCCTGTAATTGATAATTACAGTAAATACATTACTAATACTGTTGAGTATTGGTTTCTAATACTTTCATTTACATAACACCTATAATATAAACGCAAAGGTTTGGGTTAGGTTTGTTAACTCAGTATAACTCTTGTTCCCTTTTGGTTCTGTGACCTGACACCTATATGCTCTACAGATGTTTTTATTAGAGTGACAGCTGTTTATCAGGCCTTTTATTTTGTTTATCTGTCAGTCAGCAGTATTCACCACAGATATCGTGATATCATTATTACATAATAAAGATGTATCCTCAAACTATATTACTGCAGTTTAAACTGTCAGTATCACTAATGCTACATGTTATTCTTAGTTTCCCTGGAGAGTTTTTGAACGGTCAGTTGTGTTACATACATTTAAATGCATGTTTAGATATATGTTTAAATATATGGCACTTTTCTTTGTCCTCGGCGTCACCAAGAGGAGCAGAAGACATTTTTTCTCTTAGTCATCTCTTTTAGAGTATGGATGTGCTCTAAATATTTCTCCTCATTAGGTTACTGAGCGCAGCCTCCCCCCTCCTCGCCCGCAGCAGCAGTCCCTCCATGACCAGGTCCTGGCTGAGATCAAGCAGGAGAGAAAGCTCAGGCCTGTGGTCCCACCCAGCTCCAGACGTAAGGAGATCATCATTCACCACTGTTTCCTTTACCCCACCATACCATTAGCAAATTTAAGAAATTTGCTAATTTTAATAATGTTCTCAAAAAGATCCATAACAAAAGATGCTTCTATCTGTCTCCATTAAAGACAAAATCTTAGCCGATTAGGATAAAGATACATTTTTCCAATTGACATGTGGTTCTGTTCTGTTTCCACCAGACAACACAAAAGTGTTGTAAATGTAACATTTGTCAACATTTGTCAACATAAAAAAACAGCTGGTGTCTGGACAGAAACATTATGGTGATATTAAATGATGTGAGAGATAAGGCCTGGTTGCTGATGTGTTTGACATCCTCCTTTATCTTCCTGTGTTTTTGTCTCTCTAACCTGCCTGTGTAAGTCAGTGCAGGACTCGCAGTGTGACCCTTGCTGTGCCATCCAGAAATCAGATGTTACACTGAAGGAGAATGGGCCACACACTTCAGTGCTGATGCTTTAGTCTGTACACTCTGTACAGTAGCCTGTGGGGGTCACAATACAGTCATGTGCCGCATGCAAGTTTGTATGCCATAGTGTGTAACAAGAGTATTTTTCCATTTAGAGTTACAACACATGGAGGTGGTGTTGCATTTCATAAATATTGACCCGCTATTTAAAGATGAAGGTCAGTGTAATTCAGATTGTAGGCTGCCGATAAAGGAGCCATGTTTTGCAGAGACTGAAATCTGGACTTAACAAATTACTTTATCAATTTATCAAAATTAGGAATCAGATCTCTGAAAATTGATTATAAGCAATGTTATCATTGCCGCATGTATAAAGAGACTGTCTCTCAACTACAGGGGCCTGAGTTCAACCCATCAGCTTAAGAAGCCTCATACTTGCTGATATGTCGGTTCTATGGGTAACACACTGAATCCTTGACAGCTGTTTTGTAGTTTGGGTGGTTAAATCTACCAGGGAGCGTTTCTCAAAACTAAAAACACATTTCTTGTGGTTGTGGCTTCATTCTCTACAGACCATCTCAGAGATGGGATCACACAGTTAGGCATATTGAATAAATCAAATTTACCTGTAAATAGTGGTAAATTTGGTAAAAGTGGTTAAGTAATAAGGTTAAGTAATAATCCTATGTATTACTATTTACCACTATTTATTTACTTGGAGTTGTGTTTCTTGCCGTCAGTGTACACTGGGTTTATCAGAGCTCTTTAGCTTAAAACTGCTGCTGGAAACAAGGTTGATGAATGAGGTGAGACTGAACCAAAACAATGAGCTGAAAGATGCTAAAAAAAAACCCAAAACTCTGTAAAGAGTGAGTAATAATTCTCTGTAGGTTCTTTACTATGAGTAACCTGTTGCAGCTGGCACATAATAATATAATATATAAACATGAATGAGTGCAGTTTGAAGCTCTGTTTGTACTGGAAACGCTTCTTCCTGGTTTGTGCTGTAAATCAACTCAGCAAGTTCAACACTTTGGCTGCTCTGCTGGTCTTACTGGTTTACAGTAATTACACACAGGTCTAAAAGGGAGTATAATGGGTTAATGATGCTAAAATGCTTCACACAGTACATCTTACATGTTGAATCACTGCCTTCTGATCTCAGTGCTTCTCACTCATTGGTTCCCTGACAGAGTTTTGGTTTCTCTCTCCTCAGCATTTGGCTCTCTGCCCTGTCTGGCACAGACTTGTCCTTGTAATGTCAAATCTACTTCATGCATTGACCTGTCCATGTCAGAGCCCGGGCCCCGGCTGCCGTCCCGCCCTCGCATCCTGCTCAAGGCCCCGACTCTGGCAGAGATGGAGGAGATGAACATATCTGAGGTGAGGCCAGACAGGCAGCTAGCTGCAGGTCAGAACCAGCTTCTGCTTCATCCAGGGGGGGGTGGCATGTTTACTGTAGCCTCTACTCTGGTTTCTTCTTTGCCTCAGTTTCTCTTTTATTTTCTGTTTTTCATTTCTGTGTCCTGTAAACAGACTGTAAGTTAGAAAAGGTGACATGAGTATACAACGCCTTCTCTCTTCTTCTTTTCTGCTTTGTTGTTCCTTTGAAGCAAATATTTAATGGAGGTCTCACAGGAGTTTAAACCTCCTCTGTGGTCACCAGCAGACTCTTTACATCCAGTAGTAATGTCCACAGCCTTTGGACCACTATGAAGCGTCTGTCCAGCAGCACAGATAGATAGTTCTGCCTCTACAATGACCTTCTGTTTACTAGATAATGGATTTTAGATGCTGCTCTCTCTCAGTCGAACAGGAAAATGAATCATGGGGTAAAACGATCACTTTTAAATCAGGTTTATTGGCTGCAAACATCACAGTTTTGTCTTCACGTGTTTGAGCATGTCTCTTTTTCAAAATCCTGAAAAAAGAACAGGAGTGACTTAGATTGATTGATCACGTCAGCTCTGATTTGGCTCCATAAACAGTTTAACCCTGGTTCAGTTTGTTAGCTCAGTCTAACCGTACCTTACATCAGCTGGATGACATTTCTTTATATTCACATTCTGATCCTTACCGTCCATCACTCCATCTTTTCTTTATTTTCCTCCTGCACCTCCAACATTTTCAACTTCCCTTTTCCTCTTCCTCCTCCTCCACCTTCAACCCTTCCTCTCCCTCTTAAAACTCCATCCCCACCACAGGAGGAGGAGTCCCCAGACACAGGGGAGCTCAAGAGAGCAGAGAGCTCCCCCATGCCTCTGAAAAGGGATCGCTCCTTCTCAGAACATGACCTGGCCTTGCTCCGTGGAGAGATGCTTCCTTCGCTCTCTGAGACAGCCCAGCTGGGCGGGGTGGTCAGGCTGAGGGGTGAGAGGCCGCAGTCCTGGACACTGACCAGTGGTGGGCCGCCTCCTTATCACAGAGGTCAGTATGGAAATTATATAGGCTGTGTGTGTGTTTGGGGGGGCATCAGGATAACATCAGATTTTATCAGGGTTGAGCTCAGAGCTCTTTTGACAGGGGGGAAAAAAGAGAAACTGGTGATGTTCATCAAATAAACATGCCTGTCAAATCTCCACCAAATGTCAGTGAAATCTGTTGACTGGTGTTTGAGATTCTTCTGACGGACAAACACATGGGACTGAAAACAAGCTGGGCTCAGCTGTTTTTCAGTGCAGAGCAGCATGTTGTGGGTTTTTTTTTTTTATATGGGTTAAGCTGAGCATAGCCAAGGCATGGATATTTGAACGTTGCTTCTCAACCAGGCTTCACTGACATTCAGCCGTCTGCAGTTTAATTAACTAATCCCATTAATCCCAACAAAACACTGCTGCTCATTTCATTGGTCGGAGTCTCGTATTTGGCTGAAACAAAGATAATTAATGACTCCAACTGCTGCAGCGTTTGCTTGCAATGAAAAGCAGCTGACTGTTAGCCCTCTGTGGCATATGAGTCACACTGGCTGCAGTTTAATTATCTTCCCACAGAGGGAGATGCTGTGCCAGTTATACTACACCACAGTCTATAGTACAGTCAGTTAATAAAACAAAGATTTTGATCATTTTACATGTAGTTTGGCCACAAATTGATTCAAGCCCAAGCCTCCCCCAGACTGAGGGTATGTATCATCGATCTGGTGGCTAACAGAAGCCTAAACACACTTTTAAAGTTTCCAGCTCCTTTGACTTGAGGACTGGAAGGAAATCAGCAGTGTAGTAACTAGAGGGTCATGAAAAAACCCAACAAAAATGAAAATGAAACACAAGTCCTCTCCACAGCCCTTGTAATTACACAAAGTCTATTCAGTTGAAAGTAAAATGTTTTTGACGGGTTTTATTTCAACCTTCAAGGCCATGAAATGATTCAGTGGTTGTGGAGACACTGTGTCCCACTGCTTCCAATCGATCCTCAATTATACCTCAGGCAGTAAGCTCATTAAATTACTGTTCCCTCACTGAAATAAGAGCTGAGCAAAGTGTCAGTCCTCGATGGTGAAATCCTTACAGCCCGCGCCGACAGGGGGCTGACAGGGATTACATCTGCTCTGAAGCTGTTGGGAAAGCTGGGATGGATTCAAATCAAATATAAAGATGTGCTGATAGAGGCAAACTGAGGGAAGGAGAGTAGCAGCTAATGGCTTTGAATTGTGTGCTGCATGTAAGCCACAGGGAAGATGTTATCTGTTTGATGGCCATGATTCATGCATTAGCAGCCTCGTCGTCCAATTATCCAGAGGTAATTGTTTGAAAAACGATCCATTGTCAGTCTCTAGATGGCTGCAAGCCGATCCAGGCTGCTGCATGCCGCAGCCCCCGGACGAGCCCCGAATAATAGCTGGATGGAGATTTATTCTGTAGTACACAACTCAGCCAACAGGGGAATCTCCAGCCCTAAGTGTGCCAGTGTGAGGATGTGAGCCCGTCAGCCCCAGCTGGCAGCTGATCCAAATTATATGTACCAATGACGTTTGCTGGCCTGTCCCAGCCTTCCTCTCAGCCTGTGTACTTTCCTTTTTAAAGTAACACACACACACCAACAGCTAACCGAGCCTCCTTCGAGCTCCTCTATTAGAGCAGCCTCTGGGCAGACCTCTCACTGTGACCTGAGTTACAGATGTAGCAGCACGGGGCTGAATGGCTCTGCTGAAGTGAGATTAATAATATATGACAGTGTTGGAGTCGATAGAAAAACCCTGTGAAGGTACGAGATCTGAGGCGGGGCTAAATGAAAGAGGCTGATGTGTAATTCATGGACTTGTTAGACTGGGATTTGTTTATTTCCTCTCCGTCTCTTTCACTTCTCATCCACTTCCTAACCTCAGCCTCCTTCCCGGTTCACGGCTGGGTGCCATCCTCTCCAGCCCGCCTGTCCCTGAGCTCAGTTGATGAGACCACAGATGGCTCAGAAAAGACGTCAGGCTCCAGAGCTGGAGACGAACACCAGTGGATGGTGAGTTAGAGTCACAGCAGCATGATGCTGCTTTGCTTCCTGTGAAGACACGGGTCCTGCTGCTAAGAAAAACGCTCCGCAGTGATAATCATCTTATCAAGTTTCGTCTCTGCGGTCCTAATAGTCAAATTTTCTTAAAGCAAGAAAAGGAAATCTACCAATTTCTGTTACCAGTAGCAACTGGTAATTGCTTTTCTGGGGTCCAGAATGAACATTGAAGCACTGAAGTTTTAACAAAAGCTTTTTCACTTGAAAAATATAATGGAGTTGTACAAACTGATCACTTCCCTTTGGAGGATGAAGAGTAAAAGTAAAGTGACACCTCAATAGTCCTAAACTTTGATAAATCTTTTGGCCGTAAACCTGCATTCATTTCTATAATAGTGGTGATAATATTGACATATTATAAAAGTTGTATTTACGTATGATCTAAATTTCTCATAAATTTCAACACAACTGACAAAATATGTTTAAAATAAATTCTCCTCTTAGCTCGATTTTTCCATTGTGCGTCACATAACGAGACTCTATTTTAATAAGTTTATTCAAGATTCCGAAATGAGACAAAGACTTTTCAGGGATTTTTATAATGATGATGACATGATGCATTTACTTTGGTTTATGTCTGCATGTTATTGCCTTGTGCGTGGACATCCAGAGACGGCTAGTGTTAGCTAGCAGCATGTGTCCACAAACAGTAATAATTGGCGATTTGAGAAGTAGAAGTCCTCTTGTGTTAAACACTGTGATCGTGCTGGCTAAAAACTTTATTTCTGCTGTGACAGCTTTTTGTTTCTATGTTAGACACTATTTTATATTAGATTTATTATTATTATTACATCCTATAAGATATAAAAAGGGGATGAGTGGACAGACTGATGAATCTCTTCTTCTCCTGCTGTATTCAGGAAGAGTTCAGCCATCCTGTGGAGAGTCTCGCCTTAACCGTGGACGAGGTCATCAATGTGCGCCGAGTGCTCGTCAAAGCAGAGATGGAGAAGTTTCTCCAGAGCAAAGAGCTCTACAATAACCTGAAGAGAGGAAAGGTAACAGAGTGGACCTTCCCTCACTGCTGCTTCTCACTGTGCTGTGTTTACAGAGATGGACTCAGTAACTGTGTGTGTGTGTGTGTGTGTGTGTGTGTGTGTGTGTGCCTCTCAGGTATGCTGCTGCTGCAGATTGAAGTTCCCTCTCTTCTCATGGCCGTCCACCTGCTTACTGTGTAAAAGGTATCAAAGAAAACTTTCATCTCACTGAGGAATCTCTGAAATGTTTAATCCTCCTGTCACATTGATCTTTAAATGTCACCTGATGTTTGGTCCTGGGCCGAAGCCAAGATTCTAGATAATACTGACCCCACCTCCACCATTCATATGTTTCAGAATGTGTTTTCTGTAAAGGTCTACAGACTGTTTCAAAGCCTCTATGCAGCCAAAAACACGGATTTACTGTTTATTAAAGATTCATATGTCACAAAGTGTTTCATATTATTGTGCAGTATGAAAATACAGTTTAATGTGCAGTAGCTAGTGTCAAGGCTTCAGCTTCCTGCTCTTTCAATTCAACACACTGTTGAATTCATTTGTGTGTGTGTAAGTTTAGTTTTATTTTCTCTTTTTCTAAATCAAACACTATCTCTCATTTTACATCAAAATGGGCTCCAGTTCAGTCACAAACACTCGCAAACGACCATGTTAAAATATACAATATTTTCAATTAGGTTGTGTTTTTTTTTACTGAGACAGTCATTATATTTTCATACATGTTTACTAAAGTTGCATTAAAGTTCTATTACAGTTACAACTTTGGTCTTATTTTCATTTTCTTCAATCATTTCTATCAGCTTTGATAAAGAAATTACTGGAATATGTAACAACAAAATCCAATAGGGTACAAAATATGAGCAAACAGGTTGTTAACAAGCCAACGATAACACCAGATTATCTAAACCGCCTTTGAAGGTAGAGCTGAACTGTCGGGTTCATCTCTTAGTAAATTTACTGTTTTACCATATTTTCAAATCTCAGTAATCAACTTGATGAATACAGTGTAATTATGACTGATATGAATGGAGGCTAAAACTGTGAAAATAAAACCTAAGTTGTAATAAACCAGAATTTCTAATGACATTTCTAAATGTCTTAATAGTGGCCAGCAAAAGTGACAGCAGTAATAAATCCCCAGCCCACCTCCCTCCTTTTTCCTCCTAAACTATGGAAGCCTAAAACTGACACAGGACATATTGTAACAACTTTAATAATGGTGCCACTGATCTACAGCCCAGTTAACCTCCACAGATCTGTTGTGGTATTTTTATGATACAGGCTGGTAAACATTTCATTTCTACTCATTTGACGTTCAGGAGCTGGATTGATTCATTTTTGCTTCTCTTACAGATCTGTCTGCGCCTCCTGCAGTGCAAAGGTGAAAATAAAAACCTTACAGCATGTGTTCATTCATGACATTTCATCAAACACTCTCTGCTTTACTTTTAGAAGTATAACAGTATATATAAAACTGAGTACACCCATATTGAGTGCACCCATATGTTAACATATTTCAGTTTGTCTTCTGTATTTCTGTTGACATCAGTTCTTCTGTTGTTCTTTCGTTGGTTTGATTAGTTGCCTCAGTTCCAGGCCACGTTGGATGTGTGGTTCTGTGCTCTGTAGGTTTGACATTCAGGCTGTTTGGATTTTTGTGCTGTGACTCATTTGTGCTGTTTGACATTATTGTGGTTTGTCTTTACTGAAATATGTGTGCATTTGTAGGTCATATGATCAGTGGTGACTGTGACAGTGATGAGTCCATAGTGTTTGTGTGTTTGAATCTACTGGTTGTACTTGGAGATTCTATAAATACTTGAATGAAAGTATTTGGTCTTCAAATCTCCTGTGTCCATCATGGTACAGTGTCTGTCTCTGTCTCTTGTCTCTGTCTCATTGTTTTCCTCTTGTTGTGCCTCTTCCTTTGCTGCAGATGAAGATTCCCTCTAAGAAGATGGCCCATATTCCTGTGTACACTGTGGGCTTCCACAGCACTCCAAAGAGCCATGGACACAAAAGCCAAGTGTATAAGTGAGTCTGTGTTTGTCTGTGGAGCATAAATACCCCTGAGCCAGCCAAGGTTATTAAAATAATTTTATTTTTTTACTGACTTTTTTTCTAATTGATGCTTTTGCTCGTGATTTATTGAATTTTTTTTTTATCCCAAGGCTCCCAAAAAGGAAAAACCCCTCGTAGTCTGAACTGACCTATATGCTGTGACAAATGCATCCTGTGACGAGCGGTCACGCTTTTTATTTTAGAAAATATCTCAACCTAAGGTCAGATTGTTGTGAGGTTTATTCATCACGGTCATACTCATCAGAGGATACACCCTTTTGTGTTGTGGGATCTCCTTTTAGTCCAAAATGGTGCCACCCTTGTTCAAATGTCAACTTTTCAGACATCACATCTCATTACCTAAGAGAACATCCTTTGGTTCCTGCGACCTTCCTCCAGTGCCACCATCGTGACAGACCTCTTATTCTTAGCCCCACTACTGGTAAGACTCTAACAAGACTTAAGTGTGTAGAGCCTGCTAGCGGCTCTGAGGCTATACTGAGCATTCAGCTCAAAGCGCTCTGACGCTGTCATTCCTAGAACCACCAGCATGACCAAGAATCAGCTAGAAATAATAAGTATTAGCCAATAATCTGAATGCTGTGTTAATATTTGAATATAGTGAGGCACACTGCAGCCTCCAGAGCCCTCTACCATGGCTCTGTCCCTACACACTTATTCTGTTTATGACTGTTTGAGGCTATTTATTCATTCCCACCTATTGTAGGGCAACAACCACTTTGCCAATTTGTGTGTTATTTCCAAAGTTCAGAGAAGGAAAAGTTGACCTTTTAACTACACTCGTTCAGTCCAAGGACAAATGCACCGTTCAGGTTAAGAAAAGGTTAAATCTGCCTGAACCTGCCCCTCCCTCAAGCCGCTGACTGCTAACCTTCTCCAGCCTAAGCAGAAACAGCCTCTGTGTTTACCTCAACCAATCACCGATTGCCTACTCAATCCAATCACCAGTGCCCCCCCCCCCTTCCCACACACACACACACACACACACACACACACACACACACACCCCTTTTGTGTTATATAATCTGTGCAGCAGGAAGGCCTCTAAGCAGCCATTATGTAATAATTACCCAGCTGTCATTAATATCCTCACTCCTGAGCCTGTGTGAAGACAGACGTGGAAGAGAGAGTGAGGAAAGGACGGAAAGAAGGATGGAGCGAGAGAGCTCGACAGTGAGTTGGGGGGAGAGAGAGAGTGCGTGTGTTGGCACGGTGTAGTGCAGATCCGCTGTCTAACACCTGTCATTACTAGCTGCAGCTATAAGGACAGAAATAGTAGGTTTTATAACAGCAAATGTTACTGTTATTTTAATCAGCTGGCCTTAATCCTCTCATTAGTGGCTGTGATGGTCCCAGCCTACCACAACATGTCTTTTGTTTTTTTGTTACACAGTTTACCCTGTTGTGTTTGTCTTTCATTCACTTTAAATCAGCTTATAAAGACAAACAAGATGAAGTCTAGCTTTATTTTTCCACATGCTCGGCTGATTTACTGTCAGAAATGGGACACAGATAATGTTTATCTTAAACAGTCAATAATCCCTTTTTATTCCATTGTAAAATGCTGCCACAATAAAAGACTTTCAATTATAAGTGACAAAGTTACATCAGTCAACAAGACAGAAAAATAAGACATGAAGAAGAAACTACAGAGTGGCTGTTTGTGTCATGCCATTATCCATGCTTCATTGTTTTCTTTTCTTTTCTTTTCTTGTGACCCGGCAGTGAAACAACAATAAAGAAAAAAGGAAATGAGGGTAAAGTCTAAATCTCCTGCTGATGATAATCATGATCCCAGAGCTCTGCTCAGAGGAAATCTGTGTATATTTACAGAGAAATATGTTTGTATGTTCACGAGGACTCCTCTGCACTGTACTAACAATAACCTAATTCAAATTAGCTTACATGTAATGTAAGGTAACTGAGTAGGTTTAGTGGCAGTTTGGTCTTTATTTGACAGAACGTTTTGAGTTTGTGACATTGTTACAGAAACAGGACCATCTGTGTTCATGAGACGCTTGATTTGTGATCTGAAATGTGTGTTTTTATAAAATATCAATGAAGGAGTTGATGGATACGAGAATGTTGATTTCAAACAAGCACTGATATGAACAAATATCATATCATGTAAATATATATGTCTCATGCTAGTCAGTCACAGCAGCTCCTCTAGCTTTCTTGTGAGCTTGGCCACTAACCAGACAGTTAACACAGTTTCACTGAATGTCAGTAAAATGTGCTTCCTCTGTTCTGGACTCTCTGGTCCTCCGTGCTCTAAAAAGTCAGCACTGACAGGTTGGTTTGTTATTGGTCAATGACTTCCTGCTACACACCTCTGTCTTTCAGACTTTACACACCCACGTTAAAAATTGATTTAAGCCCAAGCCCTGGTGTGTCTGCTCACATCTCAATGATTATTTTCTTAGACAGCTGAGTGAGATCTCTGCTCTGAGTTTGTTCCACCTCCTTACATTCCTCCCTATTCATCATATAAAAATATAAAACCTGTCCAATCCTCCCTGTGCCTCTGCAGGTCCCTGCGCAGTTTATCCCGCCACTCTGTGGAAGAGGAGTTCCCCCACCTGTACGCTCATGGCTGCACGCTGCGTGACGTCTGCGCCGAATGCACCAAATTTGTCGCTGATGTCATTTCCTCCAGCCGCCGGAGCCTGGACATCCTCAACAACACTCCCAAGAGGGAAGCCAAAGCTGCTGCCACTGCTCAGAGACCTCAGCTACAACGTCAGCCCCACCTGGAGATTTGCCCTCAACCAAGCCCTCCCCAACGTCACCCGCAACGTCACCCCCCACCTTACCCACAGTCACAGTGTCACCCCCAGCTCCCTCCCCAGTCCCATCATCAACAACAGCAACCTCATGCGTCGTTGCCACCTTCCTCGTCACAGCTCCACCGCAAGACGAGCAACAATGTGAACCAATGAGTAGATTGACACTGTAAACCTTTCTGCCTCTACACTCACACACTCCCTACTGCACTACACTGCACACACACGCGCACAGAAGAAGTAGGGTTCCTTAAGATTTATTGTGGTTACATGCATAGCAGTAATGACCTAAAGAGCCATCTGACTGGTTCACATGAATAAAACTAGTAAATGATATTCAGTGAGGATCCTTCAGAGGTCTTTAAATCTATTATTTAAAGGTAATGATCCACTGCTTAAAACTAAAAACCATTTCATGTCACAGTCTTTTTAATAAGAATCTAGTGACTCTGAACCACCACCACCTCACCCATCCTCCAATTCCCAACAACATCACCTCCAATATCTTACCATCTCAGCCAGCAGGTGTGCTCACACACACACACACAGCCCCCCTGTTCACTTCACAGGGTGTCAGTAAGAAACAGTTTTATCTGTATCTGCTTTATCTACAGCACTTAACTTAGTTAAGTATGGAGGTAGAAGTCAGGTGTGAGCTTCACTTAACTTCCTGAAGCTCACACCTTGTGGGGCTACACACTGTGAGAAGGTGGAGGTGGGTTTGGGTGGTGGTAGTTTATTGGGATTAAAAGCTGCCCAGGATTTAGTCAACATGTATCCATAGCATTTTAGCTTCCTGTGGTTGCCTTGATTTAGTCATGAATGTAACTTAGAAGAACCACAAAACAGAAACGTACAATTATAAGCTCGCACACAGCGTAATAACTTTTCTTTTTAATCATCCGAAAAAAGGGATTTCTAACGAGTGGCTGCTGCATAACCTTTGCATTGTAGACGTGCTTTTAAGGTCCCTGGTACAGCTGGATGAGGTGCGATGGTGATGACACTGTGAATGTAACGGGGTGAAGCTGCAGTCTGCGTCTTTAACTGATGCAGCTTGACGATGCTGATGTGAAGCGAGCAGATGAAACTCCCGTCTCTCTCACTCCCCTTGGACGCTTGCAATCTGATCTGGTTTTGTAAACACGAAGTGAACCTCAACTGCAATAAAATCGAACGACAAACACGACTCGTGCTGCGTTTGTGAGTTTTACTGTTCACTTCTGCTGCTCTGCTCATAAATACATGGAACATAAATTCCAATGAATGGATGTTTTTTTTTTCTTTCTTGGAGGAAAAATTAAATTTATAAATTTAAAGTAAGGCTAATTAAAAGCTTGTTTCTTGTATCATAGAAAACACTGAATACGAGAGCAGTTCAAGGTTTAAGGTAACTGTGTTCAGGTCGCTGCTGAGCTGAGAAGCACTTGATCACAGATTGGGTCACAGCCATCTGCTTTGCCAAGATTTATGAATGTCACTGTCCCAGTATCTGTACAATGCACCTCACAGCAGAGGCATAGGTAAAAAAAAAAAAAAAAAAAAATCTGGGCTCCCTGACAGCAGTCTGTTTGAGGAGCCTCTGCCCCCAACAATCTAAAACTGAGATCATGTCCAGGACCTCTTTCCAGACCTCCTACATCATTCAGATCCCAGCTCTGTGGTTCAGTACTTTACATGGCTGCACTGATTCACGCAGGAGGAGGTTTCCACCTCAAATGCAAAGCAATTTCAGAATGGTCGCTACAGGTTTAAAGAAGCAGTTTAACAGTTTGGGGAACCTGTTTTCTTTCTGACCTTAGCTCAGCGTGTAGACTGGAAGGAGCCTGTCCTCCAAAGTTTAAAAATCTGCCCTGGAAGATGTAAAGGTCTGTCTGTTCTGCATCCAAGTTTAGGTTTATATCACAGCCCGGTTTTATTCAGACTCAGGTTCTTTTGATATCAGTGTTCACTGTTAATCAATGTCTTTGTCATCAGCACATCTCACATTTGTTATATTACTAATTTTGGTCCATCTCAACTGTTTGTATTGCATTCTGTTCTTACTGTCTGTTTGCCTGCCTGTCTGTCTGCCTGCCTGCCTGCCTGCCTGCCTGTCTGTCTGTCTGTCTGTCTACTGTGACAATATGAAAACAAACTCAGTTTGTAACGTATCTTTCAACAGCAGCCATGTGGATAATTGGACCGTGGAACAGCAGACAGCCTCGTCCAACAGTCAGACCACTGATCGTTGAACACCCCCCACTCTGCCAGACTCTAAAACTACTCAGGATTGACTAACTCTGGGTGAAAATGAGGTTTAATCCATACAGTGTCTGTCTGGGTTTAAAGCTCTCTGATTAACACCTCATCTTTGTTTAATCCACAGACAAACAGAAAAGTAAAAAAGACAGTTTATAGTTATTTATGAGGGCTGACGTTCGGGAAATGTGTCATGGCAAACAAAAGTCCTGTGCAGTGACCTCTGAGCCTTGTTAATTAGTGAGCCTGAAAGCTTTGGTAGGAGTATTTTTGAATTTAGAGAGAGCCAGGCCAGCTGTTTCCCCATCCTTCCAGTATTTATGCTAAGCTGAGATAATTTCCTCCTGACTTCTACCTCCATACTTAACTAACAGACATGAGAGTGGTACAAAAAAAGCAGGTTTTCAAACATGATGAACCTTTTCTTCAGGAGCTATTAAACCTTTTTATTTCTTACATCTGGGATCATGCAGTAAGCAAACGGGTCAGGTTTTATATTACTCAACTTATTAGGTTTACACAAGATATGTTTATCTTTTTATTTTTGTACCATAATAAGGAAATAAGTGATGTTCTGCTAATTACACAGAGCTTCCAGTTTATTAGTTCCACCTAACTAAAGCTAATGCAGTCTAATAAAACAGTCCTTGTGGAAACTGATTCAGAGAAATGCTGATTTAACTTTCTGATTATTCTGGAGGCTGCAGTGTGTGGTGCTGCTGAATTGTGTAGATTTATACTGATACTGTTTCAAACCTTTTGTCTGCTCTGAATAGAAACTGCTTTCAGTTTCACGCAGCACTTTATCTCTTTATATGTACAAAGAGTTAGTCCAACATGCAGGTTGCAGCAGCTGAGCTGTTTTCATAGAAAATGTATGAAGGTGAACTGACCACAGATGTGATTCTCTCACAGCTCTGCTGGTGACGAACAACAAAGGCTCATGAGGCGAGGACCCATGTTGTGACTCCACTGGAGGGAAAGTCTGAGTGTGTGCAAGTGCATGTGTCTCTGCACTGCAGCTTGATGTTACTGTTAAATGTTACTCTGTTAAAAGCCATTGAAATGATGTTTTATGCAGTATGAGTTACAGCTGGTGAACACTGATCATCTACATTAGGCCACATCACAATAATCTGAAAAGAGGAAGTAGTTAAATGCATGAACTTTCACATTAAAAGTACAGTCAGTAATTCTAATCTGATACACTTTTTTTTTTTGTCAAATTCAGCACATATCTCCTCACAGTCCACCAGCTGTCCAATCTATGTGTGTGTCCCTCCACAGCTCTGGCTCTGTAAATGAGAAGCAAGCAAAGTGACTGGGACTGAGCCACAAAACACTGTTTTGTGCTGAACTCCACAACAAACCTACAGTCCTCTCTTGTGTCCTCCGACCCTGGGCTGCCTCCAGTAATACTTACTGCATTAAAAAAAAAAAACAGCTGTTTGATTGGCTGGGCATTTCCATTCATTAAATTGTTGTTCTATGAAACATTAAATTGGTTTTGACAATTTATGAATGAAAAGAAACCTTTTTGTAATGTGGACACTGATTAGTTTCATCTTAGAGGTAATAGGTCTGTAGACTTTCTGCTGATGGAAATTACTCTGAGAACTGAGTCTGCAGTAGGCAGCAGTGTCCGCTGATGGATCCTCCACAGTGAGTGAACTTAAGAAGGCTTTGTCCCCGCTCGGTGGATCCATAATGCGCGAGTGGACGCCCCGCCTCAATCATCATGAATAAATAATCTACAGGTCGACATGTTTATTGGCTGTCGACTGTGTCATCCGGCGCTGAGTTCACTCTTCTGACAGACAACCCGCACCAAGTCACGCTGCATTAGATAGAATGTAAGGGGAAGCTGGGTGATTTGCTTTCAAAATAAAAGTATAAAACTGAAACCGTCAACGTTTTGTTACTGCTCATTCATTACCATTTTAAGGCTTTTATGTGGACTTTAAGAGCCACATAAAAGCCAGTAAAAAGATGAATGTATCACTGTCAGTTTCTTTTTCTTAGGGCTCCTCTAACCCATACCACAATAAGGATTTCAAAGGTGAATATAAGTGGACTGGCAAATATTTTCACACAGATATTTGTTGAAGTTTTGGATATTGTACTATACAGTGTACATAGCTAATGTTGTTTCTTTAATTTCTAATTTTATTCTACACATGTAATTAATGGAAATAGTTTTTTTTTATGTGTTTCCTTTTCTCTTAGCCTGTGGTTTAAGCTGCTGAAACACATGAATTCCCTCCTCTGGACACAAATGAAACTTAACTCAGACTGTACCAGATTTTGTCAAACACCAGCAGACTGATGCATCTCTTGTTGACCATCTCTAACATGAGACCAAACCTCATGCTCCAATGACAGGCAAAATAGATACTAACATTGATAAACGGTTAAAACCCACTCACAGTAGTTTTAAACAGAATGACATTAACTGGTGTCCTTCACAAACCAGTTTGCCTGTAAGACTATCAGTGTATACTGAGAGGGATTTTTCATCATTTTTCTGAAAACCAGACTGATAATTTATTTTTTATTTAGTGACTGCTAAAGGAAAACCACTTTGTTTGGACAACCAGCCTTTTATCATTATTTTATGTCTATTAAAGTCAACATCATTTCTGGGACGTGTTTGCAGAGGATTTTGTTTTGGTCCTGTTGTATCAGCTACTTCGATTTCGTCGTTTTCTTCCTTGATTTTATTTTGAAAGGCTTGAACGACTCTTCTCCTGTTTCGTTCTTTCTAACTTTACGGTGAAAGTCGAGCGGCTTTAGAGTCTGAACTCAACAACAAGCCCTCTCAGGCTGGCCCATCACAGCCGGTTGTTCTTTTCTTTTTTCTTTCCCTCTTTTTTTGGGAGTCCTGTCTTCCTCTCCCTCTCCCCGCAGCCACAGTGTGAGTGGGTGTGTCGATGTGGCCCAGTGTAGTCTAGTCGCAGCTCGTGCGCGCTCTGAAAAAGAGGAAAAAGTTGATGATGAGTTTAGTGTGAAAGCGGCCCGCGGCTCAGCAGGCTAACCGTCCGGGAATGGCAGTCTGGACCAGAGCGGACAAAAACGGTCAGCTGGACCTTCTGCTCCGCGACCGCTGGATCCGAGTGGCCGCCGAACTCACCCGCGAAACTCTGACTTTAACGGCCGAGGCGGAGGTAACCGGACAGGGGGGCAATCACTGGGACTACAGCAACTCTTCGGCGGGCCTGCGAAATGGCATGTCGAACGGAAACGACCCGGGAACGAGTCCGGGGAACCCTGGTCGCGGTCCGTCCACCGGTCAAGACCAACTTCAGAGTCCGAACCATGGGGGTCGGGGGCGCAGTGCCAGCCCGGGGCGCGGGGTTGTCAATCGGGGTCAGTACGACGGCAACTATGGTCTAAACAGCCCTGGAAAGTACCCGAATAACGGCACAAACTCTGACTTTGGAAGTCCCAGCTCGAGCTACGGCAGTCCCGGGTCCAGCTTTGGGTCGAGACAAGGCGACTTCCCTGTTAGTCTGGACGGTTCCTCGGAAGCTGTGCGGAAAGTCCGAGTTGTCAAACAGGAGTCTGGCGGGCTGGGGATCAGTATAAAAGGGGGGCGCGAGAACCGGATGCCCATCCTCATCTCCAAGATCTTCCCAGGGCTCGCCGCTGACCAGAGCCGGGCTCTCCGGGTGGGCGACGCGATCCTGTCGGTGAACGGGAATGACCTCCGGGAGGCAACACACGACCTAGCGGTCCAAGCGCTGAAGAAGGCAGGGAAAGAAGTGACGCTGGAGGGTAAGTTGGCCAACGCGAGAGCGGGGATTTGCGAAGGCCGAGATTAGACTCCTGTGGTCTGGGCGCACACCTCTATGCACAAGCTCGTTTCACATGGGTGTCATTTCAGTTAGAGAAGGTGTGGCACTTATTATTCCACCACACAGCCTAAAAGTGCAGTTGCAGTAGGTTTTCATACAGAGACTGAAACAAAAACTAGTCTTAAACCACATCTGGAAATGTGTCACATGTTCCTTTGTCCCCATATGTAATAATGGCAGAACACATTGAAAACAAGAACAGCTGAAGGTCTATTCAGTCTCCATGTCCTTGTTATTCTAATAACAGGATACATTCACCAGCACATGATCTTTTTAAATAATTAACAGCATGATGCACATTACCATCACAAAGGTTTGGTGAACTTTCTAGATACTCCATACATGTTCTGTGGGTTGTAACTTTCACCACAGACCACATCATTTCAATAACATGTTATGTTACAACTGTAGACACACTGACATAAACAAACACTCTCAGTCCTAGTTGATCTATGGCCAGGAGGAGGAGGAGGAGGAGGAGGAGGAGTGGGGCTTAAATAATATCAACAGAGCAGAAAGCCTTTGATTAGTGTAAACAGGAAAGTAACCACAGTTGTGGTCGCAGTCAGAGTTACACACATTGTACTCTGTGTATTTGAATCACTGAGGGTTACCAAAGATAAGACGTCACTGTGAATGTGAGAAGATGAGATTTGGCTTCAGGGTTGCCAGATCTGTTTTACAAAACCTACACATTGACATGGGCCAATCAAAACCAGCCCAGTGCCAGAACTCAAAATATGCCTCCGCCAGACCATATACACTGCCAATTTTATTTATAGATACTGTTAATGTAATTTGCATGCAAAACAGGTCTATTCCACCAGCGGACAAAGAGTTCAGCCTGTGGTAACACTTCAAAAGCAGCCTGATTCCACAGGAAAGCTGCAGACCTGGCAGACCCTGTTTGTCTCTGTGTGCCTACAGTGGTACTGTCCAGGAGAGAGAAGAAAATATAATGATCTGTGTGGAAATTAGCATGTTTGTGACAGCAAAAAATAGAATATAACCAGTAACATCTAAAGAGAATGTTTACAGCAGAAGACTTTCGAAGTACAACTGGATAAATGTCCAGAACAATAGCATTGGAACATACTGAGCAAGGAGAAGGAAATGAAACAAAACACCATGTAATACTACTGTCTGATTTACTGCATGGGAAAAAAAGACAAAAGTCAAAAGGATGAAATGTATGTCTTGAGACTTATGCTCCAGTTTTTCAACATTTTATTCATCAAGAAGCTTTATTTGTATGTAAATGCATAATCATTTTACTGCTGATGGAGAGCAGACTGTGGTATTAGCTCTTTTAAGATCCAAGAGATCAAAGAGTTTGTTGTCATACAACTGAAAAAAAAAACAGTGTTGAGTGAAAGTATTGCAAAATTGGTATTGCAGTAAATAAAACGTATTAATCTTTAATTGAACTCCTTTCATTGATCAATAATATATATAACTGGGCTACAGCAGTGAATCAGAGCACTGTGTGTAATGTGAACGAGGTTGTTCACAGTGCCAGAATCAGCTAACACTGCTGCTCTGTGGTGCTTTTTTTTTAGCTTTTTTTTAAAAAAAAATCCTGTTTTAGTTCATTGTTTTGGTTTTTACGGCACATTTGCTGTATGGTTCAGACTGAGCTCTCATCAGCCCCTGTAAGCAGCTGTTTCTAGCAAAAAATCTTAAAATGAATTTATTAACTCTCTGTTATCCTTATCTGCCCAGCACTAATTGGCAGATAGGCACATATAGTAGCTACCTTTAGCAGCTAACAGCCAGATATTGGTGGAGTTGGTGGAGACCAAAGCAGAGCTAAAAGGAGTAACTTCAAATGTTACTTAATGTAAGTTAATAAGATAATTATGAGCTGGTATGGCGTCTAGGATCTGTTAGCTAGTGGACGCTTTCCTGCCCCCAGTGGCCAAAATTGATTAATGCAGCTCAGTAAACTGCATTTATACACCTAAGACACACCAGCTGGTATCGTCTGATGTTGGAGGTTGGTTATTGACATGGGTTTAGTCTATGAGAATCCTTATCAGTGCATCACACATCCATAGTATTCACATTTGTAGCTTCACATATAAGATCTGCTGGACGTTGTTAGGTGTGCATTTCATAAAACTGTCCACATAAAAAGCCTGGATGGAGGTAGCATGCTATAAGCAGGGTAATGTGTTAATTAGGAGATGCTTACTGCCTCATTATGGGACATGAGCTCCGTGGAAATGAGTTCTGAACTGTGCTGATGTAGAACTGTTCAATCTTTAGAAAAGTGGAAAACAGTGAATTGTGGGTAGAGAGGCCACAGAGCCCTTGGGGTCTGGAAACGTTAGGCCAGGAACAGCTAAATGCGGTGTTTAATGGTTTGGAATGAACGGTGGGTGAATACTGATGAGCACGAAATGTAGGAGCTGATCAATGTGTGACACATTTCCACTCAAGTCAAAATGAGGTCTGCTTTGAACCTCCCAAAATAAACTGAGGTAGAATGTGGCAGACTCTTTAAGCAATCCACTGTGCTGATTGAATAAAAGCCTGAGGCTGTGTGTAAGAAAGCAGCCAGCGTCAGTTTTCCCTAATAAGACACGATCCAAAATGTTGCGCTGTTACAGTCCGTTACTGTTTTTGCAGCCGTTTGATGGAGATCTCCAAACAGACAAATGAAACATGCAGTTGTTGCACAGAATGTAACACAACAGAAGTGCTTTTGTCAAACGGCGAGAAAAAAAAGGGATCATTTCAAAACCACTGGTTGAGTTTGGCCTGTTGCAAGTGACATCAGTATCAGAAACTTTTCCAGCAACCCTCAGGGAGGATGTGCCGGCTCCTGCCACAGCCGCAGTCCAGACATCGGCCTCTGTTTGGAGGAATGTATCAGCAGCTTGTCACTGTTTGTCAGGTTGACAGACAGTGAGCTGTGTTGTTTGTGGACTGGCTCTTCCTCTCAGTTCGCCCCTGTCTCTGCTTGGCTCCTGCTGCTCTAAGAAAGAAACGGCAGACAGTCAGAACAAGGCTTGAGTTTCCAGTCCGCCGTGCCGTGTACACAATACATAAACCCCCAGATATTCTCACAATTAGCTTAGGTGCCCCACATTCCTGACCTCCGTTTCCATGTGCGTATTTAGGGCAAAGGTCAACACTGGCAGCTCCATGATTCGTGCTGCTCCGCTGTTGCCGCTTCCAGTGATTTTTATTGCTGGTGCTGGATGAGGAAGGAGAGAGTACAGAAACACACTGCAGAATGTGATGGATGTAATAGAGAGGTAGAGTCTTGTTTTTAAATGAGGCTTGTGATCAGACCATTAAATTATTAGAAGCATATTGCCTGAATGGGTTTGCCCAGACATTCTGTACATGGCTGTAATTATTTAGCATAAGCACCTTAATGAAACATCTGCCTGTGGCCTCAGATTATTTGTCTTTGTTTTACTCTGCAAATTAACTTACTGCTCTCAGTGGTGTTGTTTTCTTAAACTGTTAAAGCCACAGGGCACAAATGGCAATTGTAGAAAATCTTTATCTAATTTTAGGATGATTCAGTCTGCTTAGATTTTATCCAAGATATTTTATCCATGATATTTTTGTGTGAACAATGGATAAGTGTGACTGTGTCAAGTGAAAGCTGTCACTCATAGTGATGAACCCACAGAGAATTATCACCAACTTTGCAGTTCCCTTAAGCTCATCAGAGCTTTTTAGCGTCTTTCAGCTTAATGTTTTGATTTTCTGGCCCACAGCTCATTTTCAGTAGCAGCAGGCGACTCTTTCCAGTGGCAGACGGACAAAGTTAGCGACCAGCTTGTGAACATAGCATCTAATTTTTGTCTTTTTTGAAAGGATTTACAGGATTTTACAGGAGTTTTGTGACCAAAACAGAGCTAAGAGAGTGAATGTTGAACTAACATTAATTAGGTGGACAGGAACGACTCCAAATCATATTCAATTCAATTCAATTCAATTTTATTTATATAGCGCCTTCCACAATCAAAATTGTCTCAAAGCGCTACACAGAGACCCAGAGCCTGACCTCTGGCCTGATATCTAATGTTGCTTTGTTTTCAGAGCAATTAAAAGCAAGAAACCGTGTGCTAATGAGCTAATTGTGTGCTTATCCATAACAGCTTTAGAGCTGATTATGTTGCATTTGCTTTGTGAAATGCTGTGTTTTGACCCTCAGGGCCACCATCATTTCACTCTCCATGGCCATAGGAATGAGCATGAGTTCCTCTTACACTGCCCCATTAACACATGACATACATATCCCAGACATGACACACTGCCGGTTAATCCTCCCCACCAGATGACAGACAGACATAATATCCCATATTTCCAAATGATTAGATGAAGTTTGCTGCTGCCATCCCCGTTGTCTTTTTGGGTTAGCCTGGTGGTCAGTGGTGCAGGACAGGAGGAGGAGACGCAGGATGGGCCCTTTGTGAGAGTAATTGGAGGAATAAAAACAGCACATACCAGACACAGAGGCTATTGATGAAACAGGGACAGTCCTGACTAAGAACAATTCTTTTCTTTTGTTCCGAGGCCAGAACTAGCCGACCGTCCGTTTACTGTGTTGGTTGCTGTCCTCGCGGGGTGAGATCTGCCACGCAGCATGAGTCTGCACAGCCTGAAATAGGCCATGCCAGTTTGTTGGCTCTTGTCTCAGTGTGAACTCCATTACCTTTAATATCCATCTGCAGATATGTCTCTGGTTTCCAGTCGTCAAGAGAATTATAAGTCAACTTCTGGAATGTCACAGAATCTTAAATCAAACGCATCATGCCAGTTGTTATTGTTCCTTGGAGTCAGCTGTTGTTGAAGTCAGTTAATGCTGTTTGAGGATGGAAACAAAAAAAGCACTTTTGTAAAACTTGCAATTCGTAGGTGCTAATGATCGTACAAGCACAGTATAGATACAGATCAGAGGCAGCTTTCTTGACTTTTTACCTGAGACAGTAGCTTGAATTTAAAGTGTTCACAGTGGCCTCTGTGCATCATCCAGAGTAACCACAGCATTGTTTCTGTAAAGAGACGCTGCTGTTGAATTTTTCAGGTGTGGTATTTTGTGACATTTTTCTTAGGTGGAGACCAAACCAGAGCTAAAAGGAGAGTAGTTTTGTTGTCGGAAACACAACTCCCAATGAATGCTAATGTTACTCAGCGTCTTTGTGTGTAGGGTGTGTTAACCTGAGTCCCTGCCTCCTGTCACACTGGAAGGTTTGTCTTTTTATTTGTGTAATTTACTCACAGGACTCAACTGGTTTGTAAATCTCCACCACAGCAAGAACCATCCAGCTTTTTTCCTCTCGGACAGAACCAACTGTAGCTAAACCACCATCAATCTGTGCCCCTGACATTCGTAATCTTTAACAGTCACTACAGTGGACAATGATGAATGTGGTTATTTTTGTTTAGAATCTGCTTTATCCTTTGTTTAAAAAAAAGTTGGCATATATAGATTGTAGGCCATACTCTGACTTTTATGGTAATTCATACATGTTACAGTGTGAGGTTAAGGATGAACATACTCATGTGTTTACACTTTAGCTGCATGATTTCTCTAAGGTTTTTCCTCACCGATCCAGGTTAGAAGACAAGGAAGAGGAGGGGGCAGGTGTGACTCTGTTTGAGGGGTCAAGGGAATACTTTTTCTTGTTATGATTGTGTGTGTGTGTGAGAGAGAGTTTACCACAGTAGTGTGCTATCACGCCGCCATGCAGTCTGTATGTAAGCATTTGTATGTGATCGGGTTGTGGCAGGTCATTTTAACATTTATGCCATAAAATAGTCTCCAGTAACTAATTTTGAAAAATCTAGATCAGTGTTGCCCTGTTTCTTGTCTGAATCAACTGATATTAAAGATTTGTTGATCACAGTTTGAAGTGTAAATTTAGTGTAACACTGCTGTGCAACAACGCCCGCAACCAGAGATGTTACAGGGACAGCTACATCTGTAGAAACAGTTCAGCATGATGTGTTGTGGTATTTCTCAGACCATAGTCTCCTGTTGTATAATATGTGTGGAGAGGACAGTGTCAGTGTGGGTGTGCTGTAGAGGAAAGGTTTGGACAGGGTTCAGAGAGCCGCCCGGCATCTCCAATATAAATGAAATACCCAACTTCAGACACAGTTTTCAAACAGCCACACACTGACGAACTGCCAGTGGGATTATCCTTAACGGAGGCTGTTGTTTACTCAGTGACAATAACACTGTGCATTAGGAGACTCTTTACTTTTAATACATGCTGGGTTTCAGACTTCAGTATGGTGTTAAATGCACTGTAATAGCATTTGAGTGCTGGCATCAAAGGCTTTGTCACATTATTTGATCAGATATGTCCTGTTTTCAATCAGGGTTGTTAGTTTTCACTGATGTATGAGGCAGTTTGGCAAAAATAGATAAAACTGTAACCAGATCATGGTTGTGTCAGTTTCTACTACTTAGTTTATAGAAAATTGACTTAAGTTTCTGTGGATTGTTTCAACTCTGTCACCAACCGCAAAATAAAGAAGACTATTAAAGTGTCCGAACCAGAGAAGTGAGCAGTTTAATCCTAATTAGATAAGAGCTGGTGTACATTATAACAGAAGTTCAGTTATCAGCCTGTAGATAATGAAGAATGATTTGGAAAAACTGAGCGAGATGAGAAAGTGAGTTGTGATAGAAATGTTCATACATGCTGTTGTGAATGTATGTGCACGTGGTTACTAGTGAAGGACCTGCTACTACATACATCTAGCCCACCACACATATGCAAACGCAAACACACACACACACACACACACACACACACACACACACACATACATGCTTTCTGTACTGGAGCTGCATTCTGACACATTGTTCTCATTATGTTTCTGGCAGAAACAGACTTTGAGGGAAGGGGTAGAAAGAGAAAGAGTGATGAGATTAAGAGGGAAAAAACAGAGGTGGGGAGGGAGAGGTCTACGAGAGGGAACAGAGGAAAGAGAAGGGTGAAGAAGGGCTGAGAAACAGAGGATTGAAGACAGAGAGGTAGAGAAGGAGGGATGGAAGAGAAGAGCATGAAGGAGGGTAGAGAGAGAAGAAAGGACTTAGGAGAGAGAGAGAGGAATGAGAGCAGTGCGGACCAAACCACAGGGGAATTTCTGGGCAGTTTTAGGGGAAAAATACAGAGGCCAGGGTCTGACTGCCTGACTTGCTGCTCTGTAAGCTATTATTTTGTTATTTTGGTCTTGCTATAAGATGATTACTTGTGTGTCCGTGTGTGTGTGTGTGTGTGTGTGTGTGTGTGTGTGTGTGTGTGTGTGTGTGGTTAGAAAGAAGAGAGGAAGGTGGTTTGAAAGCGGGTAGTTTTACGGGTAGCCTTGCGGCACAACTAAGGCCGCAACCAAATATGTGTCAAGTCAGACTCTTCTGCCTTTCGCACTCCTCCTCCTCGTCCTCCTCTGAATGTTGTCTTCTTCTTCTGTTCTTCAGTGAGGTATGAAGGGAGGCAGATGAACTGGTCTCATAAGATGCTGGTTGGAATCTTTGGGGAATCTCTCTCACACACACTAATGTAGATACATACACAGAGGTAAAGTTGTGTGAGCACACATACACGTGCACAGAGCTGGTAGTCCTCTGTGGACAGACCTGATTAGAAGCAGAAGTGGAGCTGAGTGACACAGGCTTGACAGAGTTAATGAGTTCTTGTCACAGAACCAAATGAGAGACAGACAGATGGAAGGACAGAAAAAACAGACGTGCGATGCAAGCAGAGAGCACTAAATCTGTCTGAAATGATGGAGGGGAAGAAAGCATTTCATCTGAGAGGGACCCACTGTGGAGAGGAAGAGTTATTGGTTCTAAAGGAAATAAACGGAAAGTCCTGATGCCAATGTAAACACCCTATCAAGCTGAAAAAAAAATCAAATCTCAGTTTTTCCAGGCTTGAGGTTGATTCACAATTTTCAGTGATTCCTTTTTCCCTTTAAAATGCAGGATTTAAACACGATTTCATGAACAGGAAAGCTGAGCAAGAATAGCACAAGACCTGCAAAACCTGCAGAGCTCAGATCGTCCCACACAGCTGTGGACTGTCAGTATGAAATGCTTCCTGCACAGAACTAATTCATCAGCCTGATAGCTGCAGGTAGCTGTTTATCCAATGTGAGCAGGTAGAGACAGACAGGACAAAGTAGAATCAGCTCACTGTTCAGTCAAATCCTGCTGTGTCAACTCTTGGACTTAGTACGTTCCTCAACATACAGAGACCAGAAACTTAGATCAGTGTTCAGAATCAGTTTTCACTCTCTCCCTCTTCTATCTATGTCCTTACACTTGGCATTAACATGCGTCTCAGGTGATCCAATCACAGTGGCACAGTACACGTGTGACCCAAGACACATTGAGGATGCATTGATTTGATCCCATGACTCAGACCACGTTCAGGGGTGGTCTGGGCTGCATATGTCCACATTGTTTTTGGCAGCGTGTATGCAAATGTGTCCTGGGCCACACTGAAGGACCGTCTGTTCAACTGATGTCCCCTGTGTAAGCAGATGTGCATACGTGTTCACACATAATTATGTTTCAGTGTTGATTTTAGGAATTTAAATGTTGCTGTGGTGCAGATTTTTTTTTTCCAAAGTTTGTGAGCAGTAGCTGCAGTGTTCACTTCCAATCACTGATTATTTCTTTATTCCCTGAAAACTACATCCCATTTTTTATATAGTCTCATGTGATAGTGTGATAGTATTATTTGTGGTTTTGTTGTTTGCAGAATTCTAACTACTAATACTAATAACTGTAATCAGAGGACTTAAGCACTGATAATCACAGAGCAGTGTTAGTGAGCGTCAGGTCTGTGAAGGGAAAACATCTCCACGGAACAGCTGTGCTCCAGATCTGATTCTCAGTCTGAAAGTAGGCCTTTGCAGCAGAGACGTCCTCTTCTATATGACCCTCAGATTTATACATGATCGTTCAGGAATGCTCTCACACTCACCTACGTTTGCGGAAACAATCCCAGACCTTGCTGATATGGGTGCTGTGGTTAGGAGGACCTGTGAAGTTGAGGCCTGATTTCTTGGCTTGTTGCCTCAGCATTTACCACCAGCTCTGCATTTAACTCTGAGTCTTACATGTGTGTAATGTACACACCAGCCTGCAGGGACTCATTCAGTGTGCAGCTCAGTATTTTCCTCTAACTCACATTAACACACACACACCTTCACAAACCTAATATCTCAGTCTACATTGAAGAATGACCTCACCTCTTGAGAGCTTCGTCTCAGGTTTCATAAAGAACAGACCGACCCCATGGTCCAAGACACACACACACACACACACACACACACACACACACACACACACACACACACTCAGACTCTCAGTTTCTCTCAGTTTTTCTTAGTGTCTTTCATTTCTCATACACACTCTTACTGTGCACACAAAGAGAGCACGCATTGAAGGAAACACTGAGGGGATAAAAATGGTCATATCAAATGCGAGTGAAGATAACTGTGTGTCAGTGGGGGCGGGAGGTGTACAAGGCCGCCGGACCAAATTTGGAAAGTGGATCCATGGAAGCCAAGTAAACTCATGTTTTTCTAAGATAATTTCACACAGGGGAGCATTATGTCCTTTAAAGATATGCTGGAAAATAGCAGGAACTGTTCATGTTCCAAGTTCTGGGCTGTAATATGATCAGTGTCCTTTTCATTTGGAAAATATACTGTATTAGCAATTAAGTATGTTTAAACTTAAGGTCAGACAAACGCACATTCTCTCTCCCAAACCACAGCTTTCTCCAGCCATGTTTTAAAAAGTATTACCCTGACTGGGCCCGCAAGTGTGTTTAAAAGCAGATTAAATGCTGACTTCTTTCAGAAAACATCCCAGAGTGTTTCCTTATGGCCTGGTTTATGGCTGGCCACACCATATATGTAGAGTGTTATTGGGTGGAATCCCACAGATGGTCAAACTATCCACACACTATTTGCTCGAGGTCTGTAGATATTCAGCAGCTGTCTTGCTTTGGCTCGGCCTATGGTTTGCTTTAGCCCAACAAACGGCAACAAACTGGTGTGTTTATTCTGTTATGATAAGAAGGATTATCTGTGGCTCTCATGTAGTTGTGAAAGATTTTACTCAATTTGGCGAGTTAAGAGGATGATTGTTGATACTTAGGAAAACTTGAAGGGACTGATTCTTGTTGTTTCAACTTACAATGATTTAAAAAAAAAAGAAGAAGAGAAAAGCAACAAATCTCCACATGTATTTTATTTTAGAGCTGCAGTGATCAATATTTTTCTATTAACAATGGACCAGCTGACTTTGTGGAATGTGAAAAGAGTCGTAGCATCAAACCCACAGAGAGCGAACACAGATGAGCTGCTGGACTTAAGCACTTTACAGATAAACCATCTGTACGCTACCTTCCCAGCACCAAGCAGCAGACAAACTACTACTATCTACTGAAAAATGCTTTTAGCTTTAGCCCCTTTTAGGTAATTGTTTTGGTTTTCCAGCACACTTGCTGTGTGGGTTCAGTCTCATCAAACCCTGTAGGCATCTGTCTCTAGCAAAAAATGTCCAATTAGCCAACAGTATACTAACTGTACCTGCTCAGCCATAAATGGCAGACAAGCAAAGTTAGCGACTACTTTATGAAGGAAGTCAAACATCTGTCAGATTAAGAAGCAGATATTTCCCTCAGGAGCTGGTGGAGACCAAGGTGAAAAGGAGAGTAAATATTGGACATACATTAAAATCATTAAAGTTTAAGCCACCAACAAAAAATGTTGTAGACATCTCAGTGGGAAGTGTCTTTAATTTCACTAGTTTTCACAGAAAAAACAAACAAACAAACACTAAACATTGTGGGTATGAAATACTTACCCCTGATATTCTGTGTGACGTAAGGTAAAAATTCTCTAAACTCAGACTTAGACAATGGACACTGTGAAGTTATAACTGAGAGCCATTCAGTAACATCACCTTGTATTGGATGTACAACAGTTGATACTTATACTGTTCCTCCACAGTAAAGTATATCCGCGAGGTTTCTCCGCTCTTCAAGAAGCCGTCCCTGGTGGCAGACCTGCCGTGGGACGGTGTTCGCCCACAGTCACCCAGCTACAGCGGCAGCGAGGACTCGGGGTCGCCCAAACACGGCAGCTCCTCCTCGTCCAAAGACAGAAAGGTCATCAGCCTGAGGATGTGCTTCATCAGCAGGAACCTCACCATGCCAGATCTGGAGAACAGGTCTGATATGAGACTCCTCAGTGTTTGTGTGCATGTCAGAAATAGCTGAGTATGTGGGAGTTTAGGTGTGGTTGTGTGTGTGTGTGTGTGTGTGTGTGTGTGTGTGTGTGTGTGTGTGTGTGTGTGTGTGTGTGTGTGTGTGTGTTTTACCACTGGGTGTGTGAGTGCGGTGTTTTCCTGTGTCTGACTTCTGTTCATTAGATTGGAATGTTTGCTCTGAGACAGATAATGATGAGAATGCTCTTTGTGGTTGTGGATATTAAATAGATGAGCATCCAGAGAAAGATTAAGGAGTGAATATGAAAAACACCCTGCAACATGTAGAGCTGGTTAACATAGCAATGCCAGGACCTCATTATAGGACATTAGCTATAAAGTAAATCTCTAGTGCAAACATTGCTGCAACAGGTGGGTGGTATTAAATTGCTAAGTAGCACTATGTAAACCTCATATACCGTGCATGTCATATATTGTTGGTTAGTTTAAGATGTTATCATTGTTCCTCTTTCCTGTGTTTGCCATGTGCTGCCACTGTTTTCCACACTCTTTTCAATGAAATCTTAAATCGTTCAGCGGTTTTTGGATTAATAACCCTTCACAGACTGTTTGATGTTGGACCTTTGTTTCAGTTTGCTGCATCAGAACCATTTTATATATGAAAATTAGCATTTAACCCTTTGAGTCTGACAGGTGCAGCACGGTCACAGTCATAACTCCGGCCAATCAGAAAGCAGTGAAGTCATATGCAGTCTCCTAGAATCATCATGACTTAGTCTGTCCAGTGAGGTTGTCCATTGGATCACAGAACATCAGAGGCTTCTTGTAACTGAGCCCCTTGATAATGTTTCCTCAGAATCAAACCTGATCCAGTGATAGTACAGTGAAGACAGGAACTTCTAGAAGCTAATGAGACATGTTTTTACACCCCAAAATTATCTTTAAATCTGTGACGTTATCATGTGAATTTAAATGTGCTATATGCTGAATGGTGTGAATGTATTCTGTTGTGATTATGATCATCTTCTTTCATGAGGTGTTCACATGATTTTGTCTCCTCACTGCCATTCAGACTCCTGGAGCTCCATTCCCCAGATGGGCAGCACACGGTGGTTCTGCGCTGTAAAGACGGCCCCACTGCCAACTCCTGGTTCACTGCCATCCACACCAACATTGCTGCCTTGCTGCCACAGACCCTGGCTCACATCAGCGCCTACCTAGGGGCCTCGTCCTCGACCTCCACACACCCCCACCTCAAACACATTGGGTGGTTGGCTGAACAGGTATTTTCAGCAGTGTTTACCGGCTGTGTGCTGTGTTACACATGTGATCAGGGATGTCATAATGCCAGAAATGTTGTAGTCGGTACCAACTCCACTGAAACTCCGCGATTCTCCCTACCAAATTCAACACCATGGCAGAAAATAGAAAACTACAGAGGCTGCTGCACACACAGTGAGCTAACACACACACTCATACACCTCCATAGAGTAAGTGTGCAGGCCGTAGTTTAAACTAACATGGTGACAGACCAGTAGTATATTATATATTCCTAATAAATAGGCATAATATCAAATATAAAGTGGTAACACTCTGCAGAACATGTGGTTACACATTCGATTAAATGATCTTATTCTCTGAAAATATGTCAGAGAATAAGATCATTCTGCATACACGACTTTTAGTGTATTTCTTTGGCCACCATTTACTGTGCCTTTCTTGCTCTTCTTCTCTTTGCAATGTAATGTCAGACTGTAACAGTTGTAGGGTTATAATGCAGCTCCCTGTCCCGGAAAAATCACACCTCCATCAGTTCTTGTGACATCCCTACATGTGGTAATTCTTTTTTAACTGCTTCGGGCTTATTGCTAATCCTAGACTATTCGATTCTACGCAGCATCACAGAACATGTTAAGACAAGAACAACACAAGTGGGTTGTCTTATACTATAACTAAACTAGTTGTTCAGTGGAAAAAAAAGAAAAGAAAGGCAGTAACACCGTTTGAAATCCCAGCCTTAGAAATCACAATCTAATGTTATGTTTTTCATATTTATTTTATGTCGAGGTCTCCACTGAAAAGACAGTGAGTAAAGCACATTCAGCCTAGCTTAGCACAAACACTGGAAGCAGAGGGAAAATGCTGAACCACCTCTGTGTGAAGAAATGTGCCTTCAGTAGCTGCCAAACAGTCTTTTGTGTCTTGCTGGATGGCAAGCTGGTCATTGATCCGCCTAAAGGTCACTTCCGAAAGTAGGGTTGGTTTCCCATAACCCCTTTCATTTTGGATCTGTGTGCAGTTTGGCAAAATACCTACAACAGATTTGCTAAACTCGGTATATCATCTTTTATCTCTTCTTTTTTATCTCTGCTTTCACCTTGTTAAAGAAGAGTCCAGCACTTAATTGCTTTCTTGCTGAGCGTTAGATAAGGTAGATATGCTAAATATGAAGCTAGAGCTCGCTTAGCACAAACAGAAGTAGGAGGAAGCAGCCAGACAGAGCAAAACATTTTGTTTAGCTCTGTCCAAATGGAAAAAATAAACCTGCCAACAGTGGGTTACTCAGTCAGCTGAGTGTCTGGCAACTTCATGGTTTCCCATTTTTTTCTGTCTTTATGCTAAACTAAGTGCCTGCTCACAGCACACAGACATCATCTCATCTAGTCTTCAGGAAGAAAGCCAATCAGTGTGGTCCCCAAAATGTGGAACCATTCCTTTAATGTGAAGATGAAGGATGCTGGTGGCAGATTATATCAGCGCTAGTTAATTAATTACATTTGGCCAAGTGCATGCCAGTATGTGTGAATAAGGTGAATTATCATTTCTGAGAATCACACAGCTGAAACACATCACTCTCAGAAGGAAATGGCATCAGTGGTTTTTCAGCTCAGTTTGCTACACTACCTGTTGCATTACTCCTACGTCACTATGTGTTTCCAGACCTCAGGCACACAGACTGGCATTTCTGCTCTGAGGTCACGACTGCAGCAGCACACAGGAAGAGCGTGTTTTCTTGAATTAGCTTTGGTCCTAAATTTAAACGTGTCAACTGAAAAGCGAACCAGGGTTTCTCTCAGCTCACATCCAGGAACAAGACCCTGAATCTGAATAATGGCTTTTCACTTTGATGAAGTGTTCGTTCAAAGTCATGTTGAATGTGTGTGGATGTTTATCTTGACCGGGGTCAAACAGGAAACACCAATGGAAGTTTCCGTTGCATTACACGCTCATTTCCTGTAGAGCCCACCTACTCACCACAGTTGCACTGACATACACACAGTCTGGTTTAATGTCATTGCTTTTCACTTGAGCTCTGTCAACACTGCAGTCACTCAACTGTGACTCAGACAAACACACACTGCTCTGTTTCTACAACAGTTCTGTCACAAATTCAGGTCTGACTCCACGACACCAAATGTCATCACTGTACCTGTACACATACCCTGTTATAGTTTTATATGTTAAAATATTCTGCACATTTTGAGGAAGTTGGGTTCACACGTCATCAGCACAAGTGAACTATGGATCTGGAGAATCCCTGTGCATTGAGCACAGGGTCACCATTTTCACAGGGCTGGGGAAATGCTCTTAAATGTAAAGTGTTCAGGGAAACTTGATATATCGCTTCCTTTGACATCCGACATCTACTCCTGACTTTCTTCTTCAGGTCCAGCTGGAAGGTGGACGGCAGCAGTACAGGCCAGTGGTCATGGCGCTGACAGAGAAGGACATCCTGCTGTTTGAATCAGTGCCGTGGAACAGAGAGTCCTGGTCCATGCCTCTGCTTACACACCCGTTGCTAGCCACCAGGTAAAGACAACGGACACAGCAGAGTGACTCAGCTGAAGCCTCACACTGCTCCTCTTAATAGAATTGTAAAATTCATTCCTTGCTTTTCAGTACAGACGTTTATATTGACATTAAAATACATTTTTGCAAGTATGGAGTTGATTCTCCTCAAGGTATCAGTTCATTTTCCAGCAGCACCTCAGCTGACTGTTAAGGACTGTTCATCTACTGTCAACATACATTCAACAAACTGTAAGTCATGGGAAGTACCAGGAGGTTTACAGTTAGTCAGAGCGAAAACAAAAGCAAGGTCAGTGGTAAACTGTTCAGTGAGAAATGAAACTTTTTTTTTTTTGACCCCCACCTATAAAAGAAACTAAAGATCAACACACATCTCAACATCCAGTTCATCTTATTTTGGAAGTTACACTGACTGGACCAGTAAATGTTGTGGATCAGTTGCCTCAGAGACCAGGACCCTTCCCCAGTAAGCAGCTTCAGAGGACTTGAGCAGACCCTATCAGGAGTCTTGTTGATGCAGATTGTGGATGTGAGACATTAAGTGTGCCTGTACATTCATGTGTGTGTGTGTCTCTCTCTCTGTAGACTGGTTCATTCTGGCAGTGCGCGGGGATCTCCCGCCCAGGGGTCAGACCTGGTGTTTGCCACTCGGACGGGCACGGGCCGGGGCATTGAGTCCCACGTCTTTCGAGTGGAGACCCACTGGGATCTGTCTTCGTGGACGCGAGCCCTTGTGCAGGGGGCACATGCTGCTGCGGAGCTCATCAAAGAAGTCTCGATTGGTGAGTGTAGGGGTGTGTGTGGTTTAGGTAGTTAGTCTGTAGGTCAGTACCACAATTCCCTGAGAGTGGTCTTCCCAAGTTTATGGGCTGATTTATACAGACTGTATTATTCAGCAGCAATTAACCTGATGTTTTTGGGACTGTGGGTGGAAGCTGGAGTTTCCGGAGAAAACCCACCAAGGCACAGGGAGAACAGAGCCCAGACCGGGGTTCCAACCTGGGGGTTCAAGACAGTGCTAACCGCTGCACCACCGTGCCGCCCCCAAATTCATCATAACATTGTGAATCTCTTACTGTTGCACATTGACTCAAGTACTGTATAAATATGCAGTTTGGCAATATTTGTACTTCCATGTAGTTTTATTTAATACCTCTTATCCACCACCTTTCAGTAGGACATACTTTACTTCCCTCTGTGTATCAGAGCAGTGTGGTAGACTGTGGGAGCAGACCATGTTCACAAACCAAATCCTGTAAACTGCCTGTACACTTTTTTTGTTTTGGTTTTTTTTTGGTTTTTCGAGATAAACACAGATAGAATATTTATGTGCATATAGGCCTTTAAATGCAAAGTAGTTTGACTGTGACAGGAAGCTCCTGACAGTAACTGGCTGTATGCAACAGCTCAGAAAGAGCAGCTCTGTGTAGGAAAAGCAGAAGTGGGAGCCAGCAGAGGGGAATGTTTCCACTCTGTGCAGAACAATAGTTGGCTGCGGGAACAGCACTGGAAAGCCTCAGCCTTTTTTTCCTTCCCTGTCCTGCTGCTACACAAACACACAGTTGTGCGGGAACATTCAGGCCATTCAGGTTACAGTAACACACATGGAAATGCTTTCGGATCAAATGACCTCACAGTTAAAGCTGCATCAGGCTGGATTTTTATATGAAAGATAGCCACTCGTCTTTAGGCTGCAGCAGAGAGGGACTTCCCATCCAGTTTAATTTAGATGCGGTCTTTGTCTGAGGAAGTTATCATTATTATTTTTATACAGAGACAGTTATTGTCACTGGTGTGTAAATATAGGAAGCTGACAACATCCCAATCAGACGTAAAGAGGAACAAATGTAGTCTGCTGTTTACAGGAGCTGACTTTTTGCTGATACGTATTACTCACAGACTCTGGCATTTCTCACCCCCTCTTACCCGTACACCTGCCATTCTTAAGCTCGTCTCTCTCGCCCCCTCTACCAGGTTGCACGTTGAACAGGCAGGATGTTCGGCTGACTCTGCACTATGAGAAGGGCTTCACTGTTACGAGAGAGCCGGCCGACCCGGCCGGGGGCGCCGTGCTGTACAGATACCCCTACGAGAAGCTCAAAATGTCCGCTGACGACGGAATACGCAACCTTTACCTTGACTTTGGGGGTCCAGAGGGAGAAATGGTGAGTTACAACCAGGGAGAAAAAGGCACAGTGTAATATTTTATAAGCTGTCGCATGACACCATTTTAAGCTCCTGTGGGAAAACAGTGGGATTAATTAATTATGTGACACAAAGTCATTCTTTCTTGCATCTTTTCATTATTAATTGATTATGTTGTGATTGTTTGGTACACATCATTTCCCACACGTGATTTCATGAATTCCTAATCTCAGTTGCATTTCAGAAGCGTGAATGCAGCTTTTGCCTACAAGGAAACACAAACACTAAAGAACCACAGTTTGACTTTGAGGCATTAGGTTGAAACAAAAAGTCATTATCAGCAGAGTTTTCAGGACAAATGCTCCTTGTAGCCTCATGCTGTGGTGATGTAAACTAATGCTGAGTTGAGAAAAGTTGCTGCCTGAAGACAAATAAACTTTTTGGGGCTGAAGGCTAAAAGTTTAAAGATAAAAAATAAATAAATCTGGAGTTAGACACAAGTGAGTTTATCAGACCCCAACTTTCACCTCTGCTCCAGGCTCGAAGCTTCAGGCTACATTAGCGTCTACTAGCAAAATACACCAGTCTCTGACCGGACTATCAGCAGTCAAATTGCATTATGGGTGATGTAGGCTCCAGGAAGAAGAAGGTGTGGAACAAAAGGAATATTTTTCAGGTTCTGCTGCATCAATTTCATCCTGTTTTTTTAATTTTTCTACTATCCAACATGAGTCTGACTGTGTTAAAGGGGTGTGATGTGAAAGCAGTGAAGTATTCTTATAAACAAAGTGGCAGATCTGTTTCAGTTTGAACACACCCCATTTTTCCAGCTCTTGAAGCTAAAAACCTACAGTTTTCAGTCATGATAAAGGAGTGTTTGCATTCAGTTTTACTTTCAGTGCATATATTTGCAGGTTATTTTACACATGAAAATCGGATTATTGTTGTTTACAGAGCTCTCCACACCACCCAGAGCTGATGCCTGTTTTTCTCTATTTTCCACCCTCACTTCTTCCCGCCTTTCATCCTCCAGGTATTTGACCTCCACTCTGGTCCAAAGCCCGTGGTGTTTGTCCTCCACTCCTTCCTGTCAGCCAAGCTCACTCGTATGGGTCTGCTGACGTGAGGCAACCACTGCAGCAGCAGCATGTCAGGACGGGCCCAGGCACAGCGGAGGGGGGTGGTGGGGTCGGGGACGGGGACGCCCTTAAAATGCTGATGATGGGGGTTAACTTTTTCTTTTTGGTTTTTCTTTTCCCAAGTTTCTCCATTCACAGCTGAAGTTAGGCCTGAGGTTGCACTGCAGGGAAGATTAAACCCAGGAGTTGAACTGTTGATTGTCTTAAAAACGTGCCTTCTCTTCCAACTTCTCATTGGCCTCTTGCAGTCATGTGTATTGCAAGATCAGGTGAAAGGAGGTGGCACTTTGCTTGGAAGTCATTTCCAATACGCAAGAGAAAGCTATTAACCATCTCATGACATTCCATGTGATAATGTATTAAATTTCATTATAATTATCCACTAAAAAAAAAAAACACGCTAAGCTAAGATGCCGTGACGTTCACAGCAGTGCACTTCAAGCAAAGTGTTACTAAAAGGAAAGGAATTTTTTTTTGACAATTAATACAGAGCCAAGCACAGGTTGGTTAACGCTCCGTGTTTTCACTCTATGCCTACCATTCCACGACAGCCTTCTAATGTACTTTGGGCTCTTTTTAATGTATTTGTTTGTATTTGTGTTGACATGTGAGTCCTGTTTTAGAGTCAGAGTGCAGTTAACTGAGCAGAGGTTATGTGAACGAAGAAAGGCGTGTGTGTGTGTGTGTGCGTGCGTGCGTGCGTGTGTGTGCGTGCTGCATGTTTCTGTTGGCTTGATAGTGTGCCTGCTGTCTGACAGACTCACCTTTTAGCACATTATCCCAAACTACTGTTGTAATCAGGATCGCCAACTGTGCCTTTTCACATGTAGTCAGAGACACTCTGTCTTTTTTCCTTTTACTTCACACAATAAGAGAATTTTGAGCTTTCAACATGCACAAGCAATAGTATTACTCTTATAGTGTAAACAATATTACTTTGTTTTTATGTCATTTGTTTGTTTGTTTTTTAAGTGTATATCACATGATAGCATGACTTCCTGACATTGAACTCTGTATCAGATGATGATATATGACGTGACTGCGTGTTACCTCCTCCACCTCCACTACCATGTCGTCTCCGTCTCGATGCCGCTTTCATCTCATTCCACTTTTCTTGAGATTACTCGTCTCTTGTTACTTATTCGATAGCGTTGTTTCTCCAGACAAGGACTGTTGATTCATGGTGGGCCATCACATGACAGAGGTACCAATGTATATCATTAATCTAAACTGTGACAGTCAATATATAATAATACGCTGAAATGGGAACAAAAGAAAACCAAACTTGAGCAGGAAAGAAATTCTGCTGCATGTAGACAAGACATCAGAGAAATCAGAGGAGAAACAGTTAGTGCTAAATGAAACTCTCTTAGATTGAAGAGTATTTCTCATCTACTCAGTTTGCAAGTAGAAGTAAGTAAACCCTGGTCTACACAGATATCTTTTTCCAGTTTTCAGTCAGTCCCTGCTGTTTAAAGCTCTGAAAAATAAAAACAAAGCTAGGAAATGGACCAAGAATTAAGGTTCTTTGGCAAACTACTGTTTCCAAAGTCAAGAATGGACTTTTGCCATCAAAACAGCTGTTTGTTTATCTGTTTCACAATCTGCTTCAGGTACATCATGAATAAATTAGGTGATTTTTTTTTTGTCCCCAAAATTGAGTTCAGTTAGACTAATTACACTCCTCCTCCCTTCAGTTCATCCGTTCAGTCCAGTGCCTGTGTTGAGACTTTACTCAATGACTTCAACATGACCGTGAGGTACATGTTGCTAAAGTTACCCTTCACCAGAGCCTCAGACAATGTACCACTGTGTCCAGTGACCTTGTAACATAGGAAAAGCATTCTGTTCTCGGATAAGGGACCTGTCTGAAGGACCTCTACTCTACGTTGGACTCTCGTGTCCTTGTGATGGTTTGAACAACTTATTTTGGCTTGTTTATGAAAGCGTTCACATGTGTAACCATATAGCTCCCTGAGTTATTGAGGTTTTTAAGGCTATGGTTAATGGGTGGCTGTGGGAAAGGAGAAGCAGACTTTGCTTCCCTTAAACATCATGTGGGAGGTTTGAGTTACGTTTGGCCTGAACTGAAGTCTTCTTCCTGCAACATTTGAAGCAGTAGTGAAGTGTTGCATTCCATCGTGCTACTTTTTCACAACACTTTTCTTTTCATATGAATCATTTTTCTCTAACCTGCTGCACAGATATGACTGTCTTGACATCAGTCAACACTCAGCAAGCTACAGGCCGTCCCTCTTTGAGCTTGATGCACTAATCTATTAAACCCCTTTAAACCTGTGAATGTACACCTCTTCTCCTCTCCCAAGTGATTTTTTTTCTAATATCCTTTCTCTTTATTTCTTATATCGTGGCTATCTGTCTATGCAAAGCAATGCTTCAAAGAAGGGGTTTTGGAACCAAAGGTAATATCTGTGGCAGCTTGCGTCCAACACAATCATTTAACTGAAAAGTCACAAGAGGATAAAGTGCTGCTGCAACAACCTGTCATATGCAAAGTATTTTAGACTTCCTTCCAAGATACAGTATACAATGTATGATAGCAATGTAATAATCTCAAATGTAAATAAACACCAATAAAACTGTTACAAAATGCGGAAGTTCATGTGTGGTTTGTTGCGAAGCTTTGGAAAGATTTATGTGTTAAATGCTGTAATGTTGACATTATTTACGGGATTTCATTCATGGTGGATGTACCGCTGCTATAGTATCAACATGGCCACTAGGTGGTGCCAGTCCGAGTCCCTTGAAGCATCTGTCGTAGTTACTACCATTCGTCAAGTTGCTAGTTTTAGCCGCACGACCGGAAAATGTCAATTATGTCTACAAACGACGCTTATGTATAATGTTAATATTTATATCGATCAGAAACAAATAAGAATTTAATTTAGTGAAGGTCCATTTGTTTATCTGTTTCTTGATTGAGTTGATTAATATGTTTATTTTGTAATGTTTGTAGGGCACATGCTTGTCATTTGGTCTTATATTTTGAAAGTTTAAACCGGAAATCATCTGTGTACCAGCCAGCTTGTTGGTAGCCGCAGTGTTGCTGTGGTTTTGTTGGGTCGGAGCAGAGCTGTCATTTTTGCTAGCTATTATTAGCCGCTCTTTTGTCATGCCAGCCTGTCACCTCACAACACAGAGCTGTTAACGAGTGCATCTCTTCACATATCCACATTTGGGGAGGATAGAAATCTGGGCGGATAGCAGAAGAGTGAGATGAAATGACAACGTCAACATTACAGGTACGTTAGGGTATTAGCTAGCTAGCGTTAGCTCTCTACAACTGGACACAGCTTGGCTTAGCCCGTACAGCAGCTTGAATGCAAGTTAGCTTGTTAGCAAAACAGCTGACGCCGAAGCCCGCTAACATTGTTGGCGAGTCACTCTAGTTAACTGAGCCTGCGACCAATGTTTGCATTGTCTTGAAAATAACATTATCACAGATACACATCTAATCTTATTGTACATGCTAATTACATACTGAAGGAATAATAATCTAAATTATTCCTGGTGTGGGTCATGAGTTTGTTAATTGCTAACTAGCGTCAAACCCCGGCTGGAGGATATTAAAATAACGGTAGCAGCCCGTTAGCTGGGCTGTGGCTGTGCCACCTGCTCACAGACAGTTAACATGAAATAAAACATAGATTTACGTTCTGGAAATTTGAATTCTTGTTATCGGCTTAAAAAGCAGCACCGCGGATTTTGTTGTAGAACTATAGAAACTAATAGGATCTTATTGTTATGAGATGTTAGCTGAATAACTTAGCTTAGCTTAACATAGCTTTGTTTTGGTTGAGGCTGGTGTCTTCATATGGAGTCTGATAGAAGGATGACAAACACATGCATGTTCCCTGCATCTGTTTCTGTCTCCACCCAAAGTCCGCCTTACATCTGTCCTCATTATTTCTCTGCATTTGTTGCAGAAAGCGATTGATCTGGTGACTAAAGCCACAGAAGAAGACAAGGCGAAGAATTATGAGGAGGCCTTGCGCCTGTATCAGCATGCTGTGGAATATTTCCTTCATGCCATCAAATGTGAGTACTGCAGACCGACAGGAAGTTAAACTACCTTTCCTACCTGAACCTTTACACCCTTGTGCTAGAACAAACAGCAGGTTTTATTGACATCACTGCTTGGATTTTAATCTTTCCTTCAGATGAGGCCCACAGCGACAAGGCAAAGGAAAGCATACGAGCAAAATGCATGCAGTACCTGGACCGAGCGGAGAAACTTAAGGACTACCTGAAGAATAAAGACAAACAGGGCAAGAAGCCTGTCAAGGAGGCACAGAGCAATGACAAGTATGCTGTCATTTTCCTGCTCTATCCGTGAACATGTTGAAGTGTCAAACTCTGTAATGTGCTATACTGTATTTTCATTTTCATTTTTCTTTAAACATGTCTGTTTGTGTTCTAGGAGTGATAGTGACAGCGAGGGTGAAAACCCAGAGAAGAAGAAACTGCAAGAACAGCTCATGGGTGAGTGGGCGTGCATGGACTCAGTCATTCCTCATGGCTGTGAAATTCATTGTGCAGTATTCATTATTTTGTGAATACACTGCACTGCTTATCAGTGGAAAAACATTAGGCTTAAATCAGTTTGTTGCTTTTATGAGAAATAGGGTTGTGTTGGGTTCAGCAAAGTTATGAGGTCCCATTAGTGCCAGGTCTACAGGTGTATGGCTCCCATCAGGTGTTTCTTTGGTGCATTTCATGGGTGTTAAGATCTTAATCATGTTCTACCTGTGTGTCCAGGTGCTATTGTAATGGATAAGCCCAACGTCAGGTGGAGCGATGTGGCTGGGCTGGAGGGGGCCAAGGAAGCTCTGAAGGAAGCCGTCATCCTGCCCATCAAATTCCCTCACCTCTTTACAGGTACCCCCCTAATTATCACACAGTGAAATCAAAAGTTAAAAAGATGTGGCAGAGGTAAATATTTCTTTAGGTGCTAAAATGTATATTATCCATGGTTTATATGGTGATAAATAAACTTAGAGCTGAAATAAACCGATTGGTGCAGCACTACATGTTACTATGTTAATCTCCATGATTTGGATTGGATTCTATCGTAGTTATTTGTACCTTGGTATGACCAACGTTACTCCTGGGCCTCTGTTCTTAGGCAAGCGGACTCCGTGGAGAGGCATCCTGCTGTTCGGTCCTCCAGGGACAGGGAAGTCATACCTGGCCAAGGCCGTGGCCACAGAAGCCAACAACTCCACCTTCTTCTCTGTCTCCTCCTCAGACCTCATGTCCAAGTGGCTGGGAGAGAGTGAGAAGTAAGTCTCATTCTCAGGGGCATCTGTCTGAACTGACTGTGTCATAAACAGGGAACATTAGGACAATACAACAGAATGGGTTTATTTCCCACAGTCATTTTGTTTTTCAGTCAAGCTAGAGTGGAAATCCTTTTAGATGGATAACATCAGTAATCTGAGGAAATGTTAGCATATAGAAAGCCTCTGATATAGATATTGAAACATACCTTTTGCAGTACTGAACACCTTTGTGAGGCATGAGGTCGGACCTATTGTTGAAGCTGCTCAATCAGTTTGATGATTGGCTGTAAGATGTGTGCACCTCCCATTAAACCCATTTCCACTCATCAGTGCAGACTGAGCCTTATTTAAAATTGCTGTCCCTGTGTGTCTCAGTCTCATTTTCTCTGTCTCTCGCTGTGTCTCCCAGGCTGGTGAAGAACCTGTTTGACCTGGCTCGCCAACACAAACCCTCAATCATCTTCATTGATGAGGTGGACTCACTGTGCGGCTCCAGGAATGAGAATGAGAGTGAGGCCGCCCGTCGCATAAAAACCGAGTTCCTGGTCCAGATGCAGGGTGAGCTGAATGATGAGAGGAGGAAAGAGAACAATCAGACTCACACACAGTAATAATGCACAGTGAAGAATATGAAGTATCAAATAATAGATTCATCATGTCCTTTTTACAGTGCATCTGGAAAGTATTCAGAGTGCTTCACTTTTTCCACATTTGGTTATGTTACAGTCTTATTCCAAAATGGATTCAATTCATCTTTTCCCTCAAAATTCTGCACACAGCATGTGAAGACATTTTTTTTAAATGTTTGCAAATTTATTAAAAATCAAAAATCAAGTAATCACATGTACATAAGTATTCACAGGCTTTGCCATGAAGCTGAAAACTGAGCTCAGGTGCATCCTGTTTCCACTGATCATCCTTGAGATGTTTCTGTAGCTTAATTGGAGTCCACCTGTGGTAAATTCAGTTGATTGGACATGATTTGGAATGGCACACACCTGTCTATATAAGGTCCCACAGTTGACAGTGCATGTCAGAGCACAAACCCAGCATGAAGTCGAAGGAATTGTCTGTAGACCTCAGACAGGATTGTCTCGAGGCACGAATCTGGGGATGGGTACAAAAAAAATTCTGCTGCTTTGAAGGTCTCAATGAGCACAGTGACCTCTATCATCTGTAAATGGAAGAAATTTGGAACCACCAGGACTCTTCCTAGAGCTGGCCGGCCGTCTAAACTGAGCAATCGGGGGAGAAGGGCCTTAGTCAGGGAGGTGACCAAGAACCCGATGGTCACTGTCAGAGCCCTAGTGTTCCTCTACGGCGAGAGGAGAACCTTCCAGAAGGACAACCATCTCTGCAGCAATCCACCAATCAGGCCTGTAGGGTAGAGTGGCCAGACGGAAGCCACTCCTTAGTTAAAGGGACATGGCAGTCCGCCTGGAGTTTGCCAAAAGGCACCTGAAGGACTCTCAGACCATGAGAAACAAAATTCTCTGTTCTGATGAGACACAGATTGAACTCTTTGAATGAATGCCAGGCATCATGTTTGGAGGAAACCAGGCACCGCTCACACCTGGCCAATACCATCCCTAAAGTGAAGCATGGCGGTGGCAGCATCATGCTGTGGGGATGTTTTTGAGCGACAGGAACTGGGAGACTAGTCAGGATAGAGGGAAAGATGAATGCAGCAATGTACAGAGATTGGATCCTGGATGAAAACCTGCTCCAGAGCGCTCTTGACCTCAGACTGGAGCGACGGTTCATCTCTCAGCAGGACAACGACCCTAAGCATAGAGCCAAGATAACAAAGGAGTGGCTTCAGGCCAACTCTGAATATCTTTGAATGGCCCAGCCAGAGCCCAGACTTGAATCCCATTGATCTCTGGAGAGACCTGAAAATGGCTGTGCACCCACGCTGCCCATCCAACCTGATGGAGCTTGAGAGGTTCTGCAATATGATCATATTCAAGATATGATGTGATTTCTTGATTTTTGATTTTTAATACATTTGCATACATAAAAAAAAAAAAAAACTTTTCATATTGTCATTATGGGGTGTTGTGTGTAGAATTTTGAGGAGGAAAAAATGAATTGAATCCATTTTGGAATAAGGCTGTATCATAACGAAATGTGGAAAAAGTGAAGCTCTGTGAATACGTTCCAGATGCACTGTACACAGTCATGTATGGAGTCCCCTGCATGGACACTGAGGGAAGCAGGACGTGCTCATGTGGTCTAAAGCTCTCTGGTTTTTTTAGGTGTGGGGAACAACAACGATGGTATCTTGGTGCTGGGAGCCACCAACATCCCCTGGGTGCTAGATGCTGCTATTCGCAGAAGGTCAGAGGCCACTGCAATACTCCATGGCTTCAGATGCGTTTGTCTCATCCTGACTTTGCTTTACACAGTTTTTTGGGGGGTAATAACTCTCCTTTAATTCATCTTGGTCAGAGGAGACATTTCACTGTACATTATGATGTGTTCATTCTATACTAAAACGTGAGACTTGAATCCTCACGAGAAAACTTTAAAAATGCTGACAGTCAGCAAGTGAGAAAACTGTTACTCTGAGTGTGTCCACAAAATGACAGTTGTATTGTTCGTATCATGTCTTGTTGAGTTTATGATCTACAAATGAGCTCTCATTAGTCTCTTTAGTCTAAAACTGAGCTCCAGGCAGTGGAAAAGCCTGCAGCCTGCACGATGTTTCAGCTGGTGAATGTGCGACTGAATGGAATTTGTCCTCTTGTCGTGTGTCAGATTTGAGAAACGCATCTACATCCCTCTGCCGGAGGAGCCAGCTCGGGCTCAGATGTTTCGTCTCCATCTGGGCAACACGACGCACAGCCTGAGCGAGGCCGACCTGCGGCAGCTCGCCCGCAAAACAGACGGCTACTCCGGAGCCGACATCAGCATCATCGTCCGGGACGCTCTCATGCAGCCGGTCAGGAAGGTCCAGTCTGCCACGCACTTCAAAAAGGTGAGCTCATTAGAAACAGAAAGAAAGGTGAAATCTTCCCAGCAGGTCTGTGGACTCCTTGCTGTGGTGAATCTTTTTACATGTCTGAACATGTTGTGTTACTGCTTCTGTTCTTGGTTGTTACTCCCTCAGGTTCGAGGTCCATCCCGAAGCAACAACCAGGTGATGGTGGACGACCTCTTGACTCCCTGTTCCCCTGGTGACCCTGCAGCCATAGAGATGACCTGGATGGATGTGCCTAGTGATAAGCTACTGGAACCCATAGTGTGCATGGTGAGATACACATTTGTTAATGAAAACTGTAGGAGTGATCCTTGAATTGAATTTATAGAAAGATTTTCCTCCAAAGTGTTAAAGGTACAATGTCACAGTGTGACAACTTTAATAGATGAAGAGTCTTTGCTGATAAATATTCAGGAAGTAGAAGCAAACAGGTGGTTTGTGTGGGGGAATGAGGTTATTGCAGACGATGATGGTAATGGTCTTAAAGGAAATGTGGGTGTCACTCTACATCCTGTTACTGTTCTGCGCTCTGGTCTAGAATAAGACTGGGAAACAGTTTGTGTTCTTATGTTTAGAGATGAATTGTTGAGAATAAATCCAAGACACAACATTTTGGAAGAGTTTCTGCTGCTGAAGCTGGACAGGAAGCTACAGACAGAGATCAGCTTTTAAAGGGGACAGAGGGGACAACAGCAACACATCAGGAACACAGGGACCAGCTGCTGAGGCAGGAAACTCCAGTGTACCTTAACCTTAAGAATTCAAACCGTGTAGGTCAGACAGGTGTTAAACTCTGACTGTGAACCGAAGAGAGAAATCGGCGTAAGTCAAAAAAGATTTTTATCTCCTTCTCCTCCTTTGCAGTCGGACATGCTGCGCTCTCTGTCCACCACCCGTCCCACAGTCAACACCGAAGATCTGCTGAAGGTCAAGAAGTTCACAGAGGACTTTGGGATGGAGGGCTGAGAGACAGAGCTCCACCCCCACCTTGCCCCACCTCCACCAGAGTCCACCAGAAGGGTCAAACTGCTCCCATCTGCTCATCTCTCCCTCTGCTGCTGTACCACCCTGTAGACCTCCATCCCTCAGCTCAGCGCTTGGTTCACGGCCTCTCGTGGATTGAAAATACATGACTGGTCTGGTTGAACAAAAAAAAAAACAAAGGGACAAGAAATCTTGAATTTCTTACGTCTCGTCATCCAGTCCAGTCTTTTTGAATCCCTGGAGGACCCTGACCAAATGCAACAGTAGAAAACGTTGGTGTGAGTTGATAGTTGGACAGTAGAGTCCACGTCTTTCCCCCCGTTTAAGACAGCGTCCCGTTACAAAGCAGCCGCTACAGCGTATTCGAAGAACTCCTCATCTAGCCTGCATTGACGCAAGGAAAGCTGCATTTGAATCTAAATGCATCAAGTTTGTCCCTTACTGAGCCGATTCTGAATCTGACTGAAGGACTGTACTTTTTGTTGCCATGGTGCACTTTGCTTTGGATCGCAGTGAAGGACAGAGACGTTTGAAGAAGAAACAAAAGAAGTTTGTTTCTTCTCCTGCCAGACATGTCAGTGTGTGAATGCATTTAAGTGTTTTTATTCAACTCGTGTGTCTTAATGTATATGTCTATATGTTGAGAGCTCTGTTATTTTGTTATCTGATGAAGAGTTAAATGAATTGGTGGTCGCCGGCTCCTTGTCCCTGTACAGCTCTCGGCGTCTCGATCAGGCCTGTGCCTCTGTGCCGTCAGAGCGTGGCGTTCATGATCAGTATCTGCAGTACAAAGAGACGTGCTTGACTGAGAGCCGAACATCCTGATTCCTCAATCCAGAAACTTGAAAAAAGATTTGGGAAAAACTGCGGTGCAAGAGGTGCAGTCCTTTAGTTGCTCTGGAGAAAACAGCCTCACTTCCTTGTCCATTTAGTAGCTGTTCTGGAGCTTTAGATTATATCACAGGATCTTCATCGGCAGGATTTGCCCATTTGTCAAGGAATTGTAAATTATATTTATTTCTCTCACATATTGGTTCAGATTTCATTCTTTAATTCTTGGAAACGGGAAGTCCTTTTAGTAACTTGTGGAGCTTTGGATCATAGCACATGATCAAAATGCACACAGTCTGCGTTTGAAAGCTCTGGAACAGCTGCTAAAAGGTCCTGATGGAGTCTTAGCTCAACTATATCCAGTGACAAGGATGAACTCTGAACTCGTTGCTCTTTTTAAATGAGCTCAAAAGAATTCCTGCACTCCATTTCCCAGAATGCACCTGTCAGTTTGAATGTGAGCCGTACCTTCAATGCCGTGGGTTTGTGTTTCTGTCACAGTCTGTTCAGCACAGACTGTGTCGACGTTTAATTCTCTCATGTGTCTTTAAACATGTTAATGGACTTTTGTTTTTATTGTTCAGCAGTGTCACAGGACACTGTTTACACTACCTGTTGGATCACAGCTGACATGTAACTAATGGATAGTCTGTTTACACCTGAAGCGTTTCTTTTGTTGATGGAGCTCCTGTGAAGGTCTTGGTTTCTAAGTTCCACTCTGAGGCAGACACTACCATATTGTTTCTTTACTGTGTGTGTGTGTGTGTGTGTGTGTGTGTTCAGTGATGACTTTACTTCTCAAGCTTCAACAGTATTTGTCCTGTCGACAGACAGACAGGAGAGCTGGGCCTGCTGCCTGTCGGCCTCTGCGCCGACCCCCTGACCTCTCACTGTCACATCAGGATTACAGGCTTGTGGCTTGTGGCTTGTGGCTGACTCAGTGCTGGCACTTGTTGTGGTAGCTCAGTGCTGTATCGCTGCAGTGTGTTTGTGGAGGTACATACTGGTTCAGTGGGAGGTCAGTTATTAACAGTCCTGTAAGGGGACCTAATCTGCCACTGGCCATGTAACCATTACTACTAATTTAACCTGGATTAATAAAAACTGACATTTCAAATAAAAAAGGCTCAGCTCCTGTTTGACTTCTGTTTAATAGCTGCTGGTGTAAACATGTTACAGAGCCGACCAAACTGGATCTGTAGGCAGTAAAGGGGAAAAAAAACAGAACAGCTGAGACAGGTGTAACAGCACCTGAAGTGTACACACTGCCTCAGTGTGTTTGTAAAGGAAACCTCATTACGTTGAACTTATTTAACACGCAGGCACTGGCAGCAACACAGATTTTAATAAATAACCCAGAGGCTGACAGAAAACATTTCTACTGTCCACAGTGCAGCAAACACACCATCTACACTGACACAGCGTTTTTAGATGGTCACATGATCACATTATGCCTCAGAATCCTGTGTAAGCAGTCTCACTGTGATCTGTGACACTTTGGATCTGAAACTGATTGGAAACTAGTTTCCAGAATGACACAGTAAAATCCATTAACGTCCCTCAGACCAGATCCCTGTTCCCAGTGGATGAAGAGGAGACAGAAACCAGCGTCCACCCTCTGAGTGAGAATCTCTTCATCGCCATCATCATCACCGCCCTGATCACACTCTGCTCCGTTTGGTGTGGCTCTCAGCCGGAGGAGCGGCCCGTTTATTGCGATGGTGGGGGAAGGTTGGCATCAGCTCTGGTTCACAGGCTGCACAGAGGAGCAGAGAAACACAATCAACGACAAACACCAGAGACTTCAGCTGATACACGTCCACCATCTGTTCACTCACGTAGAGGTTTCTCTTTGAAGTAGGAGCTCTCCAAACAATCTTTGGCCGTAGCTCTGAGTCAGGAGAACACAAGAATCAGTTAGTGAAGGCTCGTTTCCCAGCACACATTTTGACAGGTCACGGTGGGTAAAGCACAGGTGACAGTGAGTCAGTGTGAACAATACCAGGACCTAACACTGAAGCAGCTAAATGGAATTCAGCCCTCAGTCATTTAACCATGTCAAACCTGTGGTTTTCCTGCTGTCACATGTCAAAATGAGCTCAGCCAAACACATACAGATGCACACGTGATCATGTGATTCACCCACCATAGTGTGTGAGTGTGTGTGTGTGTGTATGGGCTGTACCTGCGCTGTGGGTTGTACATGAACAGCAGGTTGAGCAGTCTGTGTCCAGCATCAGACAACCAGGTGAATTTATTCTTCAGGTTGTTGTACGGCTGCTTCCTCAGACTGTACTGACCAATGAGGGGCAGCTGAGAGAAACCCTGTGACACACACACATACACACACACACTCCTTTATCACCATCAGACATCACAGACAGTTTTAGTTGCTGCTGGAGATCAGAGCTGACGTCTCACCGGCCAGATGTTTTCGTTGGGTGTTCCCAGCAGCTGAACTATCAGGTCCACCTGCTGGATCTCAGAGGTTCCAGGCAGCAGAGGTTTGTGAGCCAGCAGCTCAGCCAGGATACAGCCCACAGCCCTGCAACACAAACACCCATCATTCCCCGATCATTCCCTGCTGGCTCTTTATGTAGCATGGGATGATTTTAAAGTATACGCCTGTAAAATTTCTCAAGAGAGACACTGGATAAACTTATGCTTAGTATGTGTATGTTGTCATTACAGACAGACACCTACCACATGTCCAGAGCTGTAGTTTGGGTCTTGGACCCTAGAAGGAGCTCTGGACTTCTGTACCTGCAGACAGATGATGGGAGGAAGGAGCACATGTCGTGACAGAGCCCGAGGCCAGCCTGCGGTAATGGAGCTAATCAGAGAGGATTACTGAGAGGGATTAAAGGGAAGAGTTTCCACTGAGGCTGCACAAGCACAACATAAGCAAGTGTTATCTGCAGAGGACGCCCCACACACACACACACACACACACACACACACACACACACACACACACACAATTAGGCTAAAGGGGCATTTATTGCAAACTGGCTGAGAGGCCAAATAAACACTCACCACAGTGTCACCACTCTGGGAGTCATGGGCTGCTGGGGAATGCCATACATCCTGGCCAACCCAAAATCAGCTGCATACAGGAGGACGGAAGGGACAAGAGACACAGGACACATAAAACAGATTAAACCTGAAAGTATTACCTCACAGAAAATAAACATGAATGTTATGAATGTCAGAATCCCTGACTCATGAGTCAGTGCCTCCACCAACAAGTCAGATTACAGTTTATATCCATGTAAAGACTCAAATAATTCGAGTAGTGAAGACTTTAGGAATTTAGTGTGTTTTATCATTATTAGTGTATGAGTCCTTTCGATGACTTTTGACCTTTGACAACGAAATTCCAGTGTCCAAATGAACGTTTGGGCCAAATTTGAAGAAATTCCCACAAAGTGTTCCTGAGATGCTGAGTTCAGGAGAATGAGACAGAGAATGAATCCTATTATCCATCGTTATCTGAGAGCCAGTGAGCAGTCATTGTCAGGAAGAGGTCAAAGGTCAGCGATGGCAGAGTCTGGACTACATGTCAGTGCAGGTGTAATGTGATCACAGTGAGAGCTGCAGAGGTGGTGACAGTAGCTGATGACTCACCGATCTTAACGCACCCTTTGTCAGTCATCAGCAGATTAGACACCTTCAGGTCCCTGACAACAAGATGGAAGAGGATGAGGAGCATGAAGACAGAGTTTTCAACCCTCTGCTCGTCGTGCAGCTTTAACTCTGCTCAGCTGTGCTGAGAGCTGGCTGTTGTTTCTGAGGAGCTGTTCATCACAGCTGAATTTGCTGGTGATTTGACTGATATGTTCACGTTGCCTTCAGTAACATGAAGACACAAACATCATGTAAGTCTCCTCCTTATTCATGGATACATACACTTCTTTGTGGTGTGTGTGTCACTATAGACAAATGAATTGATGATACAAATGATTGCACCTGTGCGTAGTTAGGGTGGGCTGAATCATGGAGTGGGGTGAGTGTTGACCACATTATGAAGTTTTTTCTTTGCACTGACACATGAAAGCAGCTGTAAGTGGACCTGGTGCTTCTGCAGTGTTGTGATATGAAAAAAAAAAAAGTAAACAGAGTTCTGGAAATGGACATGAATCTTTTGAATCTTTGTTTGCCAGTTAGCCGCATTCTGCTTACTCTCTTTCTTCATGAATGTGACTGTAGCTCTGAAAACCACTGAGTTAATCCAGTTCCCTGTCTTAATGACGCAGCACAGGACATCATGTCATGAAGTGAGGACTTTGGTTTATCTAAACCCGACTTGTTAAACATCTGTCTTTAATAAAAGGTATAAAGTAAATTTAGTCATTTAGTATGAATTCTTGAGTTAAGGTTGATTTGACTTGGATCCGCAAAAATCTAACCAGTTCATCCTCGAGTCCAAATGAAGAAAAACAAAAAAAAAAAAACAGTTAGTTGTTTCCAGTAGACTGACCTGTGTATAATGAAGTTGTGGTGGAGATACTCCAAACCTCTGAGCAACTGGAGGACGATACACTTCACCTGGAAAAGGCCAGAGGACAAGGAAATATTCTATATTCTGTTGTACACACAGCACTGATTCACCATCTCGGTAACTCCTGGACACAGGTCATGTCCTCAGTGTGGACACTGAATGTGAGACAGCTAGTTTTCCTCCTCAGATCAGCAGGAGTGTGTGGTCCAGGTGGTTGCATGACAAGATACTAGTTTGTACTAGTACAAGCAAATGAAGACTGAAGAATTACAATTTGTTTGATTACAAATTCACACAAACTACATATGAACATGATTTAAAGTTAGATTCAAGAACTTCACTCTGTTCTACCTGAGCCTCAGAGAACGGAGTCTGCATGTTCTCCAGCAGACTGGCCAGGTCCTGTTCACAGTAACTCATCACCAGGAACAGACTGAGGGGGAAAAACAAGACACAGGACATTCAGTGTAAAGTCAACACACACATACAACATGTTAACATGTTCACTTTATACACTGCCTGGCCAAAAAAACTGAGCGAATAGGTAAGAGCCTCCTGTTGGATAATTACTGCATGGGTGATTATCTTTCAACTGGCAACAAGCTATTTAACCCCAACTGATGCAATGAGTAGCTTCTCATTTCTTAAACAACCATGTCGAATAACACATCCTGGGAACTCAAGGGATTGGGACTGAACAGCTGTGTAGCCTTAAGAAAAGCACTCACCAGTGAGGCTAATCAGAAAAAAGGCTTCAGTTTAATAAGGAGCATAAAGATTGGACTCTGGAGCAATGGAAGAGCATGTGGTCTGATGAGTCCAGATTTGCCCTGTTCCAGAGTGATGGGCGCATCAGGGTAAGAAGAGAGGCATGATGGGTGCAGTGATGCACCCATCATGCCTAGTGCCTCCTGTACAAACCTGTGGCGGCAGTGCTATGATCTGGGGTTGCTGCAGTTGCTCAGGTTTAGGTTCAGCAACATGATGTGCCCAAAGAATGAGGTCAGCTGACTACCTGAATATACTGAATGACCAGTTTATTCTATCAATGGATTTTTTCTTCCCTGATGGCACGGGAAGATTCCAAGATGACAATGTCATGATTCATCGGGCTCAGACTGTGACAGAGTGGTTCAGGGAGCATGAGACATCATTTAACACCACAGAGTCCAGACCTTAACCCCACTGAGAATCTTTGGGATGTGCTGGAGAAGGCTCTGAGCAGTGGTCCGACTCTCCCATCATCAATACAAGATATTGGTGAAAAATCAATGGATGGAGATAAATCTTGGGACTTTGCAGAAGCTTACTGAAACAATGCCAGAGAGAATGCATGCTGTAATCACAGCTAAAGGCCAGGCAGTGTATAAGACCTGAGCTGTCACAGTCCAGACTGTGAACACGTCCACTGGGACCTGATAGATTTGCATTGTTCTACCTCTCCAGCTGGCTGCCTACAACCACCTCCTTCAGCTCCACTATGTTGGGATGTCTCAGCCTCAGCAGCAGGGTGATCTCTCTGAGGCTGCTGATGGGGATTCCTGCCAGACAGAAATCAGGGCGTCAGCAGGTCCAACAAGTTCCACACATCATTTCACACTTTGGACATCACTGGACTAAACGTGTTCATTTATTGCTTCTGCTTTTTTTTGCAGTGCTAAACAGGAAGGGCAAGGGATGACAAAGTGAGTTGGTTGATACTGGACGTCCAACACTTTGGTCCAAAGCAAGATATTTTCACAATAACAGCCTGGATTTCTGAGACGTGAGAAATTTAAATGAGCAGATTATTATTAAAATGTACTGATGTTCCATGTAAATACACACATCTGGATCAGAGTTAAAGAAGTGGCCTCACCATCCTTCTCTTTGTCCATCCGGACCTTCTTCAGTGCTACAATCTCATCCGACTTGGTGTCGCGGGCTCGGTCTATGGTCAGTAAAAGGACCCGGTTTATTCACTGAGCAGTTAAACTGATGTTTCCTGATCTAACCAGTCTATAGTCTCCAACATGAAGGACTTACACACGATGCCATAAGTTCCTTCTCCAATACGGTTCAGTTTCTCAAACTCTCTGACACTTCTGCAGCTTCCAAACTGAAAAAGAGTAAAAAGACCATGGAGGAGACGAGTAGATGGCAAACCAGACTGGTATCCAAGGCAACCAAGATGGATGACATGGCAGTGTGGTGCTGTAACATGCAGGTTTATGTGTTAGTGGAAGTTAAGTAAGTTTAAGATCAGGTGCAGAGGATGCCAAACTCCATTTAAAAAAGCAGCATTTTTAATCACTATCTTGCTCATCACCAAACGCTGGTGGCCACTGATTCTCTTACTCGATCATTCTGAGGAACCGTGAAGGTTTTACGGTTCTTGATGGACTTCAGCTTTATCGGCTCCGGTTCGTCCTCTCCTACGGTGTCCATTCTTTCAAACCAGGACGGGTTGTCAAGCTCGGGAGACAAAAAGGCGTCAGATCGACTAACAGCAGCTCACTGTGATGGGCGCCGCCATTGGGTTTTCTTTCTGTCTTTCTTATTCTTCTTCTTTGCGTTTTTGGTGGATTGCAATACCAACACACCGCCACCTACCGTACCGGAGTATGTAGAACAGGATGTAGTTTACAGCCTAATTAGGACATGGTTCAAACAAAAATAAAAAAATTATACTATATACTATTAAACAATCTGTTCACTAAGCCTTTTATTAGCCCTCTGTGAGTTTCCTACAATCCCATCCTCTCTTCCCCTGTGTTACAAATGTTCCCCTTCTTCATCTGACACAGTGCTTTATTATTATATTTGTTCCATGTTCAGTATTTATTTATACTGTGCACACACTTATTTTTTCCAGCTGAATCAGTGTCTGTTTTAATCCAGTGCGATCAGAGCTAATCAGGATTGAACCACGTCCTCTCCTCTGCTCCTTCCTTTAACGCTCTGCCAGAAAAGTGGGACGAGGACAGTGAGAGCAGAACATACTGTGGAGTCCACACTTAGACACTGAGTTCAGATGTTTCCTTTCTGATTCATGCTTGAATTTCTCCTTTTCCAAAAATAATGTCGCTCATACGCTTCATATTTAGTGATTTTTTTTTTTACTCATCCCAGTTCATTACCCTTTAATCCCATATGGACAGATAAACAGAGAAAAACTTCAGACATTAGCTCTTCCCTGGTCGACTTCACAGTCTGTAACACAGAACTGCTGCAGAGGCACGACGCAGCGTCACTGTGTCTGAGCTCACTTCTTCGACCACTGAACACCAACACTCATCTCAGCTGTGTAAACTCTTTTCATTTGTCTGTGACTCTGTGCCTGAAATGAATTTTAAGTTGTAGGATGTAGATTTGCTGATCTTCTTTTAGCTCCATGTTACTAAAATCAACTTCAGCCTCAGGAAATGAGGGAACATTAACTTAGTGGAGTTAAAACTTGTTTCTTTAGCATCATGTTCTTCTGATTTATTTTTTTTCTCTTCCATTCGAAACCATCTCCCTCATGTCTGTTCCAGCATTCACTGAGGACACTTTAAATCCCCACATCCTTTAAGATTAATCCAGTAAGCTAATGAAAGTTTGTCCCTTCTGAGCTCTGCTGCGATTTGTCCTGGTTCTACCAGCACATCTTTACTTGGAGCTGACCTCTTTGCATCAAAGTAAAAGTCTCAAGGCTTTGTTTTGTATTTGATCAGATTTATTTAGGTGAGATTCGGCTGCAAAACACACAGAATCAATAACTGATCTCATCAACTTTTGTTACCTTTTTTTTGATAGATTCTTTTGCTGTTGTTTCCTGTGTGCATATAACATCTGCTGTTGTTTTGAATGTATTGATATATGCTTTAAATTGTTGTCCATATGCAGTCAGACTTAGTAATAGTATAATTTGAGGACTTGCCTCTGAGGTGTCTCCTCCCTGATTGAGGTCTGCAGGTACTTCTCTTTCGTGTTTGGTTTAGATTTTCTGTTTTAGTGTTTGATTGACTGAGCAGCTGAAACAGGCTGGAAACAGGACTAACTGTGGTTCCTGGTTGGTTACCTCTGTGTTCGATTCCTTACTTTGAATTGTTCTTCCTTTTTTTTCTGCCTCTGCATTCGCTATTCTCTGTTCTCTGTTCCGTCCTGTTCTCACTTGTTGAATTTCATCCATGTGTTTCCTCACTGCCTGAGGGAGGAGGCTCTTACGTTAAAGCTCAAACATCCAACCACTGACTTCTCAGGAAGAGCTTCAGCTTTGAACTGCAGCACTGATTCCTGTTATCATTACCAACATCACTCTGTTTCTCTGTTTAACTGCCTCATTTCTCTGTTCAGCATTTTGGCACTTCACCTACAAACTACCATCTTTCAACATCAGTGCTTCCCTCAGTCCATCTGATGAGACAATCTGACTTCCAGACACTGTTTCATGTCCTGCTTTAAATTTAATGATGAGCTTAAACTCTTACACCATTATTTCTTCTGTAGTCTCAGTCCCGTCTTCCCTCACCGACGTTCACCTGACAGTGTCACAGGGTCACTGTTCTTTCCTCCCAATATCCATGTCATCATTCTCAGAATATCCACCACTACCACTGGCCACTCTGATCCAGTCACAGTCCAGATCAGGCCAAAACTACCAGTTCAGTCAGTCGTGTCTCTGCCAAAAATCCACTTCTTCTCGAGAGCGTTCGTCACCAAAAGAGTCGATCCACTTCAGGGGTCCCGCAGCTGGATGGTATTTGTGATGTCCGTTTTGAGTCCTTCATGGAAATAAGACTGTGGAATGAAAAATATTGATGATCAGACAGTACTGAATCACAGATACAGTCACATTAGTCCTCACATAGAATTATTAACATGGAAAACCCATCTTTGATACCCATTTGATCGCATTATATTATTTAAAATATATATTATATTGCTAAATCCTGATTGGTGCTCTGAAGTGTGTGACATCACCTTTTCTTAATGGAGTCCCGCCCCCTCTAAACCAGTGAGAAGTGCAAAGTCAGAAACACTCAAATACAGAAATGCATTGTGTGAAAAAAAAAAAACCTTGCTGTGTCTTTGGAAGGACGTCATGTGTCCCAGTGGAACTGAACTGCTGAACCTAAGAACTGAGAAAACAGGCTTTCAGGATCTTTAAAGGGGAATTCCAGCTTTCTCATTAGACCCAGACTGTTAAATACCCATGTGACTCCCAGCTGTTTGTTATAAATCTGTAGTCTCCAAACCCAAGACAGATTCTCAGTTTACCTTATGTAAGCACAACAGTTTAAGTCACTGTTTGGTTACCAGCTTCTTCCCCACCACAAAGGGTGAGGAAGAAGGCCTCCGCTCTTTGATGGCCTCAGCTAACGTCATGGTGGACGGCGAGGGGCGGAGGTCTTCTCGTGACGGAGCTGTGATGAGGATGGCAGGTGGGCGTGGAGAGGAGTCAGCTGAATAGGATTCAGCGTAGGAGTGTGCTGAGGGGGGGCTCTCTGTAACTGAGAGGGACAGAAGGACTCTGAAGAATCAGAAACTCACACCAAATGTTAGTCAGATTTACAAATGTATCCTCAGTCCACGGTCTGAAGCTGAGACCACGTGGTTGTTTTAGGGAGGTGTTTTTTACCTACACCCCAGCTTGTGCTCGGGTGTGTGGTCATGGTGTCTGTGTTTGGAGCGACCTTTTAAATTGGATTGAGCTAATTTCATAAGAGCGTTAAGGCTGCTCCATGGAGGGATGATAATTATCGCTAACACTGATCAGCAACAATTATGTATACACATATTATATTATTATAATTTATTCTTGGTGCCTTTAAGCTGAAGCTGAAAGATGCCAGTCACCTTTACACTGCTGAACACAGCTGTGTCTTGGTAGAAGAGTGAGCAGAGGTGTAATAAGCAGGGTTTAGAGTAATGCTAACTGTGTAGCTGCTTCGTTGGCATGGTTTTAACACTGATCAGCATTAATGCTTCAATAACAAAGACAAGTGATTATCAAGTTCTTATCTGCAGCTTCATCTCAGAGGACACAGTGTATCTAACATCTATAGTGAGAACACATATTCTGTGTCAAATTACCTCTGAACTTGATATCAGGATTGTGTTTCATCAGAATTTAGATTGTTCTAATGTTCAGAAACCTGGACTGGACTGTGATGGCTCATGTCTTATCAGTTAAAGTATGTGGCTGATGGTAGCTCAAATTGTATCAGGGTGCTGGGTCGGTCTAAACTAAAACAGACCCATCTACAGTCTGTTCCGTCATATCTGCTCTTCAGGACAAACATAAACAGAATATTATGAAGGATCCAGGTAAAATTCCTGATCTGTTCCTGAAGCAGAAATGATTCAATCCAATCTGCAGCAGTCACAAACTTACCAATCAGCTGACAGAGCTGTACTTTTCATTTTGTGTCTATTAACAAGGTTTTCTACGGAGATCCTTTGAGGTCCCGTGAGGTTCAACCCTACCTTCCTTCTGGCTTGCTGCAGACCCCATTAGTCCTCGGTCAGCTTTGGTACACTCTGTACATGTCCGCATACATGGTGCACACGTCGTTTATCAGTCTGTGCTATAACACATTTACAGTCCACATGTAAAAGCCTGTGATGTGTCTGAGGCTACTGCTCTGGTCAGTCTTCCTCCCCCTGTTTCCTCTTCCTCCTCTGTGTCTCCGTCACTTGCGTCTGTGTCTGGGTGAGAGACACTAATCCTAACAGCGCTCGTAAGACACTGGATTTAAAGGGATAATGAGTATCAACTGAAAAAATGAAGATAAAACAAAATACATGTCTATATGTTACCAGATGGCAGTTAAGGGGAGACCACGAGGTTATCTCTGAACTGGAAAACAAAAGTGTTAAATATGCCACAGGATTTACAATTCTAAATGTTTCAGACATATTAAACAGATGATACTGACTGACATTTCATTACTGAAATAATCCATTTAATTTTAGAGTTTGTGGAACTGAATATAAACACATCCATGTAAAGGCGTGTGAAGGCCACAGCAGATTCACCTTGGTGACTGTGTCTTGATGGGAAGCTGTCTGTGAATGGTACCAATTCTTATCTGAAGTGGTTTCATAATTTAATACATAATCTGGATGAATAAAACACAAACATAGACCCTTGTTAGATTCTGAGATTTTCTAGTTTTAAAAGTATCAGCATGTTAACAAATAAAGGCTCATTTAGACAAATATATGTTATGTCCTAAACTCCTCTGGAGAGGTCAGAGCAGTCAAACTTTAAGAGAACCTCTATGATACATCATAGACCATCTATAATAAAAGACCAGTTTTTGGTAAAACACCAAATAAAAGCCCCTGGTGAGATGGATTTGAATCAGGCCTTCCTGAACTTCATGAAATACACTGCATTACATTAAGTCCAGAGAAACATTAAACACTCATGAACGATAACATACAATTTCTGCTTATTTATTCCATCATGCACTTTCCTCTTCTCTTTTCCATGCCCCTGTGTGTGCTGGTGTGTGTGTTTACGAGGGTTCATTCGCCCAGCGCCGCAGATACTCAAAATCAGCCTCAACCTCATCTTCCTCTATTGTGGCTTTAGGGAAGAAAAAAAAAAAAAGAAACAAAAAATCTGTGAGCAGCTTGTATGAACTGGCTAATACTGCAGCCAACTGCACCTCGTTTTATAATGCAAAGTTGTCCACTGCCACATCCCAGCTAATAAAGCTGCTCTTTGGATGATTCTTACCAGGATGAGGAAGTGATGCAGTGGACAACATATTGGGACAAGGGACTCTCTCCTCCACTGTGTCCTTCTCAGAGAAGTTCTCATCCAGATTCTTCTCCAGCCTCTCCAGCTCTGCCAGCAGCTCATCCTGAGGTAAACACACACACGCGCACACACACACGCACACAGCTACTGGCATCATAGATCTTACAAAGATCACCACAAATACTCCAGGTCTGTTTGCTAGGAGTAAACATGTTGACATACAGTATGTCATGACTTAGTAAATGATATTGATCAGAATCACACACATATAAAAAAATATAACAAAAACCTATTCAGGGTAAACAAACAAAGTCTATGTATGAAATCATACAAGTCAGATTCAAATAAAACAAAAGCTCTTCAGTTTCAATGCACCTCATCAAATTCCACTCCAATGCTCACAAATGTGTAGAGGGTGTCTGACAGATCTGGAGTCAGGTCCTGCTCCTCTGTAATGTCTTTGATCAGGTTGTTCACCTTGTTGATCATTTCTCTGAAAGCAGAGTTAACCAGAGATTGTCTTTCAAACTATCTTATTATACCGGATTTGTAATTTCTGATATTTTGTTAGAGTTTTTGTTCTTTCAGATTTTCCTACATCATTAATTCAACCCTCCTGTGTTGATATGTTTCCCCTTACATGTGTTCATGGGTGGACCTCATGGCCTTAACAGCACAGTCAATGTACTTCAGATGTTTGTCGTACCACTTCTTTCTTCTCAGCGCCTGCAGAGCCCCTGGGAGGAGAGCATGGTGATACGGGATGCAGTTATTTATAATGTTAAGTGTTGGGTTGTTAAAGGTTAACAATAGATACTTTGCCACACTACTTATATTATCCTATGTTTGCCTTTAAAACTGTATCACTCAGTGTATTTCATCACTTTGAACAAGTGTCAAAAGTTAAATTTATGAATTCATAAAAACACTGAAATGACAGTGATCTCATCCTGATCAACTAACACTGATTATCAAAACACAACCAGACTCCATAGTATAACTTTTGTTTATCTGCCTCTGTGATGTTCTCAGAAATGTTCCCCCTTTTTCAAACATCTACTGCTCTGGCATACTTTCACCTAGAAACACCATTCAAACTTTAAAATGTAGACACAGTCTTGTGTATTCTTGTGTATTCAGGATGGAAAAATTTTGGAAAAATTCTGAGTTTACAATGAGTGTGTATTGCAGAATGTTCAAGCCTAGAGTGGGAGGTTAGAGTGGAGTTTAAATAAAAAAAAGTTTTTTTCTTTACACTACGACTACAGCCACAAATTTTACTCTACAGCAGTGAAACTTTCAAATGTAGCCACACTTGTCCTGTTTCTCACAATGTGTTTACTTTTTCTGTAGGATTTATGGTTTTTGATTAGTGAGCCTTTTAGCGACAAGCGTACCTCTCAACTGCTCCATTGACTCCAATGTAAATCAAGAAGAGGATTTTTGGGAAAAAAGTTGTTTGTTTGGCCATATCATGTTCGGTGTTTGAATAAATGGCAGTAGTTCGGCAGGTCTGAATCGGCCGAAAATGAGCTCATCAAAGCAGCTGTGAGCTCCCTCAGCGGAGGGAAAACTCATCCCCATGGCAACCGTGAGTGCAGCAGCAAGCATAGCTCTCTCTCTGCAATAACTCTATGTCTCTCTATCTTTGTAATTACAACTATAGCAAAGCTATAGAGGTCAATAGTGGGCTGTGCGAAGCAGACACACACACACACACACACACACACACACACACACACACACACTCACACAGACACACACAGACTGACAAAGACTTACACAGACACACAATAGTGTCAGTACTGACACAGACACACACAGACTGACACTCACACAGACACACACTCAGTCAGTCAAACTCAGTCAGTCTGACACACACTCACACACAGACACACAGTATTGACACAAACACACACAGACAGTCACAGACACTCACACTGACTCAGACAAACAATAATGTTTAATGTTTGTCTATGCTACGCACAAGACAGTATTGACATTCACACAGACTCACACTGACACACATACTCACACACAGTCACAGACACACAGACACACACTCAGTCAAACTCAGCCAGTCTGACACACAGTCACACACAGTCACACACACACACACTCACACAGACACATACAGTTACAGACACAGACACACAATAGTGTCATTACCAACACAGACACACACAGACACTCACACATACTTACACAGACACAGACACACACAGACACTCACAGACACACACACAGACACATACAGACAGTTACAGACACAGATACACAATAGTGTCATTACTAACAGAGACACACACAGACACACACATACTCACACAGACACACACTCACACATCTCATATAGACACACAATAGTGTCAGTAATAGTAGCGGGGAATTGTCTAGGAATTTTTATTATTTTGTTTTACTTTTTTTTTTATTCTTATTCTTTTTTTTTTTTATTCATATATATTATTAAATTCAGCTCTTTTTATGCAGGCTGCTCTGACTGGCTAATTTACTGCTAAAAGTTTAGGCTAACCTAAAATGGTCTGGGCTGCAGAGGGCAGTTACTGTAGCTGCTGCTAGCTCACGTGCTAACTAACTAAGGTTAGCTGAACCTCACTTGACTCCTTGTGTGTTTTCATGTTTATTAAAGAATGAATGACACAGTAAATCAGCTTTCCTCTCTAATATCTCACCTCTTCTGTTTTTTCTGCTGTTCTTCTTGGCAAACTGAATTTCCTGCTCAATCTTTTTCTTCAGAAATTCTTTCTTCTTCATCAGTAACTCCTCTGTCCCGGGGAGTTGGTCAGCCTCCTCTTGTTGACAGGGCTTCTTCCTCACCTTTTCTCCTCCACTGAATAGTTTAATAAACAAAGACATGTGTCTTTGTGTGTGATTCTGTCTAAAAAACAAAATCACAGCTTAGCTGACAGAGGTCACACCCGTGGTCTCACACTGAGGGACCGTAACCGTGGAGCACTTTCAAAAGAAAACTATGTTCAGCACATCATCAGGCAATACTCTGGAATTATTTTTATTCCACGTGGACTCTGCAGTAAAACAAAACAAAGCCTCAGTTTATTGTGGCAAAACATGGCTGGGTCAGGGAAGTGTTTGTAAGAACCACTTGAACATTTATTAAAAACGCGTCAGGCTTTCAAGATGAAGCAATAATGTTATTATCATGGTAAATATATAATACGAGATAATATTAATTTAAATATGTGGAATTTATAAACTTGGTCCAAACAATATAATTTAATGAAAGAACGTTTTCCCAAAAAATGAAAAAAAAAAAAAAACCAAAACAACTAACCAATAACGATAGTCTCAAATCATCGTTTGGATGATTTGAGACTTAAAGCAACTATGTGACAGTAGATGGCGACATTGCACTTGAGCGGGATTCTACAAGTAAGCAAGAAGATGAAGAGCAATTATTCTGGTCACGTGATTGTTCTCAAACCAGGAAGTGCGGTGTCATATCCACGGTTAAATCAAAACAAATACAGACTATCCTGCTGAAGAGCTGAAAAATACTTTTCCCGCGACTACCCGAAAACTTATTCGACTTGACATGGATGGTATGTCGTGTTTTAACAGTTGAAGTGTCGATCTCGATGGACCTGCTTCTGTTTTTCAGCTGTTCCATCAGTCTAAAGATAGATAGCTAACATTAGCATGTTAGCTTAGGTGGGTGGTTAGCTAGGGTTAGCTGTCAAACCTGTTCAGATTTTCAGTTCATTCGTTGCCAGGCTGATTAATCATTTGGCTTCGGTTTGATTTAACATTTTGTCTTAATGCTGTCTCACAATGGGTCTTAGCACATGACTGTGACATTAGGAATGTCATTCAAAGTGTGATTGGTATCGTAGACACAGTCAGACACATCCTTAGGTTTGTACTTTTACAAAACCACGATGACTTTTAACTGATTGAGACAGAACCTTATAGCACCATGGTGACACTAATTTTATAGTTGAATAATTTCTGCTGTTTCAGGCTGTGTATTTGTTTGTATTGGTAGTTTAGGGTTGATATAACTTTTGGGAGCACTGATACAATGGTCCCACAAATTCATAAGTGCTACCTGGGGACTGTTCTCCCATTGACACATAAATGTCAATGGGACAATATAATACCGACATTATCATTAAGATCTAAGATATACATTTTCAAATGGGACATGTTATAGCTAATACTTTTTCAAGCTTCTGCTGGTAAACAACCATCATGTATGGACTTGGTTAGAAGTAAATGGGGCTTCAACACATCTCCTTGTGTTTGTTGTCCCCTTCAAGCAAAGAAAAGACAGACAGTAAAGCTTCTAATCAGTTTGCCAGCAGTTTCTGAGAGTGAAATGCCAGTTTCATCAGACACTGTATGTATAATGTAGAATTAGTGTGTTGACAGACAACAATGTAACAGACAGGTGATAATAACAGTTAACATTGTAGACTCTCCATACTCCTAACTATGTCTCATTGTTGCTCCACAGAAACGCTCTTCCAGCTAAAGGTATGTACCTGTGAAAAGTCCACATCGGCTTGATGTAACTTATAAAAGTGCATTATTTATTCATTTTATTTGCATATCTCTCTTGACAGTTCACTTCCAAGCAGCTAGAGAGACTGGCTAAGAAGGCCGAGAAGGAGTCTGAAAAGGAGCAGGCCAAGGTTAAGAAGGTAAGCTAACTGACACAAGCCTAAGGCCAAACCACTGGGGTGCTGGCTGAATGGTTAAGATACACAGCACACACTGTGATCACGGTGCTCTGTTCTGTCTTTTGTCTATGCATCTTTGCATTGTGGTACTCCTATCTTTCTCTTTCTCCCTTCATTTTCCAGCTGCATGTCTTGTGTGACCTGTCTAATAAAGCAAAAGGGGGAAATGTGGATTTAAAAAAAGAAATTGAGCAGAGGGAAAAAGTGAATTGGTTTTTAGGGTTGTGTTTAAAGTAGTCTAACCAGTTGTCCATTGGTTCAGTAGCTGATCTATGTTTAGCACAAGTGAACAATGTAAAGCATCCAGACTTTTATCAGCTACACACTGAGCATCTCTCTGTCAACAGATCTGGAACAGATGAAACTGAATAATGTGCTTACTTATTTTTTGCAGTGGGCTTTTAGTGGGTGATGATAATGTTTGGGTGTGTCTGTTTGATGCCATGCATGTAACTCCAGCAGTAACTTTTTTAGTCATGATGGAGCCCAAAGCCGACAAAAGGCAGTGGTACAAACAAGTAAAAAAACTACTTAATACTAAAGACTAAATATAATAAATAAACCTATTGATAAAGTGGAGAGAAAAAACTCTAATCACAATAACTTAACACTTTTTAATTTTCTTTTTATTTCCAGTCAGTTTTATCAACTTTCCTGTAACCTCTAATAAGTTAATAACATGAATGAAAATTTCACTGTTGACATTTTGTAGATGTGTGTGATTTAATGTCAAATACATGTAACTAAGCCTTAGATAGCCAACTTTGTTAGCACTAGCTTGCCAATTAAAATGTGTTAGAAGAGTTTATACAGTGAAACCACAACAGTATGAGTATCTGAATATGAATTATTAACATTTCCTTGAATCTAATAGTATACACAATATATAAATGTAAAGATTGCAATTATTTCTTTTTACAGTCCTAATCACAGTAATATATATTAACATATTCAGTTAGCTTTACAGCCTTTTGTCAGTTGTGGGACTCCATAACTGGAACTCTGTCATCAGTAGAGTATCTGCTCACAGCAGTCAGCAGGGGGCAGGACATGTTTAGCATTGAACATACAGGGCCTTGGTTGTTTTGTGAAACTGATTTGTCACTATTTCCTTAATGGGATCCTCTGTTGTTGTTAGAGGTAAATATTTCTGCTGTATGGTCATTGGGCATCTCTGTTCCTGTTTGAAATGAATGTTTGGTTTAGAGATTACAGAATACACATCCAGAAAATGTCTCTCCTGGAACAATGGGGATATTACACAGCTGACGCCTTATTTTCTCACTGGCCAGTGAGTCATGATAGTTTTCACTTCTCACATCCGGTTTAACAGGTCACATTCATTTAAAGTCGGAGCTGTTGCTGCACTTTATTTTTGATGATGTTAGAAGGATTATGATTGTTATTATTACAGGCTTCACATGAGCTGCACTTTTCAAGACAATTAAATGATTAGAAAAGAAAGACGCTGGCCTGATCTCCTCAGGCAACACAGTCTACAACACGGACATCTGGAGTGTTGACACTGAAGATTAAGCAGTGGTGTTTCTGTGCTTCTCTCTGTCAGTGCTTCAGTTTAAAACATCCAAAAACTAAGATTATCGACACAATGTGTCGAAATAACAGTTTCAACATTATGTCAAAGACGTCTGTGTGTTGTGCTGTAGAGATATCCACTGAAGTTAGCATGCTAACAGCTAGCCCCGGCCCAGAGCTGCAGGGGCAGTTGACTACACTGTCCCTTTAACATGTATATATGTGTATATACACATGGCAGATTACACTAAATGAGGTATAAAAAGGTGAATTGTAGATGCAGGTTTTACAGTGTCACTGTCTCCAACAGGCTTTGCAACAGAAAAATGTGGAATGTGCCAGAGTTTACGCGGAAAACGCCATCCGGAAGAAAAATGAAGGTCTTAATTGGCTGCGCATGGCGTCACGAGTGGACGCGGTGGCCTCTAAGGTCCAGACTGCTGTCACCATGAAGGGAGTAAGTTACTGTGTTCAGTCAGCTCATTAATACATTCTGCCTTAGATTATATACTTGTGCTATTTGTTCAAAATCCAGGATTTAAAGTAACGTTTCTCACATTAGCATCACATTGTTGCTTCTGTTTTGATAAGCGTGGAGCAGAGAGGATGAGATTGTTTTTTGTCTTTCCAGAATGAGATGAATACATTATGAATGTACCTGATTTCTTCCTTCAGGTGACCAAAAGCATGGGCCAGGTGACCAAGGCCCTGGACAAAGCTCTGAACTCCATGGACCTCCAGAAAGTCTCTGCAGTCATGGATAAGTTTGAAAGTCAAGTACAGAACCTTGACGTCCACACCTCAGTGAGTAGCTGCAGACTGTGTGCAGTCCCGGTCCTTCTCTCACTAGCCTGAGTTTTTTTATTCCCTAACCCCACTTGGTCCATCCCTCATCAGGTGATGGAGGACTCCATGAGCTCAGCAATGACACTGACCACACCTCAGGAGCAGGTGGATGACCTGATTCACCAAATAGCAGAGCAGAATGGCCTGGAGGTGATGGACCAGCTCAGCCAGCTGCCTGCAGGAGCCACTTCAGTGGGAGCAGAGAGCTCACGGCAGCAAGACAAGGAGGACCAGCTGTCTCGACGGTAAGGACCCGGTGTCTGTACTTGGTCTGTACAATATGTGGCATCCCATAACTATTCAGGTACAGGTTAGAAGCAACACGTGTGTGTGTCTGGCTCATGTTTCCTTTAACAAGACACTAAGTCTTCCTACTCTTGGCCTGGTAAAACTCTTTTCATGCTCTGGCAGCAGGTTAACAAGCTGTACATGAACTGCAGTTTTGCAGTTAGATTAGAGCACGGGAAATTAGATAACACAGCATGCTAATATCCACACACACACACACACACACACACACACACACACACAGAACAGTACTGTTGTGGTTGCGATGTTTGCAGAGTCATGAGTGGTCAAGAAAGATAAACTATCTTCTGCTCAAATAGAGAAGCTCAAATACAGAAGGAAGACACTGCATTGCAAAGAGATATGAATCTATGAGTAAACGGTATAGCAACATATTTACAGTGTGTCACAGTAAATATAGTCATATAATATAAATCCACACAGTCAGCCAGTTGGAGCATTCATGCATTTATTGGATTATATGATGTAATGTTTCCCCTCCACATAGTCTGAGTGCGTAAGACTGAATCAGGTTTGGATCTCATTTCACTAAAGGCACCAAACAGTTGAACTCTCCTGTGTTTTTCTCTCCTTACAGACTGGCTGCTCTACGGAACTGAGTCCTCCTCCAGGAGCGGTGACTGGGCTCACAGCTGGGTGGAAGCAGACCTGCTTAACGACGGCGACAGGAACTGTGTGTGTGTGTGTGTGTGTGTTTCAATTGAAGTGTTCCTACCAGGAGGACTTAATGAGGCTATTGATTATGACTCCCCGGCTCTATAGATACTTGTGCATCTATACACACACACACACACACACACACCGTGAATATCTCTCTGGCTCACCTTCCTGTTTCGATCCGTCTCTGCTCCCTTTTCTATTTCCCCCTCCAATTCCCCATCGCATCTCGTTTTACCTTTCCCTTTTCCATTTTCCCTCCTTTTTCATCCCTTTCACTCCACCACCACCGTCGCCTCCTGTGGCCACACTCTCCATCTCCCACACATAAATCACACATTGCGGTGTGCTTTGTACAAAAAGAAAAACATTTTACAAACTGTATAATGAAACGTTTTAATAAGCTGTGGTAAGAATAACATGTTCTTGGCTGTCATAAGGTGCAGGATGGGTCAAAGATATGTGTACATGCTGGGTTTAAGGGTTTTTTTGCGATGCGTTTGTCAGAAGTGGGTTTAAAAGGACGACTTGGGACTTGGGAGGAAGGAGACGCATCAATTTAATGAGAAAAAATATCTTTTACAGTTTTTCATTTTCTAAGTTTGAAAGACTGTTTTAGTTTAAGACCATGACATGCTGGTAACACTAACAGACACCATCTTCTTCCCTCTACACATTTATCCAAGTAACATTATTATAACACTCTATAAAACACAGGACAATCCTCCCACCGTTTGTTGTAATGTCAGAATAGATTCTTTTCTTTTTCTTTTTTGTTATTCAGACTTGTTGATTTTTTTTTCTCATGCCTGTTTTCAGATTTTTTTTGCTTTGAACGCCTTATTTGGGATGCAGGTGCTTGCATAGGCACTTCCCCCTCCAGTGCCTGAAGGATTGAAGGTAGTTTAGAGAAATGTCTTTCACTCTGTAGCATGAAGTTGCCTGATCTCTTTTTGGTTTTGGGTGTTTGATTTTAAGGTGTTGAAACTCTCCCCCGGCAACATTGAAACCTCATTCAGATATTTTTAGAAGCTCCTCAGTCTGAAAATAACCCGATCATCCCCACCTGTCTCGGTTTCATCCCGGGCTGTTTCAGGAGCAGACGTCAGTTCAGATGAACAAACTGGATCTTTGTTAATTCCACAGGAACCACTTGTTGTTGTTCCTATAATTTGCCTTGTAAACCACACATGTAAATGCAGGAGACGTGCTGGAAGATGTTTGATGTCCAAAGACAAAGACAGAAGAACAAAATTTACAATGGCATCAGAATGTGTTTGAGTTAACAGAAAACTGGTTCCTGTTCTCTTTGTTTTTTTGTTGTTGTTTTTATTTTGAGGTCTTAGCTCTGTGTTGAATTTCCTGTTAAGCTCTTCGACTGGCTCCGATGCTTCCTTGTTTGTGTGTTCAGTGAGGACATCAGTGACGGGGCAGGCAGACAGAAGCCAAACCTCCATCTGTGACAGAGCAGCTTCACCCTCTAGATAATGTCTTCAGTTGTGGTTTTTTTTTGTCCATTTTAACACAGGGAGGGTTTATTTATACTCAAAGTTCAGCAGCACTTTTGTTTTGTATATCTATCTTGTGAAAATAAAATCTTGCCCTCTGATGCAGACTTTCATTTGACGAACAAGACAGCATGCGACACAGCACAGAAAATACACAATGCACATAAAACAAGTGTGAAATAACTTTAATGTCCAATATGTTCATGTATGACCAAATACTTGCAGAACTAATGATGTTTCCTTGGTAGAAACATTTTGTCTGCTTAACATCAGATTATTAGCCTGTCACTGTGAGCGTGTTGATACCAATCAAACCTTCATGTGTAATGTGAAAGGTGTCGCTCATACTATCACCAGCTCTGGTCTGTGGACCTCTGACATCTTTCTGTATTTTTTCCCCCAGCTCATTACTTTGGTTTTCTGTCCCATAAACTCTGCTCTCATCAACTTTGTTTTCAGCAGCAGCAGCTGTTTTCAACCAAAAACCTCAGATAAAGCCCCTGAACCCTGCTCGGCACCAAACCAGATTATCCTTTATAATAATAAATATATATATTCATGCACATGCACTGGTATTAGACAGGACCAGAGTCTATGGGCTCAAATGTCATTCCCATGGGTCAAATGCAAATGTATAAGGGTGTAAAGCTGAAACACACCACAAAGCTACAGCACGCTGCACAACACCTTCCTTTGGTCACTACACACTAAAACAACGCACACATGTCGAACTACACTGCAAATGTCTTTTAAGGGTGTATGAGTATCTGACAGTGTATGAGTATCTCCCCCACCCCAGTAACTGTACTGTTTCACTGCTACTATTAAAATCACAATGTAAAACAATAAACTTTAACAAAGTTTGAAAGAAACAAATAACAGAGAAAATCTTTAAAACTCTTAGTCTGACTGAGGGTCGAGACTCTTTCCTCAGGTCTGAGCTTTGAGGCCAAAGTAGCCAAAAAACAGTGAATGCAGCTTTAAATTAGATTTGCTGAAATGTCAGTTACGTGTCCAGTTTGGAGAGAGTTTTTAGACCATCATGGAGGGAGGTTTACAGAGAGTTTAATGAACGAACAAATCTTTAAATTTCAAAAGGCAAGATTCTCCAGGAGTGTTTAGATGGATCGTGATGCAGTTTCCTTATTTTATCCACATGAATTTGTGAGCTGAGTGTTTTTCCAGTCCCTGTTTACTCAGCCAAAGCAGCCATTCTACCGCCTCCACCGACGTTAGCTGTGGCAACAGTGACATCTGATAATAACTCACATTTAATAACTCAGCAGCTTCTGTTTGTTACTATCCCTGGGATACATTTTCTTTGCTAAAGTTGAAACATTTTCATTTCATGCAGATGCTTTGCTTCAGTTAATGCAGGTGGGGAGACCCAGATTCCTGCCTTCAGCATTTGTAAAATCCTGGCTGTGATGCTGTTTGTGAGCAGCTGTTACTGGACCATCTAACCACCATGTGTAGACTGGTGCTAAATTTCAGGACGGTGCTTTTGGATTAGTCATCATGGCTGCTTACAACACAAGGCAGATTATAACCACTGCTCTGAGATGGGCCATGAATATTCTCACAGATGCAGTGTGTTCACAGACAAAGGTAAATACAGGCTGCTGTGTTCCCTGGGTAAACATTCAAACTGCAGCACAAACAGTAAATATCCCTGTAATTTCTCTCTGAGGCCGTCGCTGAGATGGGCGGTGGTGGAATGTAACTGAGGGTTTGTTTTTTTTTTTCTTTCTCTGTCTCTCTCTCTCATGCTGTCTCGTTCCTTCGCTGTTTGTGAAATAAACCATGAGGTAAATTATCATTCCACTGGTAAATAATGAGACAGCCCAGGGAGGGGTGAAGCACAAGTGGGGGGGTGGGGGTGGGGTGGGGGTTCTGGGACGCGCATGCCTAACAGCCCCACAACAACTGGCTGTCGCCCCACGAAACATCAAAGAAGAGGCTGGAGCGATCACCCCAGCGAGTTGTCTTGGCGTGCACTGAGTGTTTCCACTGAGGACTCCCCCGCCTTTTCTTTTTCTGGAAGCCTTGACTTAGCCATGGTGACAGAAGGAGGACGTACAACTCATGAAAACACAATAGCTGATGAATAAGCTGTCCCAGGACTGACTAACACAGTGAGCAGTGACAGTTAATATTCAAGATCAGGCTGAGTGGCGTTCTCACCGGAAAATACTGACCCCTAACCTCACTGACCCTCCACCGGGAGGAAAACTGGACGTTATGAACTGAGAACGGCTTTTAAATATGTGAGTGACTCCCAGCAGGAGCCAGTTACTGTAAGAGGGAAAGCTCTCGGGGATGCACTGACAGGATGGAGATCCCCATCAATGCCATATTCCCGAGATGGGCAGCAGTGTCGGGTTTCCCAGTTGTGTCTGCTGTTTGTGTATGACAAATAAGCAATAGTGTGCTTGGGTGTAGGTTTGTAACTGGAAACCGCTCAGGGAGTGAGGCTGTGTTGATTTTTGTCCGTGAGCAAAATGGACCAGTCACAAGATACTACAGGGATCAATGGACAGGAAACAGGAAGTGAGGTGAAAATCTGGATTAAGTGGTGACAGAGAGGAGCAACCAAAATTTCCATGTTTGCAAAAGACTATGAGACATCAACATGAACATGAGACAAAAAGATATCAACATGAACACCAAATCCTCACCATGTGCCTGACTTTAACAAGCCCTGTTTCATTTTCTGCTCAGTTCACATTATTACTGTATTTTCAGTTTCCAGCCATTCCGCCATTTCACTCTGGTCAGAAAATTAAATACAAGTCCCCCTGTGTCTCTGTGTGATGGATAATCCCCGGCTGCCCCCCCGCTCCCCATGTGGGTAGTAATCACGGTGTTCCCTCTCCCATGTGACCGCCCCTGCTCATTGGCTGAGCACAGCTGACGCTTTGGGCCGCTCCAACTGGATTAATGAAGAGCTCCGTCAAGCTGCACGGAGTTATCCAGGGAGAGACAGGAAGGAGTGAGACTTTGCCTTAAAAAAATAAATGCATTCAATTTATCAGCATTAAGTAAGTGAGTGAGCGTAAAGAACAACTTGGTGAAACAATATTTGGTAAGAAAACATTAATGTCAAGTCTGTCAGGTTGCAAAAATATGATATAAATAAATAACATTATCATTACGGCTGGACTGATGTGATCGATCGCTGTGGAAGAAGAAAATGAATTACTGGGCCCTTACACCACCAGCTCCTCCACCTGCTCTGTGCAGTGTGTACAGGTTTTCTGTGCCTGGATACTACCTGGCTCCCGGTTTGCTGTGTGGCAGTTTCATTAAACACATGAATTTCAGAATATCCAACGTAAAAGGTTAAAACTTTCTTGGAGTTTTTGACAGTTTCTCTTCATGAAAGGACCACAGGATCACATCATCATTTTACAGCAACAGTTTTTTTCTTTTCCCATTCACTGTGTGTGAGTATGTGTTGACACGGGTTCTGAGCTGCTGCATACAATTGTCCTTAGAGGGACGAATCAAGTTGTATTGAACAGAACTGAATTAATAAAGCAGGACTCAAACTAAGGCCCTTGTCATGTCAGTTGATGATAAACTAGCACAAACCTGCAGATACACAAGACTGCTTTTGGGAGCCCCGGAGCTCCAGGCATGACACATTATACCAAGAGTATGATTCAAATAATTATGTTTATTTCTGCTCCCTGAACAAACATGTGGTACAAGGTGCAAACATTATGAGAAATATGAAACAACAATATACTGAAGATTGATTTTTTTTTTAACACAAAGCCACACATGGCCATGGCTGTTATGAGTCTGGGGCAAAAAATTGTCATTGAGCCCACAATTACCCCCAACTTTATTTAGGAAAATTTCACTCTACTAAAATAGATTTTGACACAGGGCCCCTCAACATGACCTTCCTCAAATTTGCAATTAATAAAAGTGCTACACGCAGCAAAACAACGGGCTTTTATTTTGGCATTGCACGACTGGAAGCCGGGCTTTTACTCAAACTACTTTCACTGAAATATCTGAGAGACGAAAACGAAGCGCAGCTGAGCTACGATGCTCACTGTTCCCATCAGCTGGGGAGACAAAAAAACGGAAGACGAGGCGAGGCTCTGGTTTACCGAGGCGGACATCGTAGCGTCGAGCAGACAAAGGGGGAAGCCGTGAAAGACCTGTGAGAGTGTGAGAGTGTGAGAGCCGTGAGCCTGGGGCTGCTGCTGGAGAGGTGGGCTCGGGCAGGGCGGGGTGATGTTTAGGTTCCGGTATAAAGGCAGCGAGAAAATGGGAACCAGACGAGATGTGGAACCGGCTGCTGACGGTGTCGTTTTATATCGGAGACTGAAATGAGAAGTTTACCGTTGTGGTGTAACAGGGCGGCGGTGTAACCGTCTGGGGAGGCCGCTGGCGGGGGAGAAGCGAGTCTCTGCGGCGTCCCTCCACCCCCTGTCCGCGAATAACATGAGGACGCTATTTACACTCTGCTGTCTCTTCCTTATCACCGGCGGAGCGGACCGGGCGTGGGCCACCGGAAACCTGACTGTGGACAGCAGCGACCACACCAGCCTGACGGCCGACAGCAACAGCAGCAGGTACATCAGGATCGGAGACGGGTCATCGCAGGAATTTGAGTTTCCTGAAAACACCAACGGCGTGATTGTGATCTCCAGCCAGTACCGGAGCGCCGCGACAAGTAGGAAGGGCCGCCAGAGCTGGAAGCAGACGGTGAGAGTCCGCTCCATGGACCCGGAGGTCCTCTCTATCCTTAATGTTACGGATAGCGGCCACACAGGTTCAGCCAAAAGCTACATTATCAGCATCCGCTCCGGGTTCCCAGGCAAGGCTCAGCTGCAGATCCAGCTGCTGGACCAGGACCAGGACTCGGTGCCGGTTCTGATCGAGGAGAGGACGGATTACTCCATCAGAGTGGCGCCTGGTAACGATGACCCGGCCACCCGGCTCATTCAGTCGGGTGGCCTCTCCCATTTCTCTGAGAACCCCGTGCTCTTCGCCTTGCTGCCCCTCATCTTTGTCAACAAGTGTGCCTTTGGATGCAAGGTGGAGGTGGAGGTGCTGCGGGGTCTACTGAAGAGCCCTGTGCCACTGCTCTTGGGGGTGCTGGGCCAGTTCCTGGTGATGCCATTGTATGCTTACTGCGTGTCCCAGCTGGCCTCACTGCCCAAAGCACTCTCCCTGGGCCTGGTCATCACCTGCTCAGCCCCAGGTGGTGGGGGTGGCTACCTGTACAGCCTGCTGCTTGGTGGAGATGTCACTCTAGCTATCTCAATGACCCTGGTCTCCACAGTGGTGGCAGCAGCAGCCATGCCTTTGTCATCAGCTCTGTACGGCCGGTTGCTGGGCGTGCATGCTGCCCTGCATGTGCCATTCGTGAAGATCCTCGGCACCCTCCTGTTCATCGCCATCCCCATCTCGCTGGGCATGCTGGTCAAGTTGCGCCTGCCTGCCCTCACACGAGTCCTGCTAGCCCTCATACGACCCTTCAGCTTTGTGCTCATCATAGGCGGCATCTTCATGGCCTACCAAATGGGTGCGTCCATCTTGGCTAATGTCAAGCCCCAGATTGTGGCAGTGGGGGTGACGGTGCCTTTGCTCGGGCTGGTTGTTGGGGCCATCATGGCCAAGCTGGCGGGCCTGGCCCCACCACAGAGGAAGACGGTCAGTATCGAGGTGGGCGTCCAGAACAGCCTGCTGGCTCTTGCCGTCATGCAGCTGTCCTTCCGCCGGGTGGAGGCCGACTTCGCATCCCAGGCTCCTTTCATCGTGGCTCTCAGCAGCACCTCAGAGATGTTGCTCATTGTTCTAGGTTACTTTGCCCAGCGGAGGTTGTGTGGTCCTGCCGTCCCCCGGGGTAGCGCTTGATTGTAGCTGCAGTTTTTGTTCTGAACCTTTTGAAGAATGAACCCTTTCAAACCTGTGGAAATTAGGTATCCCACAGTCTTGGCTACAAGACACCCAACAATCACCAATCCAGTCATCACTGTTGTTGTACACAGGACAGTGAATGGACTTTTTGTGATTCTTTTGTCATCGTTTTCGTATTTTTCATGAAAACCAAAGGCCTTTTACCCCTCTGAGACCTTTTTGTGTTGATTTTACACGATGTACTTTTTAAAATCAGATTATACTGTGAGGTACTCAATGTAAATATTCGTAAGAAGAGAAATACCTATAAAAGAAAAGATATTTTTCTACCAGATTACTTTTTGTAATCAGAAAAGAAAAAAAATTTGATTTGTATCATGTTTACAAGAGGTCAATGTGTCTTAGCCTGGGGACAGGGATTCGGGGGTAAAGTGGAATTGTGTGTGAATCAAATGAGAACATGACGATGTTTTGAAAGTATTTGCTACTGATTGTGTTTCCTGGATGTGCAAATCCATGTACTTGAATATTAGAGAAAGGAAATGAAGAAAAAGTCAATAAAAAAAAACATTGTGAAAGCAGATTTCAGTTTGTCAAGACTATGTCTGCCAAGAAACCCGTTCAACTGGTCAGAGGTGCTAGAGAGCCAGTGGGCTGATTGTTTTACCAGAAGAACTTAGTGACTGTATGGTTTCACTTTTGGTACAACTGGCGGTTGTTCAGTGTTTTGCATATAAAAGAGTTTCACAGTATGTGTTGAAGTTCCTATGTCGAGCATTTTGGCTTATCAGCTTTCTGATAATTTTGGTTCAATTATCTTGATACCTGATGTTTTACTTGTATACTCGACATGTTTATCTTCACAATTTCATGCCTAAAATAGTGGGTCAGTGTTTCTTTTTTAACATACCTGAAGCTGCATTCACACATTTGTGAGAAACCAAACTGTCCACTGAAACCTGACTGAAACACAAACGCAAAGGCAGCGTGTAGTAAATTGACTGGTTAAGACAAACCATAGCATATTTAACTAATCAGATACTGACAGGGCCACTTTTAAAGGCCCAGTTCATCCAAAAAACATCACTAACATGTCCTATCTTACCCTGAGTTATATCAAAACATCCAGATGAGGTAGTTCTGGTTTTATGTGCTGACCTTTTGAAGCCTTTATTGAAGTGCACTAAGATTGGTCGCATGAGAACAACAAGAGATACTTGTACAATACTTTAATATTTTAATTTCAGCTCTTATGCATCTGTAATGATTATCCAATTTGAAAGTAAAAGTAGTAAGGTTTAACTTAACATACTCTTACTTACTTTTTACGAGACTTTTATGATATTGCTGCATCGACATGAGAAAAAAGTCTAAATACGTTTTCCACCACTCAATTATAATGGAGGTGAATAGAATTTAGTTCAAAGTATTAAGGCTTTTGAAAAAGTGGGAGGGCTCAACTGTTAAATGTCTTTTCAGAAGAGGTGTCCCTGTTATTAATCCACAGAACACACTGTCAACAGTTCTCCCAGGGATTATATCTTTGGTACAAAGTGCTTTCAGTTTACTGTGGGTCGTTCAGAGCACTCTGAATATGGTCTCTGGAAAAAACACGTAACTGTTGGGATTTTGAAATGTGTTTTTTGTTACTGCTTCAAGCATCACAAACCTCCTTTGTTTGGGTTGGTGGCAGAAATGTCAGAGGCAGATGTGTGAAAACCTGAATGATCCGAGTTTCCTGGAAAAACTATCCGCTAGGTATTACTGATTTACTAAACAGGGGAAAATGAGAAAGCTAAAGTCTTCAGGAGGAAATGAAAACAGGAATAAAAGAGGATAGATTTGAAGGAAGATTAGTCTGTGAAATAATATGAGGGAAGGATTTTGAAACGTACACAAACAAATCATGTAAAAGGTCAGTATGGGCTGTATATCTGTGCAGCATGCCTTCAGTTTGGTAACCTATTATACCAGAGGACAATGTCCAGCTTTTATCAGCTTCCTCTCTCGCTTCACTACACTGAGCAGCTTTGTGTGTCAACAGGAGAAATCACAATGTTCTCACATTTCACAATCAACACAACAGCCTTCACTTTCATAAGAAACAGCTCACAGGGAAGGAGTTTTATGTAAGGACTGCATTTCCTGTTTACTCATTGAGAGCAGCAAACTTTTATGTGCTTCCATTAACACGTTTTCTCAGGGAAACAGAGGGGAGTTCAGACCTGCTGCCTTGGCCCAGCAGATCTGACCGAGCTCTCGTGACTGTAGCACAGCTGTAAAGCCTCCAGGCTGAGCTGAAGTTGTTTGCTGTAAGAGTCTCAGTCAGTTCTGGTATGTTTCAACTCCTGTGGCTGCGTCACAGAGCAGGGGAAATCCAGTACTCTGGACTTGACAAGGGAATGGTGATTTTCTAAAGAGCAACACGATCTCTCCGAGTTTCCACCTTTGTGCTTTCTCTCATACATTTCTCCGTTTTTCAGATCCAGATCCAGTCAGTCCTTGATCAAAGCTTTGCTTACTCACTCAGCCCTTCAGTGACACGGTTTCCCTTATGATTCAGACAAGAGCTGTCACAGCAGCTGAAAGTGTGTGTGTGTCCCCAGGTGTCAGTGTGTGTTGTTCTCCACGGTGCTGACAGCTGATGATGCTCTGCCTCGCTGGTAGATTTGCACTCAGTCCCATCCATCAGCACTCCTGTTTATATTTCTGTCCTGCACATTAGTGGCACAATGGGAAGAGAGAGCCCTTAAAAATTCATGAGGACACATTGCATTAAGTTTTCATGAGTTCCATTCACTGGCTCCCATGAGACAGTTTTCCCTCTGCCTGCTGCAATAAAGCTGGGAAGTCCGGAAAATACATGGGTGGCTGAGGGGAAAGGAGCACTCTGCACAGTGAGAGGAAGGATCCTCACTCCAACACAGCAAGGACAATATGGAGCCTGCTGCCATACAGTCATGGTCAGTCAAGGTGTGGCATACAAACATACATGCAAGACCAGACATGAGTCAAAATCTCCTTTGTTCAAAGGTTGATGGATCTTATTAAAATATTATTTCTCAACATTTTTAATCTTGCACATCACAGCCTCACTGATAGCTTAAGTTCTGAGTAAACATGAGCTGCTGCACGTCACAGTACAATGAGACAATCCTTTAGGCTTTTAAAATCCGGTCAGATCCATTTTATGAAAAGGGGGGAGACATTTCAGTCACACCTGTCCTCGCATGCCCCACATCCTGATTATTGTACATATCAGTGTTGTGTCTATAGTCTGTAACTCATTCAAATGGCAAAAATGACAAAATAAAGTGATGGCATACTTTTAAACACCTCAGTGCATACTCAGATTTTCTTTGTCATGTTCATGGACACTGCTGTCCCATAATGTAGTCCCACACAGACTTGAGCAGCTCCTCACAGTGGGAAGAAGAGAAGAGACTGTGGACAGAAGGACACAGCAGTACATCCATGTAAAAACAATGATTTTTTTTCTAATATACCTGGAAACTTGTAGCTTATTTTCTTAAGTATGTTTTAATGATTGTTAAAATATTTAATGATTGTAACATTTACAAATAGTTTACACATAAGTTAGAGCTGCTGAGCTGCATCTGGACCAAAATACTTTGATTAACATCTTCTTGACATCAACAATTTGCGATGCATTGTCTATATAAAAATACAGCTTATAGCTTATTTCATTAATTAACATTTGTTCCACTTCCTGAGTGGAACAAATGTTAATTGTAAAAAAACAAAACAAAACAAAACAAAAGAGTGCAGGATAATAAAATACAATGCAGAGATGTTGCCATGACACATCAGGGTACAGTAAATTGATGCTCCTGTCCTCTATGGCAATGTATCAACTGTCTTGATTCTCCCCTCTGATAATGTTGTTCAACGAGTTCGCATACACTACCAGCAGTATCCTACTTATTGAGTCACTTCCCTGCAAAAGAAGTAATTCAAACATTCAAAACTCTGGGAATGCAATAACTAAAGATAATTATTAACAACTGAGCAAACAAACAAAGCACAGATATATACACGCATACATTGGATTAAAAAAAGAAATTCAGAAAACAGTTTTAACATCGTTAACACAAACATCCACAGGGACAGACACGGATACTTAGCGACTTTAAAACTCGATGATTCATGTTTGTCACAAGAAGCAATGGTCCGTCCTGATTGGCTGTAGAACGGACCAATGAGAAAGAAGAGCGCGAGGGGAAAACATGGAGGATAAGAAGAAACATGACAGTGTAGAGACAGCTTGAACAAACAAACCGGGGGTGAATGCAGCCAATAAGCGCAATTGATTCTCTAAAACACCGTTAATGTGTTAATGTGTAAATGTTAAGTGGCAGAGACGTGGACTTTGTGCCGAAGAGTTTTTTAAACATTCAGCCAAAGTAAAATGTCAGTGAGTGCATCGTGTGAACCGGTCTCTCAGGAGAGGACTCTGTCGAGTCTCCTCGGTGAGTTGTCAGCTGGACTAATTTATTTATGGTGCGTGGTCTTGAACAATATGTGAATACAGAGAGGAAACACACTTAAAATGCAGCTGAGTGAGGTTCATTTTAGTACAATCTCCTTGTTTCACGTTATAACTGAAGTTTGTCGGCTGTTAGCATGAACATATTAAACTTTGACGTGAACGTTAATAGAGAATCGTCCCCATTTACATGTCTTTCAGCAAAATAACCTACTAAAAGTATATATATATATACACATATTTGTGTGCGTCTGTGTGTAAATACGTAATGTCATAGGCTGTAGCTAATCGTAGTGTAAGGTTTTACAACTAGCTTTGCTTTTTTTTTGCTATAGTTTCCTATAAATTGAAACTGGATCTATATGAACTTTTGATTATGATTATGTTTTTTTTTTCTTGTTGTATTCCCAGCCAGCCGTGTGGTGAAGAGGCCAAAGCAGGAAGATGGTCAGTGGCTGCAGGAAGCAGCGATCCAGCTGCTGGAGCAGCAGCAGAACCTGTGCAGTCTGCTCAGGGAGGTCGGGGTGAGTGAAGCCACCTCAGGACAAAGAAGGAAACCAGTGAAGGAACTTTAAACCCTTATAATGATGACATTTTATACTGGTCTGTGGACTGAGATCAAGGGTGTAACAACTGACAGTGTCAAAACTGTTATATAATAACTTAAAATGAGCTAAAGGTGTGTCTCTGTTTGGATTAGACTGTATCCCGAGATTTCCAGCTTCTACTGCTCATTATTATTATATTATACTGTGTTTACCGTGTGTGTATTTACCAAAGTTGTTTTGTGGCACAACATCAAACCATACTAGTGAAATAAGTGCTTCTGAATAAATCACTCTGCAGAATGGACTTCAGCCTCAAATCTCCTCAGCAGTACCTCTGTGCTACTTGTGCTATGAACTAGTTAGAGGACTTAATTCATAGTGGAGAGATATGTCCACATTCAATACTTGCTGACCTGACAGTATGTTAATGAAATACTTTACCGTATATTTCACACTTTTTGTAGGATCTAGAGCCGTGCAAAAAGTTCTGCATTCAGAGTGGAGAGCAGAAACCAGCAGCGTCTGAAGGCATCTCATCTGCCATTACAGGGTCACTGCTGGGTGAGTGTTTGTAACAATCCCTCAGAAATAACCTCTGAGCTATACATTAGCATGTGAATCAAACCATATACATGTTTTTCGCCAAGGAAACAGTTGTACTGCAGAGCCAGATGTCTTTGTATCGGGGAGAGGCCACAGATCGTATCTGATACATGTACCTCAGAGTTCTGATTGATTCCAGACTTTCTTTCAACGCTCAAGTGATTTTGGATTTCAGGTTCATCCGAGATTATATGTCAACAGAGGCAGCTAAGTCTTACTTACTGTTTAACCTGGTCGCAGGCTAGCACCTCTACTCTAAAACTGTTGTGGCCTTTGGATAAACAAACACTTAAAAAAGAAGTTTTCATCATTGCCCAATATTAGAAATGTATGACTTGCTCATTTGGGAAAACATGATTAAATATACCACCCGGTTAGCTCAGTTGGTAGAGCACAAGACTCTCGGGGTCGTGGGTTTGAGCCCCACTCCGGGCGGCACTGGCTCCCATGGGCCCACCACCTGTGGTAGGTGCCGTAGGACTGAGGTTGCATTGTGGACTGGGCAGCAGTCACCCCCGTGACCTGGGCCCGGACCCAGATAAGCGGCAGATCATGACATGACATGATTAAATATGCAGCCTTATCCTCTGCACAGTTTGTCAACACAATAACAGCTGCATTATCAGATCACAAGAGGTGCAGCAGAGGGGGTTGAGCTTTCAGTCAGTTTGCATTCACACAAGCACTTAAACTCAGTTGCATCTTATTGTCCTCAGTGTTTCTGCTGTCTCCTGTCATCTGTTGCTGTCTTGCTTTTGCCAGTCTGTCTTCACATACCTCTACCTGCATGTATGCTTTGTTTTTGTGATGTCAGATGGAAATATGTATTTTACATGTTGTGTAAGCTTTTATGTTTGTGTTCCTGCTTTGCATGTTTCAGTTTGTCTAACAAAGCAGCACAGTGTGGTCTTATGTTGTCTTATTTTATTGTTTTGCATGTCTTATGAGACTCTGTGGTCCATCCATCCATCCATCCATCCATCCATCCGTTACCTATATAGATTATCCATAAGGGTTGTGGGGGAGCTGGAGCCAATCTCAGCTGACATTGTGTACACCCTGGACAGGACACCAGTCTATCACAGGGCTGACACTTAGAGACAGACAACCATTCACACTCACATTCACACCCACAGGCAATTTAGAGTCGCAGTCTCAGTAACTTTGTAATTTCAGTGTTTCATTCTTCTCTCAGTATGTCTCTGTAACATGTGTCCAGGTACTGCAGATAAAAGAAATTCGAAACATGCTGTCAGCCTGACTCTGACATGAAGTAAATGCTATGAACTGCATCATGTGTTGTGTTACCTGTGGACAGTGTGTGAGCTGAGGCATCAGGCCACGCAGCTGGGTGTCCCGGTGGCGGTGCTGTCAGTGAAGATGATGCTGCAGAGACTGATGGAGATCATTAGGACTGAAGAAGAGGAGGAGGGCGAGGACAAGAGGAGAGAGCTGCTCACTTCCTCTCAGAGAGTGAGTATCTGAAGGCAGGATTTGGTGTTGCATTACTTTGTGTCATTAATCCAAAGTGAGCATTCAGTCAGAACCTTCATGAAAAAAAATATTACTTCACAATATGTGAAGTAATAAGTTGAGGACTTTTGATTTCTTGAATCTAAAGGACCAACTATTACCAACCACCTTCTCAACATGTTGCTGGTTGAGTGTGTTAGTGCAGGTGTCACTGGAACATGGTCTCTGTACACCTTGTGACCCTTAGTTTATATCAGAATGTCTTTAAAACCCTCATTAGTTTTACAGTGAAGATAATAAAAGTCTCTGAAATTTAAGACTGTTTTTCACCAGAGCATCAGTGTGTCCTACTAATCCACTAATTACACTCCAATTCTAAGCAGGTTTTAATTTGTAGTGTGTTTAAACTGGAAAAGTGACATGAAGTATACTGAGACTAGACAGTTTACATACTAAGTGCAATACATTTTTCAAAAGCAGAACAGCTGCAAAAAATTAAAATAAACTGTGGCTTATGGTGAGAGAGCTCCAGAAAGATCCCGAAAAACAAAATTTAAAAAGAGTGTTAAATAGAGAGAAAGACATTTTGCTCACTGTGGACGTTTAATTGATGGTAACAAAGCTGCAGGTTGATTGACAGAAAATGTACTACAAATCTGTTGGTAGATTGTTACTGTGGTTTAACATTGTTCAGCTACAGTGGCAGCCACAAAAATCTCCACCCTGAGTTTGTCTCTTTATTGCGGGAGTCATTTTCATGGTACAGAAAGCATGTTGTATATGAAATCCTCATAAGTCCCATTTCTGTCTCCTCCAGGTCCAGTTGTGTGTCCTGCTGGAGTCCAGCAAAGAACTGCTGTCACAGGGAGCCCTCTGCCCCAAGCTGCTCTGGCAGGAGTACAGGAGAGATAAGGTGTGTGTGTTTGTATGTGTGCATATGTGGTATCATAGCAGGCTCATACACTTCCTGTCTAAAAAAGGTATTTACCTATCATGAGGTTTCCCACAATTTGAAATTCCATTAAGTTTAATGCATTTTTTCAGGATTTTCATTCCCATTATTTCAGTAGGGCTAAACTGCCACTAAGGAAATTTGCCTCAGTATTAATTATCATTTGTTAATCTGATTAAACAGCTTGATAATACAATGAAAAATAAAACACACTCAGCTTGACGTTCTTACACAGTAGGGCGGACGCAGTGTAATATCTAATGTGGTGTTTTTACAGAGGCTACCCAAGCTGGAGGTGGTGTACCACCTTCACCTGTACGACATCCTCAATCTGAAGTACATTTTAGAGAAGTAAGACTTATTTCTTTATTTATTTTGTATCCAGTTTTAATCAAACTGTGTCCTGTTGTTGTGCATCGAGGTCGGCTGCTGTAGAGCTGGTCTAGCATCCAGGGATTAATATCACAGTTTTGGGACCAGTATTTTTATGGAAGCTTTTAGAAAAAAAGAGAAGTAATTTTTTAAACTACAGAAAACATATTTAACATTTAATGTTAACATTTCAATGTCACCAAAACACAACAGACAAACAACAAAGAAGGATCTCCAGGTCACTCTCAGCTCATGAAAATTAGGAAAGCTACAAGCATGGCTGACACCTTTCTACAGGAAATGAATGTTGAGCCCTTATTGACTCCTGCCCTCTTGTTGCTGTTGTCCATTCAGTGATGAAGGCTTGAGGCTTTGGTTGGTGTCTCAGCTGAAGGCTCTGTGCAGCTGGACACCTCCACAGGGAGAAGAGGACACCAGACTAGTTCAACAGAAAGTGTTGTCATGTAAGGATACGCATTTCTTTCTCTCATCTAGTTGTCATCATCATGCTTCTTGGAAGACGAGGGCTCAGTCATTCATCAGCAAACTCATTTGAAAACTGAAAGTTGTTTACCACATAGACCTTACACACAGAGGCTGCTTTAGTTTTGTGAGAATGTATCCTGGTTATCTTCCACAGTGAGTTAAGTTTCACCCTGGAAACAAGTTTCATCTCAAAATCAGACTGATTTAGTTTCCCTGTTGAATAAATGGAGTCATACCAGGAAAAAGTCTGATCCCATAAAAAGGATTATCACAGTTCAGTTCAGTTTGGACCTTTGTTGTCCCACAAAATGAACCAGCATCTTCCCCTCCTACAGAGACTTCTGCAGCAAGGCAGCAAAAATAAACAGATAAACATGACGTAAACATAAAAGCACAACAAGACAATGAGATAGGCACACACAGTACAGAACACAATCAGAAGTTAGCTTAACTAACACTGACAAACAGCTGGCCTGGGTCAGTCCAAAGGATACTGCAAAGGTCTGGTGTTTTAACTGAAACCACCCAAGATGTTCATTCCTGGTGTCAAGTACATGTGATAAAATGTTCTCTAAATGCCTTTTGTGTTTAGTTTTGAGTGTCTTCTCTGCTGAAGATAAACCTCAGAAGAGCTGTGTGTTTCAGTGGTAGTTGGAGTCTTGGTGGGATCTGGTTTTGAGCTGAGCCACAAGCCTGCAGGTCCAGACAGGAGGATCTCCCTGCTCTGCTGCTCCGTACTCGATGAAATGCTCTTCTGTGAGTCTACATGCTCTTGTCCCACTTACCCTGTGCTGTGCTGATGAAATATTTAGTAAAGTACTTTGATTCACACCTCAGGACCCTGAAAGCTATTTTCTACTTCTTTAGCTGCAAAGATGTCTAATTTTAAAACGTTCCTTTTTTGTCTTCCTTTTTAACATTTCATTATTTTCTGCCTTTATTTCTCAGGGCTTCTAGACACTGTGGACAAGAGTCTTACACTGCAGTCTGCTGGAGCGGGAGCTGAGCTTTGGTTCTTTGTTTTAGATTTGTCTTTTTAACCTTTATGTGATCAGATAGAGAGAGCCCCCAGTACAGAAACAATTGCAAGACACAACAGAGAACACACTGGCAGACATTTGGCAATGTTGAAGGAGAATATTTAATTATAAGAAATAACCACTGCAGATGTCCTAGAAAGTGTGCCAGTCTGCATAAATAGCTTCAAATCATTTAAAGGGACACATGAAACGTGTCTGTAGTCTGTACCATTTATTACAGACATAGTATCAGGACAGTGTCTTCACAAGAGAAGACACTGACCAAACTGACCAGTCCTGAGACCTGGTTCTGTTTATACTGGTTTCTGGTTTTCCTGGAGCAGCTGGTAAATACCTGTTGAATATAACATGATCACTGGCCTGTAACTTATCATGGGAGCAAAAATGCATGTAAAAATGAGTCAGGATGCACCCTCTTCAGCTGCTGTCACCGTGCTGCAACAGGCAGCAGTGTCTTGTGGTTCCAGCTGATGATTTCTACACTCAGTTCATGTGCACTTCAGCTTCATTTGCTTCTGCAGATGATTAACCTGAAAAGATTACCCACTCAGGGTTTCTTGTGCAGACGTGTTGAACCTCTCTGGTATCTTCGCCACATTTTTTTTAGGACACTGTAATCCAGCAGGACAGCAGCTGACTGGGTAATTTTTTCCGTCCTGCACAGCTCTCAGTGAACTCTGACACCGCAGTGTGAAAAATTCCACGGTGCTTGTCTGGTCCTGAAATGCTGAAGCAATTCACCTGGCACCTGTGATCAGACTGTGCTTAAAACAGTGGAACAGAAACAGGAAGCAGCCCTCTCTGCTCGGTCTTGCATGCTGCTTCACAGGCTGAGTCACAGCCACTTCAATCTGCAGCACTAAGCTGTTCATTCAAACATGGAGATCGTCCAGGAAACCAAACATATATGTAAATTAACACTGTAATCAGTAGCATGAAAGACAGCTGAGCTGCTTTTGTCCTGCTTAATATTGAGGATATATATGAAGTAGGTGTCTCTGCTTCTTACTTCTCTGCCCTGTGTTTTGTGCAGGATTCAGATATTTGATGCTTCGTTATGTGGAGTTTCAGCATCAGCGTCAGCCCTTCAGCGTTTCTTCACACACTCCCTCACACAGACACTCACGTACAAGCCTCAGCTAACAGGTGAAGACAAGTTATGGACTGTTGTAGCTGCTGCTTTTGGTTGATGTTGTTAACACAAAGCCTGCACTCATCTTGGGACAATGTTAAATGGGGTCAGAAATGGGACTTTGATAGAAGTATCCTCATATACAGCATATACATACTGCTAAACCATATTTTCTCAGTGTCAGATGCCATCACGCTGCAGAACGAGTGGACGTTTGCTAAAGCCAGTCCATTGTTGACGTCTCTTTTCCGTAAGGTAAATGTTATATGTAACAGAGTATGAAAACCTTCACATATAGTTAAGTTTGCCAAGATTTAAATGGCTTTTCACACAGGAGAGGGTATATGTAACCAACGTGTATGTAATGAATGTATGTGTAACTGTGTGTTAATCCGTTTTCCAGCTTCTCATAAAATATTCTCTGTACTTTGCCTTTCACTTCCATCTGTAGATTTCTGACTGACAAATGACTGTTAGAACATTATAATTAAGTGAATCTACACATCATACTAGCATCAACAAGCCTCACTCTCAGGTATATGGCCTGCAGCCCTGAGGAACAACACTGAGAGTTCTTATGTAATACGATGTTTTTAGCTGCAACAGCCATGTCAGTCTGTCAGTCAGCTCCTGTGTTCTGATGCTGGTTCCTTCAGAGTAAAACGTTTCCTGTTTCACAGAACTGAGAAGAGCCCATCTTACTTTAAGTGCTTTTTGTGTCTTCAGACATGTGGTTGGTGGAGTGTGACTCATCTGTCTTGTTGCCGTGTTTCCGTCACAGCTGGCTGTGATCTTCAGTGTAGAGCTGCTGCTGTGTCACCTGCAGCAGGTTTTGGAAACGCACGAGGTCAACTGGAAACACGTCCTGTGCTTCCTGTCCACTCTGCTGGTTTACAACCCCTGTGCCCAGCCCTGCCTTAGAGGTAAACACGAGGGAGCTGCTGAGTTTTAGTGATACCTGTATTATTGGATTAAAATTTCAAAGTGCTGATAATAAATTTGACCGTTTTGATAGAAGAAAAAATGCTGAAATGCATCCTCCATCGTTGTCTGTAGTTATTTTATAATTATTTAATTATTTCATTTTCTTTTATGTGTTGAATTTTACTGCTTTTATTTACTGTAAAGCACTTTGTAACTGTTCTATAAGATGTGCTGCAGTATATAAACAGCTATTATTGATCTTCTGTAACAGTAAACTGTATTGTAACTGTACTTGTATTTATACACAGGGAATAGACTCACAGTCGTATAGTGTTTAAAGGCCTGTCGTGTCTCTTATGTTTCTGTGCCTCCATCAGAGCTGCTGTCCAGACTGCTGAGCTCTGCATTTGAAGGCTATGACTTAGAGAACATGATAACCGCCTTCTTGTTGGCTCGACAGGGAGCGCTGGAGGGAACCGGCATCTTCCCCTCCTACAGCGACTGGTTCAAGGTTTCATATCAGTTTTTCAACTCCACGGTTTTAACCAAAGAGGGTCTCCTGAAGGATCAGGATTGTCTTACTGTCTGTTTTTCTTCATTTCAACAAATCGCACAGCAAGAACAAAGCCAACTGTGTGTTTAGCCCCCATCTTTACATTTCATGGGACTCCGTCCAAAGCACATAAATTCATACTAAAGACATACATCCTCAGGTCACAGAAACATATTTTGATGTTTTAAAAAGTCTCAGTAATTTCCTAAAACTACTTGACACAGTTTTTAGCAGGTAAGAGTGAACAGTGTGTTTGTCTGGAACTATTTTCAGTCACAGAATAATATATGCTGCGTGCAAAATAAATCGCAGTGTGTGTGTTCATGGTGCAACAGTGTGACTCACTGATGTGTTTTTAATAGTTTTGGACAATGCAGCTCTGTGGTTTGAATTCAGGCTGGATACACACACCATACTTATTAGTAGGATAAGCTTATTCTTGGTTTTGGTCTTTTTATGGGATTTGTTGAAAATAAAATAAAAAAAAGAATAATGCTTAACACAGAATAACACTTCTTTGTACAGACATTGTTCACTGATCACATATCTCACACATCTGCCTTAAAGTGCCCTGTCCTGTCTTTTTAGATGTCCTTTGGTGGTGGCAGTAGTTACCATGCAACAAGTAAGAAATCTCTGGTGTTCCTGCTGAAGTTCCTCTCTGACCTGGTTCCTTTTGAACCCCCACAGTACCTCAAGGTGACTTTCAGCAGGTTTCTCATGTCCTCGGACATTACTGATGACCTCAGTGTGCTAGATACTGTATTACATTCATTATATATATTTCCTTTTAGAGCAGGAAATATATGAAATATACACATGTATATTATACTAAACAATGAACAACTGTTATATGTTTACAGTATACCCTGCTGTGATGACCCAGCTTTGATTTTTAAAGCTCACTGTCATTCTGACCTGGTAGGTTCATCTCCTCCACCCTCCATACATACCTGTGAAACATCGCAGCCTCCTGATGGAGTACATCTCTCTGGCCAAGACCAGGCTGGCTGACCTCAAGGTAAGGGCAGGAGTAAAACTTAGTGTTTTCAACACAGCATTACTGTAGAATATTTCATATTGAAACTGTTTAATATTAACACAACATAATGATTATGTTTTGTGTGTCTCTGTGTGTACATGCAGGAGTCAGTGGAGGACATGGGTTTATATGAGGATATATCTGGTGCAGGTGGAGCAGCAGTGCAGGTAACAGTGACACCCAGTGGTTACTTTAGGGTTAGAGTTCAGCACCAAGTTCAGCACCTACTGATGTAGGAAATTGTGTTAATGAATTGCTGGTCGCCTCCTTACAGATGTGATCATTTTGTTACGTAAATATCTGGTGCTGATACTATTCTCAAGGGAAAAAATGATACTTAAAGGAAAGTAAACATGTTTTCTAAAGGCAGTGGTATAAGAACAGAGTCTAAACAAATGGTCTAAAATAGGTTAAATTTGAATCTGACCATACATTTGATGCCAACTATAAGCAATGGTCGGTTTTAAATGCTACAGTGCCAAAAACGTTTTGCTATCTTAGCTGCAAATTCCCAGAGAGGTAGAGATGTTAACACTTTGTTTCACTCAGTTAGAAAAATCAATAAACTTTGCTGTTTTAAGAAACAACTTCCCTCACACTGAGTCAGGCGCTCAGAGCTGTGGCTTCTCATGTAGATCAGATGACCAGTGACAGTCTGAGTTTACTCCTCCTCCTTCTCAGGGACTTTTAATTACTGTCTGCTCTGAGAAATGTGTGATGGGACTGTAGAGAATCTATAGTAATGCCTATTAGGTAAAACTAACATATCACATTATTGTCTGTTTGGATGTTTTTGTTCTTATATATCTTTGTTAAAGATTCTCAAAGGAAGAAAGATGAAGAAAGTGTCACAAAGTAATAAGGATTTTCTCTTTGCTGTGAAATTAGGTTAATCTAAGATATGGATCATTGGTTAGTGAATGTTGGGTTAATAGCAGTATGGTCTTTGTGTGTCTGTAGCCCCAGTGTCAGGCTGTTCAGGATGTGGATAAGGCAGTGTCTCTGTTTGAGAGCACAGGAAGAATCTCTGCCACAGTCATGGAGGCCAGGTACACAGTTAGATTATCAGCTCACCACAAGCACATACACATATATAGAGAAGACATGGAGACATGGAGAAGTTATTGACCCCTGTGTCCTGTCGCAGTATTTTCCGGAGGCCGTATTTCCTGACACGATTCCTCCCTGTTCTGCTGACGCCAAGAGTGGTGAGCACCTTCACCTCACACATTTATTAACCAATAACTGGGAGAGGATGCCTAATAAAAAATGTTATGTTGTCACAAGTAGATAAATCTTCATATCACATGCTGAAGTTCAGGTTCACTTGTCTTTTGATTACAGCTTCCTGTCAAAGCTGATGCTCGGATGAATTTCATAGAGGCTTTGAAAAAGTGAGTTACTGTCAGATGCCTGTAAGATGTACACACTGTAACTCATCTTTGTCAATGTTAAAACATCTCTATGCACTACCTTTACAGATGTGAGGCGATTTAACTTTATCCCATTTATCCTATTTATGAACTACCAATGCTGTCAGAGAAAATGATTGCTTGTCAATGCAAATAATGATTATCTGTGATGATCTGACTATGTAATTTCCTTTTGATGACTGTTGTGTTTCTGTATTCAGAGCAGACAAGATTCCTGCTGCCCAGTATTCATCTTACATGGAGTCTTGCCAGAGACAGAGACAGCAGGACAGTGGGTATCATTCATGATGCTCGCTCGACCATTTGTGTAACTGAAAACCAACCACATCAGCACAGTTCAGCACAGTTTTGAAGCTGAAGAGATGTTTTCCTGTAGTTCAGCAGGTTTACACAGATAAAAATGTTTCACTATGAGTAAATGTTTGATCTGAGACACACCAGTACACAACAGCAGGCTGCAGCCGTGTGAATACACCCTGTGATTTCTCTTTTCTTAGCATGACAAAGTTTGACCTATAACCATATCTATATAAATAGATGGTAGTACATTTACACTGCGTTGTGTGCTGTGTTTTCAGGGAGTGCTGTGTGTTTGGACAGCAGTGATGATCCTCTGGAGGTTCTGAAAGTTCAGCTGCAGGAGCTCACACAGCTGGTTGTTGATGGAAATAATGGAGGTAGGCAGACCAACACAAAGAGAAGCACCTTTCATGATATGTATATAGGATGAATACTTTTTTTATGACTGTACAGAGAATCTTATCTGAACTCTTCAGATGGGTGGGGGGTGGGGTGTCATGTGTGTTTCCTATGTGTGTTCCCATATGTCAACTAGTAGTCAGGTGTGTTAAACAGCTAGTTGTCAGACATCTTCAAATGGAACTGGTCGTCAGAGGTGTGTTTCATGTTGTTGGCATCCCTTGTGCCCCCCCTCGGTCATTTTTGTACATTTTTTGTGCATTTGTGGCATGAATTTTTGCTGAAAATTTTCTTTTCAGTAAAATTTTTTTAAATCCAGTGTCTTTTACTCCTACATGTCGTTTATACTCCATTGACGCATTTTGCACCTTCTGGGCACCCTCGTGGCAAAAACTGTACATGCAGAAAAACTGCTCAAAACTATCAAGCATTCAGTCATTTTCAGCATTCTGTCCCTTTAAATGCCAGTTAAATTATTTGAATTGTTAATAATCTATTACAAAAAACAAAAAACATTAATTATTTTCCATATAATAAATAGTAGGGGGATGGGGCTTTGCTGGTGAGTCTTGGATATGTCAAAGATTAGCAACAAAATTGATTTGATTGCATTAGTATTTTTTATGTAGTGCCAGATTCTCCCTCTGGACACTCTTGTGGCAAAAATGTCGCCATTGACTTCCATTAGAACCACATTTTAAAAACTGATGCATGAAATTCTTGTATTTTTGCCATTGATTTCTATGGAGCCATGTGACCACCAGGGGAAATCAAGAGTGATTTGTTTGTGTGTGTGAGAAATAATTAAATGGATTGAAAGAAGGTGTGTGTGTATGTTTTGTGTGTGTGTGTATGTTTTGTGTGTGTGTGTGCGTGTGTGTGTGTGTGCACACGCAAGCATGCACATGTGTGTGTGAGAGTGTGTTTTATACTGTGATGGTTTTATACTGTTTTATACTGTGATGGCAGTGAGATTTAAAAATGTGGTTTTAATGGAAGGCAATGGGGACATTTTTGCCACGAGGGTGTCCAGAGGGAGAATCTGGCACTACATAAAAAATACTAATGCAATCAGATCAATTTTGTTGCTAATCTTTGACATATCCAAGACTCTAATCACCACTTGTGTTTTTTGTAATAAATAACAAAATATTTCAAATAATTAAACTGGAATTTAAAGGGTTAAAATCCTGATGTATCCTGATGATCCTATTGATGTATGACGATTTAATAGCAGCTTTTCTACATGTACAGTTTTGGCCATGAGGGTACCCAACGTTATTAAATTTGAGGAGAGCACAAGGGTTAAGAGCAAGACACCATGAATCTGTGAATGATCTGGTTGTTGGTTGTGTACCACATCAGCAGCCTCACAAACACACCCCCTGACTGACACTGAGCCCAGTCTCATTGAATCCCTCATCATGTTGGTCATGTGTCCTCAGAGATGTCGGCCCAGTTGTCCAGGATCTCACACACACTGGCTGTCATCTTCCCCAGCTGTCCTGATGAGCTTACTGGACAGTCAGTCATCAAACTTCACATAGACGCTCCTCTGTCCTCTGAGCTCCATGTCAAAGTACGTGCTGATGAAATACATTGTCTTCTTTCTGTTAAAGTTGTTATATCACCAGTTCAGCTTGATCAGTTTCATGTTGATCAGTGTGTGTTTATATTCCTTCATCAGTCTCTCCCTCATATTCTCAGGTCATCAACATGATCCTGAGGAGCTTCTGTCAGTGCATGTTAGACGCCTCCCGAGCAAACCCTCCTAATAAGTGAGTGAGACAGAGTTTTTTGTTTTTTGTAAGTCTTACAAAGAGTAACAGATGAGGTTGATTATTGCCAGGACTTGAAAAGAATCACGCTGATGTGTAGAGAGGTGTTTAGTGGCCGTACACATCTGCCTGTCTACAAACACCAGATGTTTTTTGTCTCCTCAGACAAAGCCTGTGGGCCTCCAGGTTTGTCAGTGTTCTGCTTGGTAACACACAGCTGCTCTCCAGGCTCTTACACAGACTCTGGGACCTATTTCATCACCAGGTACATGAATTCATGCTCATAGACACTTCTCTTGCTCTCTCACTCTGTCTGTTATTCTCTCAGAGTTTCTCGTCGTTCCTGGATTGTTTTGTTTAAAATTATTTAACACAACATTAAAATCACTTCGCCTCTTTATTCCTCCGTGTCAGTAAAATCAGTGCATTCACTCATCAGCTTTACAAACCTCCTTTGTCCAAAGGGGTCATCGCTGAGCTCTGCCCACTTGCTCGGTCTGGCAGCCTTTGTGGTCCACCTCCAGGCCTCCATGTCCCACAGTCCTCTGATTCAGCTGGTCCCCCCTGTTCTGCCCAAACCAGTACCTGTCGGAGAAGCTCTCAGCTCAGCGCTGGTCTGCAGCACACGCTCCAACATGCTCTTCTGTGTCAAGTGAGATTTGTTTTATGGTTGGAAGACTGTCGATATAGATGACGTATTTAGCTGACTCATTATAGACTTCCTGAAGAAAACGTCCTTTGAGAGCATTTCGTTGCGATGATATTAACTGAACGTTGTTGTGGTGTCACCAGTATGTGATCATGGCCTTTGGCAGGAACTGTGACTCACATTCTTCTTCTTCCTGTCTAGGTTTTGTGTGGCAGCTGTGTGTTATGGGATCTGCAGAGGGGACTCACTGCCTCAGCAGCAGCAGCAGCAGCAGCAGCAGCAGCAGCAGCAGCAGCAGCAGCAGCAGGACTACGTTCTCAGCAGCCTCTATAAGAAGGTATCACCTTGCCATGATGTCATTAGGTTTACTTAAAAAAACGATGATGGTGGATGATGGCAGCCTGGGATCATATCTGTCAGTTCCTGCCTCTTCAAACTTTTCTGTCCATCAGCACAGACACCATAGAACAGTGTTGGTGTGTTCCTTTGTTCTGGGACTGCAGCAGATCGTTTTATCTGGCCCTTTCCCTTGATAAAAGATTTTTTTAATTCATCAAAATTGTTGACTATTGATTTTCTATCCAACTAATCAGTTAATCTTGTATCAGGCCTGGAGCATCACAACATTCAGCTTTCTACTGTTACTTAAAAAACTAAACGTTTCGTGACATATACTACAAACCTTCTGCCCTCACTCATTAGCACTTGAAATACTAATCAATAAAGTCAGATCAAACAAGCAGCTAGAGGTTTTGATTGATAAATCAAACCAATGCACTGTGAGTGAGGAGAGGGATCATCAGCACATGTTTAGGAGTTTCTTCCATCTTGCCTACCATATTATATTCTGATGTTATATTAAGGAGACACAGAGGGCTACAAGGTGGCCCGATATGAGCTCCAAAAAGCCATCAAAACAGCAAAGAGGTCGTACACCCAGAGACTCGAGAGCTGCTACAGGGAACACAACACCAGGAGCATGTGGCAGGGGATAAAGGAAATCACAGCTACAGGAATGGCGCAGATGGAACTACAACCAGGAACACCCCCGAACCAGACAACCTCAACAGTTGATTTGCATAACAACGACATCCCCCTCAATGCCCCCCCAACCCAGAGGAGACTCCACTCCAGGTGTTACACACACAGGTCCTCAGGGCTCTGAAGCAGGTGAACTCCCGCAAGGCAGTAGGGCAGGACTGTGTGGCGCCAAGGGTCCTGAAGGAATGTGCAGTACAGCTGACAGAGGTGTACACGGACATCTTCAGCAGCCGTGGCGCAACAAGTTAAGAGTGCGGCTTTGGGCTTGGGCTGGCCTGGGATCGGTGGGTCGTGGGTTCGAT